>CM031240.1:550161902-550761902 GCA_018340775.1 Taxus wallichiana var. yunnanensis
CTGCAATAGGTGATCATCAATTTTTATATACCATGCCCTAGGTGCTTGTTTAAGTCCATAAAGAGACTTTATCAGACGACATACCTTGTGTGGTTGATGCTCGTCTACAAACCCTTCAGGTTGGGCCATGTACACTTCTTCTTGTAGATCACCATTTAGAAAAGCACTCTTGACATCCATCTGCTGAAGTTTCCATCCATTTTGTGCTGCCAGTGCACATACAACTCTGATGGTTTTGATCTTCGCAGTGGGTGCAAAGGTCTCGTCATAGTCAATTCCTTCTTGCTGAGCATAACCCTTTGCAACAAGTCGTGCTTTGTGTTTGTCGATTGAACCATCTGCCTTATATTTTGTTTTGAAAATCCATTTGCAGCCAATGGATTTCTTACCTGGAGGCAGATCGACAAGTTCCCACGTCCGATTCTGAATCAGGGAATCATATTCAGCATCCATAGCTTGTTTCCACTGTGGTTGGTCTAATGCCTCACGAACAGTGTCAGGTTCGGTGCTCTCAACAACTGAACTCATGAGTGCAAAATTTACCTCATGTCTAGCTTGACTTCGTGTTCTAACTCCCGTAGAAGTACCAGGAAGTGAGTTCAGGTGTGCATCCCTGATAGTACTCTGGACCCATTTCGGACGTTGGCTGCTGATGTGAAGATGTGTTTTCCAGTGTGCCAAGATCAACGAACAAGTCTCCACTCAGCTCTTCTTCTCTCTGAGAAGAATCATCTTGCTCATCATCTGGATGTGTGAGCAATCTATGTGACGAGGTCGGTACTGGATCTCCATTGTGTGGCAAGGAGTCAAAGGACGACTCATCACATACCACATCTCGACTCTCGTAGATCTTCTTCGTCTCAGGATCCATGAGACGATATGCCTTTGAGGTAGTACTATACCCCAAGAAAAGACATGGCAGTGTCTTTGGATCGATCTTCTTCCTTCTCTTATCTGGAACATGCATATATGCAGTACAACCAAAAACTCTTAAATGATGAATAGAAGGTTTACGACCAGTCCATACCTCTTCCGGTGTCTTGTTCTGCAAGATCTTCGTGGGTGCCCGGTTGAGTAAATACACTGCTGTCTGGACTGCTTCTGCCCAAAACTGATCCTCCAACTTGGCGGTCGAGAGCATACAACGAGCCATCTCCATGACAGTCCTGTTGTGGCGCTCGGAAATCCCGTTCTGTTGGGGCGTATAGGGAGCAGTCAAATGTTGCTTGAATGCCATGCTGCTTCAGGTATGCTAAGAACTTCTTTGACACAAATTCCCCCCCTCGATCTGAGCGGAGGAGAAGAAGAGGCTTCCCAGACTGCCTGGTGGCTTGCTGGTAGAAGGTCTGGAAATTTGCAAGTGCCTCACTCTTCTTCCGAAGGAAATATACCCACATTTTCCGTGAGTAATCATCAATGATGAGCTGAAAGTACACAAAACCTTGAAAGCTAGCTGGCAGGGGTCCGCACAGATCGGTGTGAATGACCTGAAGATGCTCTGTAGAATGATAAGAGCTCTGTTTGAATGGACCTCTATGTTGTTTGCCCATGAAGACATCCCGAGAGCAAACAGGTAAGGAATGGGAGAGTGGAGGAAGCCCTCTTACCATTTCCTTCACACCGAGTTGATGCGAGCCCGGAGAAAGAAAGATGACCATATCGAAAGTGCCAAAGTGCAGTGGACTCTGCCATTGATGCAGAGAGAGCAACGCTAGATGAAGTGACCGCATCCAGTGCAAATAGACGGCCCTTCAGAAATGCTTGAGCAATGACTGACTCTCCCTGGGAAATGATGCAGGACTTGACCCCTTTTTCAACAAAGAATTCAACCTGCATTCTATGGTTAAGAAGTTGACTTACAGACAAAAGATTTGAAGTCAAACCTGGAACATAGAGCACCTTTGTGAGTGTACATCTTCGTGTTCCAAGAGGAATGATGACATCACCAATCCCTGCTGCAATATACTCTTGATTGTCTGCAATGGTGATCCGATCTCCAGTGGGCCGGTCACTCAGAGTATGGAACAACTTCTTGTTGCCAGTCATGTGTTTGCTGGCACCTGAATCAATCAACCAGACATCTTCTGACGGCTGCGAAGTCTGTGAGACTAGAACAATGTCAGAATGAGTCGTATCTGGTACCTCTTCATCGGAGGTGGCATCCTGTTGAGCAGCAATGTGGCCCTTCTGCCTCTGATTACGAGCATGCCATCGGGATTTCTTAGAATATCCGCGGCCAGAAGTGCTCTCTTCGCTAGAATTTCCATACTTGCGACCGTTGTAATAATAGTTCGCAGTCGTGTGCGTATCCGTGGAGCAAATGTGGCACCACCGATCCGCCTTGTGATTATGCTGCTTCTGGGGTGGCCGCTGTGGTGGCCGCTGTGAAGATGGCTGCTGAACATGCTGCTTCTATTTCTGGGGGAGATTGCCCTTTCCGAGGCTTATGTTTTTGCCTCGTGATGAGAGCCTTGTCTTCGAAGGCTTCTTGTACATTTTGCATGGCTTCTTCCTGCTGGAGATAATTCACCAGGGTTGCAAAACTCACCTCCTGTTGAGTAATTGTCAACGTGGTGATCAGTGTCCGAAACCGTGAAGGAAGAGCTCGCAGGGTGAGCGGGACAAGCAACTTGTCGTCCACTGGTTCACCGAGTGCAGAGAGTTCTGCACGTAACTCAGCTACACGCCGCAAGAAGGCTTCTACTGATTCGCCTTCATGCATACTCATCGTATGAAGCTTTGTCTGAAGTTGCAACTTTGACGTCAGATTCTTAGCTTCGTAGATGGTACACAATGCGCTCCATGCCTGAGAAGAAGCAGTTGCTTCCCGAATGTATGGCTGCACCTCATCAGAAAGACTGAGGGTGATGAGCATGAGTGCTTTCGCATCAGCCTTTTCATATTTTTCCAACAGATCATCGTCTGCAGGAGGGGCGTCTTTGCCAGAGACAATCCCCCAAAGATCTTCGAATTGAAGAATCGTCCGCATTTTGGTTTTCCATGCGGCGAAATTTGGCCCTTTCAAGAGTTGGGCATCGGATAGCAATATTTTTGGAGCAGACATTTTCAAAAAACTCAAAAATGTAGTTTTGTAATTTCCCGGCTTTGCTCACACATACAGGGGTTTCACGTTGGATTCACCTCCACGCCAGCAAATGCACGAGTCTCCCTCCACGCACAGATTTCTTCTCTCCACGCACAGCCAACAAAGAAGGCGCACCAGCAATGAATCTTCTCCGAATCTCCACGCACAGCCAACAGCAAACAGAGACAGGCAGAGTTCACGCAAGGGTTATAACTCTCGGCAAGGAACACCCTCTCCTCCTTCACGCAGGGACAGGCTCAGTCTCCTCTCAGCAAAAGAAAAGGCAACTCTTAACACCCTCTCCTCCTTCACGCAGGGACAGGCTCAGTCTCCTCTCAGCAAAAGAAATGGCAATTCTTCCTTTCACGCAGGGACAGGCACGCAGGGACAGGAAACTTCGGCTCAATCTTCTTCTCCCTTCACGCACGCAGCAAAGAAACGCGGGACAATGAGCGGGACAGGCACTCAAGCACGCGGGACAGGCAACAGTTTCCTCGCCTCCTCACGCACAGCAAAATGAAAACGGGACAGGCAAGCACCAGTCTCCTCGCCTCTCCTTCTTCACGCACCAACGTACAGCGCACGCACAGCAAATGGGAACTCACGCACCTCCAGCGCCACGCACAGCACAAACGGACAGTCCTCTCTCCTCTTCACGCATTCACGTCCGAGAAATGGCGAAGCAAAATAAAACGGGACGGGACAGGCACTCCTTGCTCCCTCCTCACGCGGCACCAGTCTCCTCCACGCGGGAACAGGCAACTTTGCTCCCTCCTCACGCGGCACCAGTCTCCTCTCCTCGCGGGACCTGCTCTGATACCAATGATGGGCGCTGCAAATGATAGAATGTATTGCTATATCAAATGAATACAATGCACGCCTTTATATAGGCTCATAGGGAGGCAGCGGTGGAAGAGACGGTTATTCAACCGACCATAAACAAAAATAAACAAATGTATTAACGGTTTTAGGGTGATAAGATCGAAACACCCACGAGAAAGAAAAATAACAAGAACTCGATAATAGCCAGTCCCCACAAAATCATTCTCAGTAATACTAAGTACACTAGGAGAGAGATTTTTATAAAGGGGCGACACAATCCCCACAGAATATTTCAATAAATAAAAATATACCCAGAGGAATGATTCTTAGTAATGGGTATCACTAATCCCCACATTATCATTCAATAAAATGAATCCCTCGTAGGATATAAACATTTAGAAATGGGTATAAATTAATCATATCATAATCATTATATAGTTCAAATCATGCACATGAGAAAAATTTCAAAAATGGGTATTAAAAATTTATAACATAATTATTCCATAATTTGAATCACGCACAGAAAATAATTTCAGAAATGGGTAATAACAAATCATCATAGAATCATTCAATAGATGTCAAACTATGTAAAAATGAAAGCACCAGAGTTAGGGAAGTAAACCATGCCAAAACCAACGATTTAGAAGGAGATACAGAGGGCAACCAATATACACAAGGAAATCAATAACTAACCACAAACCAAACCACTCCAAGATTCCATTCAGGAAGGAAACATACATTTCATGGGATTATAGAAATGGTAGTAGAAAATTGTAGAGTTTAGGCTTAACATGCCTGCAATAAGCTTCCATGACTTGCACCTCTTCCAAATCGATCCTGTAATAGCAACTATGGTTTTGATTCCTTCACAACGAGCTTGTTGGGCACCCAATCACCACTACAAAGCTTCGATGGCACAAGAAGAGTGTGGAAAAATAGAGATGGGAGGGGTATTCTTGTATTGGAAATGAAAAATGATTCAAACTATTAGTCTGTAGAACTAGGTCTACCAAAGACTTTGAGTTTCTTCTAAAATAATCCAGCCATCCTCCAAAAGGAGAGAACACAACCAAACCTAATACGTACACATCTCATTTCAGGTATTAAAGGCCACCAAACACCATGCACTCACCCTTTCTCAGATCAAAATCAAATATTTTTCTTTGTAGGGGAAGGAAAGTAGCACGCAAACAACAATTAATTCCTTTGGTGATAGCCACCCCAAGAGCCGTGTCATGATACAATGGTAAGTAAGGGTGATGATAGGTGGTAGTTGAAAGATGAAGTTTAGAATTCAAATTAATAGCCCTCGTAAATCTTACACTACAAATAGCCTCCCTACGCACTCACAAATTTATCCCTTAAGGAAGAAAGGTACTCAATCAGTTTTTATTTTTATTTTTTATCATGCCATAAAACATCCTACACGAAAAAGGGATTCAGAAAAAAAAATCCTTTATACCCAAGGTGATGGCATCAATACCAAAATCACTTAATCGGGATCTCCAATGAGAGAGCGGTCGATAAAAAAATAGCTTGAAGGTAATAGATAACAATATAGATAAAATAATCAACACTAAGCAATTAGTCGTCAATTGGAAAATTAATTTATAATATTATTTTTATCATTAATTTTTTTGAATATATTATAAATCATATTAATAAGGACCAATAGGAAAGCTCGACAAACCGAGGACATGATTTTCCTTTAATAGGGAAATCGTAATGGTCGTTACTGGGGTCCGCATAGAAATCATTGAAAAATACACCATTACGCACGATGAAGAGGGAGAATGCTGATCATTCTCTGCGACAAAGGTGAAGCCAACTAATGATCAACGGAAGCACAACAACATTCAATGCTTAGCAACATGGTCTTCGAGAAAGAACATGAGTAACGACGAATGGGGCATTAAATTCTCCTTCCCTTAAGAAAGCATTGTCCTTGATGCAACATGAGATTGAAGGAAGGAAAGGTAGTAAGAAACTAAGAATAGATACAGTGAAAGTGCACCCTATGTTTTAAATTTTTCAGGTCATTACAAGACAAAATGACCACGGGTGGCCTTAGAAACATTTTGACAAATTGTATCTTTTTTCAAATTCTAGCATTTTTAAAATTACAAATTTTTCAAAATTACAACTTTGTCAAAATTACAAATTTCTCAAAATTACATCTTTTACAATATTGTAAGTTTTTCAAAATTGAAACTGATCAAGAATGAAACTTTTTCAAAAATTGATAACTTTTTAAAAATTACATCTTTTTAAAAATTGCAACTTTTCAAAAATGTAACTTTGTTTCAAAAATCTAACTTTTTCAAAAATTACAACTTTTCAAAGTTTCAACATTTTCAATAATACAACATTTCAATAATTGCAACTTTTTCAAAATTTTGACTTTTTCAAATTATATTTTTTTCATTTTTTCAAAATTGTAACTTTTTCAAAATTGCAAATTTTTAAAAATTGTAACTTATTCTAAATGATTTTTCTTTTACATTCAAAACTTTTCAAATTTGTAACTTTTTCAAAATTGCAACATTTTCAAAATTGTAACTTTTTCAAAATTGCAACATTTTCAAAATTACAAGTTTTTTCAAAATTGTAACTTTTTTTAAAATTTTAACCTTTTGAAATTGCCACATTTTCAAAATTGCAAATTTTTCAAAATTACGACTTTTCAAAATAACAATATTTTAAAATTTTCAAAATTACAACTTTTTCAAAATTTGAACTTTACAAAATTGAACTTTTTCAAGACTTCAACTTTTTCAAAATATTAACTTTTCCAAATTGTAGTTGTTTTGAAGTTAAAACTTTTTCCAAGTAGAATACTTTTAAAAGTTGGAACATTTTTAAAATTGCAATGTTTTCAAAATTGTGAATTTTTAAAATTATAAATTTTTCAAAATTGTAACACTTTCAAAATTTCAGTTTTTTTTAAAATTGCAACTTTTTCAAAATTTTATCTTTTTTGAAATTTTAGAATTTTTAAAATTACAAATTTTTCAAAATTGCAACTTTGTAAGTTTTTCAAAATTTAAACTGATCAAGAACAAAACTTTTTCAAAAATTGATAAATTTTTACAAATTGTATCTTTCTAAAAGTTGTAACTTTTCAAAAATGTAACTTTGTTTCAAAAATCTATTTTTTTCAAAAATTACAAAATTTCAACATTTTCAATAGTAAAATATTTCAATAATTGAAACTTTTTCAAAATTTTGAGTTTTTAAATTATATTTTTTTCTTTCAAAATTGTAACTTTTTCAAAATTGCAACTTTTCAAAATTGCAAATTTTAAAAAATCGTAACTTATTCTAAATGAAAGTTTTTTAAAATTCCAAACTTTTTAAAATTTTAACTTTTTCAAAATTGTAACTTTTTCAAAATTGCAACATTTTCAAAATTACAAGTTTTTTCAAAATCGTAACATTTTTAAAAAAATTTAACCTTTTGAAATTGCCACATTTAAAAAATTACAATTTTTTATAAATTACACTTTTCAAAATAACAATATTTTAAAATTTTCAACTTTTTCAAAATTTTAATTTTTCAAAATTTCAACTTTTGCAAAAATTGAAACTTTTTCAAGACTTCAACTTTTTCAAAATATTAACTTTTCAAAATTGTAGTTTTTTCAAGTTAAAATTTTTTCAAAGTTGAATATTTTTAAAAGTTGGAACATTTTTTAAATTGCAATGTTTTCAAAATTACAACTTTTCAAAATTGTAAATTTTTTAAAATTATAACTTTTTCAAAATTGTAACATTTTCAAATTTTCATTTTTTATCAAAATTGCAATTTTTTCAAAATTGTATCTTTTTCAAATTCTAGAATTTTTAAAATTACAAATTTTTCAAAATTGTAACTTTGTCAAAATTGTAAATTTCTCAAAACTACATCTTTTACAATATTGTAAGTTTTTCAAAATTGAAATTGATCAAGAATGAAACTTTTTCAAAAATTGATAACTTTTTAAAAATTACATCTTTTAAAAATTGCAACTTTTCAAAAATGTAACTTTGTTTCAAAATCTAAATTTTTCAAAAATTACAACTTTTCAAAATTTCAACATTTTCAATAGTACAACTTTTCAATAATTGGAACTTCTTCAAAATTTTGCCTTTTTCATATTATAATTTTTTTAATTTTTTACAAAATTGATTCTCCCTCAATGTCTGAGCAACATCATAAGTATTGACAGGAATCTTAGAGACAGATAGATCATAATGAGTCATTTTGTAGCCGAGGATGGGATCTAACTAGCCTTTTGTCACTCAAATGTGGAGAAATGGGTAGCACCTTAAGAGGATTTGATCTATCCTCACTATTTTAGGTTGTGCCTTTCAACCAAGGTAAGAGAACCCTTTTGTAGCCTGTTGTTTATGGAGGAGATGGAGATGTCCTTCCTAATGAAGTTGTTAAGGAGACCTTGAAGAAAATATGATCAATGCAACAAAATCTAACTCTCACGAGTTGTCACTCTAGATAGTGGAGATATTCTCTAAGCAAGGTTCAGGCTACTAAAGACATTTGGAATCCTGATTGTTTCTACATTTTTGGTAGTAAAAATTATGCATTTATATACATACATGAAAAACAGGGGTAGTATGGGTAGGATTGGTTGTTTTAAATGAATTTTTTTAGGCAGGTGAGGAAGAATTAACCTCTTTTTCTAGATATTTGAAAGTGTTTACAAAATGAAAGATTAGACAACAGAATGCTTCAGAATAGCTAAAATGTTCCTTTAACAAGAATATGTGCTTCAATGAAGGCCCAGATTAGTACTTTTTCACACAATCTATGAGATTATAACACGAAGGCTTTGTTGGAAGACCCAATAAAGCATCAAGATTTGAGCCCAATCACACTTGAGGTACACCTAGAGGTTTATAGACAATATTTGGCAACAGATGAAAAACAAGTGATTTTAAATCATTTATTTCACTCCAAGATGAAATATCTTCTAAGAAATGAAATTGCAGATGCCAGTAAACTGTCACAAGGATTGAGACCTGTGTGATTGAGATAGATTTTGATACAGTATTGTAACACCAACAGGAAAAACTATTTGCAGACATTCAGAAATAAAACAAACACATTTTGCATAAGATCAACACAAAATAACTCCAGTTTGATCAAATTTATCAACGGGGAAGTTTCTAGAACAATCTTAGAGATTTTCAATGGTTGTACACTTGCAACCACCTTGACACGATCAAATTCAATACAAAAGAGATATACATGCTTCTCAAATAGCTTCTCAAAAAGATGGGCTCTATCAAGATTTTTTTTCAATTAGAAAAATTAGTCCCGACCCCTAACACTCCAACCTCTTTCACAAAAAAATCATGCCATTTATAACATTTTACAATAGATTCCCCCAAAAAAACCCAAACATTGAGTGCACCAGTGCTTTCCATGATTACGATCATGATTCCCAGAATCAGATCTGCAAAAGGTCACTAGGTGCTCAGGGGGTAGATCTCATCGAATATCTCCTACATTCAACTCCTTCCTCTGGTAAATCACTCTTCCTTCTATTTGCCAACCACTTCCACCCCTAATATTTCAAATATTGTTCCTTGTGTGCTCGGGAGAAGAAAATTTGAATATCATATCAAGCCCAATAGCCAAATCATTTTAATGGCGATAGACGTCTCCAGATCTCCCCCATAAAACTTAGATATCAAAATTAACTCCCCTCTCTATTTGCCATGTAGGAAATACCAAGAAAACATGAAGACTCTCACTTTTGGGAGCTTTTCAGTAAAAATGGGGGGAATATCAGATTCACACACACATTTGATGTTGATATTTACTTTGAATTTTGGTCATCCAAGTGGAAGATTCAATTTTAAAGTGGGCCTACGGGTTCATTTTTTCCTTTTACAACTTTTGGAAAAATGTAAATTTTTCACATTTTTCTCCGCACCTCTACCCTTGAGAAATGAGCTTGAAACGTGTCCTAAGGTGGGTCCCAAAGGAACTATGGCCAAATTCTACCATTTCACCTCTTTTCTAGAAAAGGAAAAATTTTCCCAAGTTTCCCCATAACTCCGCCCTTGAAAAATGGGCCTGACACATGTCCCAATGTGGGTCCCATAGGAACTGCGCTTCCTTTTTAACTTTTAACTCTTTTCTCCTAAAGGTAAATTTTCCAAATTTCCCCAGGGTTCGCACCTCATCCATTGATGGAACAAGTTTTGACATTTGTATATCGAGCCCGCAGTCATTTTGATAATTTTAGTCATTTGAACATCAAGGGGAAAAAAACCAACTTTCCCCCGATGGCTTGCCTCCTGCCTCTTAAAATTTTCAAAGTTAACCTTGACCTCCTTCTTGTTAGGCTTAAGGGCCATTTTGAGATTTTAATCCTTTTGATGACAAGAGGTAAAAAATCTAATTTTCCTCCGATGGTCTCGCTTCCCCACCCCTTTGACTTTTCAAACGCCACGTGTCACAATGGCATATCTTGAGATGATCCCCAAAAGTTGAGACCTTGAATGAGCATGGGCTTGCCACGTGTCATTATGGCGCAACTTCAAAAACTTAAGGTTTCAAAATGATTTGGTAGGGGTGCGCTTCCATTTTATAATTTTATTCCATTTTTCCAAAGGGAAAAACATCCAACTTACCTCACGAAGTCCCACATCTCTACCATTAGCTTTGCCAAATGTCCTCTTGTGGTGTTAGAGCAAGTCTTTTCCCCGGCACTTAAATTTTCTTTAATCGATTCTGGAGTAGATGCGGGGCGAGTTCAAACCTTTTTCCGAAGTAGACAAAAGGAACAAGTTAAAAAAAAAACCATCATGCCCCATCCAATTAGAAGAAGCCACATAAGCACCAAAAGAACCAATCAGAAATGAGTGGAACCACGGGACCAATTTTCCCTTTTGCCAAAAAAGAAAAAAGTGATAAGTTAAAGAATTTTCCTGTCATCCCCTGACCAATCCAAAAGAAGCCACGTGATTGCTGAATGCTTTGAGGAATAATTTTTATAGGAAAAGGACACTGTCAGACTGTCAAAAACACAAAAATTCATCATTCATGCCCAGAACATGATTTTTTCGCTAAGGATGATTTTTTTGAACAAAACCAAGTGAATCATGGTTTTGAGCATATTTCGACCATGGGTTTGGATTTTCAAAGGCATACAAATGTAAATTGATCATTCTTGAGCTTCCATGGTCGGGAAAGATAGGGAAAACAACAAAGCCTGTGGATTTTGAAGAAATTAGGGCAAAACAAGGCAAAACTTAGAGACTCCTTCAAGGAGGGACATGACAATGAATTATGAAAACAAATTGAAGAATTTAAAATGGAGGTAGAAGCTTTGAAACACCCGCATCCGAGACAAAATGTTTGAACACGTCGATCAGAGGAAATAATGGCAAATGGGGTGAAACAAATCGAGCACCAACATCGGCTCTGACTCGGGGATGGGCACTCCCTGTGAGTGCCATAAGAAAAAAGGTAGACCAAGTGCCAAAAATATCCATTTGTCAAAGGATTTAGCTTGCAAAGTAGAGAAATGGATCCATCTCCCAAGAATGAACAAAGAAACCAGCAAAAATAGGTCCCTAAGGACCAAAACGGTCAAAAACACAAAATACAACAAACAAACAACCAACTAGACATTGTACAAAAGTTTTTTACCTTGATTACGGGCAATCAATTTAAGAAATGCTTCGAATTCCTACCATTAATAGGAAACTCAAGAAATTCACCATCTAAATCCTTCAAGAAGAAGGTATGTTCACCAATCCTAATATTAATGGAGTAAGGGCCCATCCATAATGAGTCAAATTTTCCATGCTTTCCCTTATCTTCATGCCTGCTATCCCATAACATAAGATCTCCAACATTGAAAGCTCTGGGAGTGACCTTCTTGTCAAATAACTTCTTCATCTTTTCTCTGAACTTTACATGTCTCTAGTGGGATTCCATCCTTTGTTCATCAAGTTCAACAATCTAGTTAATACAAGCATCATATGGACTTACTTCTTGATCTTCCAATTTTTAAATGAACTGATATGAGGATAATTGCATATGAAGGGGAAGTAGGCATGAGTTATATACACCAACTCAAATAGGCTCTTTCCAGTGGCTCTTTTAATAATAATTCAGTCTACCTAGACAAAAAACTTCAACTGCTCACCCCATTTTCTCTTGTTCAGCTCCAAGGTTCTTCTAATAATGTTCAAGCAAATTTTATTACTAGACTCATCTTGTCCATTTCCTTGGGGATTGTAATTATATGAATATGTCAAGTTGATCCTGTATTCTTTCCACATTGCCACCAAAGGTTCAACTCTACACTCATGGCATTGTCAAGAATAATCTTCACTAGCTTTGAACCCGTAGATGATATGGTTTAGCAAAAAATCCATGACAATTTGGTGTGTTTCTCTTTTGGTGGGGATTTCCTCCACCCATTTAGTAAATTAATGAGTGGCTAAAAGAATCCACTTATGGCCAGCACTTGAAGGATCTAAAATCTCACCAATGAAATCCCTCTCCCGTTGCTTGAATGTGGCTTCAATTGATACATGTTGCACTGAAGGAAGGGAGCTCAAAGCTTTCTGTCTTCTAGAAGTGTTGGTAACTCTCACATCTTCTAACAAAAGATTTATATATTTGAAGAGGGTTTGCCACCAATAACCACCCCTCGGGATCTTGTGTGTTGTGACTCTTCCAAAAATTTCCCCCACAAACTCTTCCATGAAGATAAAAATTATCTTAGGTGATTCATCTTGATAATGCACCTTAAGATAACACCCTCAATGTTCTTCCAAGCTAACCCATAATCATTAATGACATATTTCTGGGAAGCCAACTTAAGGGATCTTTACTAGTTCTTACTTAAATAGGCAGGGAAGTTCAAATGTATGAGATAAAATATTACATCTTTGTACAACTCAAAACTAATCAAATTTTCAAAAACATCTACCCTACCTTATTCTACCTCATTTACCTCAATAGTTTGCAAGTTTCTCTCAGCCATAAGCTTAGCCAAGCCCAAACCTCTCACCAACTTTGTGGTTTGGATATCCATATCATATTCTTGCAATTTTTTCACCCACCTGCATCTTTTTCTTGAGACTTCCATCTTTGACAAGATGTCCTTCACCATGGTGTGGGGAACATAAGAAACCACTTTAGAACTTAGAATGTAAGGCCTAAAAACCTTTGTTTCTTTTACCAAGGAAAATGTTTGCTTCTCCATAATAGTGTACTTCAGCTCAACCCCCTACAAGGCCTTACTAAAAAGGCAATTGGCCTCTCATCCCCTTCATCATCCTTTTGCAGCAGGACAAAAGCAATAGTGTTCTCTGAAGCAAAGGAAAATAGTTGGAAAGGATTCTTATAGTCTAGAGCTATTAGAACAGGGGCATGCCTTAATGCCTCCTTGATCCCATTGAAAGCTTAGATGATAGCCTCCTCCCATTTGATGACCTAGTCCTTTTTAGCATGGAAGTGATTGGAATGGTCAACTCAACAAAGTTTGATATGAATCTCCTAATGAAGTTTATCTGCCCAAAGAAAGACTAAATGCCTTTCTTGGTTCTTGGAATTGGGACCTTGCTGATGGCCTCCACCCTTTCTAGATCAATCATCACCCCCTCTTGTGACACAATGTGACCAAGCAACTTTTCCTTCTGCACTCCAAAATGGCACTTCTTTGGATTGAGTGAGATGCCATATTCTCTACATCTTATCAACATCTTATCCAAGTGCATAAGTGATCACTTCTCTTCCTGGAAAATATAGTTACATCATCTTGATAAATTGCAATAAACTCATTGATGTAACCAACAAAAGAAACATCCATTTCTCTTTGAAAGGTGGCTCCAACATTCATTAGACCAAAGAGCATCGACATATACGTAAGCTCCCAAGGAGTAGTGAAGGTTGTCTTGATCCTTTTTGATTCCCTCACCATAACCTGGTTATAACAAGAGAAACCATCTAGGGTGGAGAGCAATTCAGAACTAGTCACTAATTGTAGCATGTTTTCCATATTTGGTAAAGGATAATTATCCTTCATAGATGCTCTATTTAGATTCCTAATAACTACACACATCTTGATATCACCATTCTTACTTCTTCACGGCACTAGGTTTGCAACCCAAGAAGAATACCTTGTGGGCGAAGAATACCCTCGTGGGCTGAATAATCCTTCCATCTCTTAGCTTCTTTAGTTCCTCTTGCATTTTAAGAGATAAGAGTGGATTTATGTTTCTTCTGAATGGCTTTGCATTAGGCTTCAGGGAATCTCATGTTGAAACAGGTCCTCTCTGTATGCTTTTAGTTCAGAATAGGTCCATGCCATGCAATCTTGATACTTTTTCAATAATTGGATGTATGACTACTTCTCCTCCCTACTGAGATTGCTTCCTAACCAAATATTCCTTGGTTTTTCCTTTGTGCCAAGGTCATGCTCCTCAATATCCCTTGAGGCTTCCATGCATCTGTTAATAATGTGATCAACATTATCAAAATTGGACTCAAGAGCAACCAGCCCTCTAGGAATGGTATTAGTCTTTAGTTGGATGATGTCTTTTCCAAACAAGGTTTCTTTACCCTCTGCTACACACACCATTGGCTCCTAATAAATATTCTGATTAGCAAACTCCTCTTTTTCTGTAGAAATCTTCTGACCTAAGCATCATCATCAAAAACCTGCCAGTGTTTAATGTTTTCAAGGACAAAGGGTCTTGTCAATACCTCAACATCATATTCACAATATGGGGACATTGCACAATTGTCAAAATGAGACCCCAACACTACAATTTTGTCTACTAAGTCATTGAACTTCCTATCATGATGCACAATGTTGAATGAATCAAACATCTCAATGAAATCCCAAACTGCATGCTTGTATTGTTTCATTCATTGATTCTTTGTGGCATATAATTTTCTGACTTGTTTTACAATTAGTTACTGAGTCTCCTTTGACAATGATGTCTTTGACACCATATTTTAAAGTAATTATTAAACCCAACAACAGTGCCTCATACTCAACAATGTTTTTAGTGCACTTAAAGTTGAGTTTGAAAGAAAAAAATTCTTGACCTGGAGAAAGCATAACAACACCAACACCATTCCTAAACTTGGAGCGAGCTCCATCAAACAATAGAGTCCAATGAGAGCCCATTTGTTCAAGACACCTTCATTCCTTGATCTTGTGCTCCTTTCCATCAATAAATCCTACAAATTTATCATCATCAACACTTGTGTACAATACCTCATAGGATGCATTGTTTTGATCCTCAATAAGGTGCAACATCTTTTTTTCCCCATACAACTTGACAAGGCTGCCCTCAATTGGGATGGTGGCATAGGAAATATCCATTTGAACACTCCCACCAACACTTGCAGCCCACTTTATAGATAACAACATACCCCACTTGGCTAGGCAATCAACAATAACTACATTAAGCTTCAAATTCCAGATTGGATAGGCTGCAAGTTGCACCACCACCAAACCCTTTACATACCCCACCACTGGTACCTCTATGGAATCCATAGAAATGCACTTCCCATATGCAATAGATACTTTGATATTCAGTTCATTCATAACTTCTAGAGGAATAACATTGCATGATGCCCCTGAATCAAACATACAGTTGTGTAACAATCTATCCTTAATGATCAGGGTAGTGAAGAATGGTTTCACATACAGCTGAGAATCTACCAAGGATGTTCCCAAATAAACCTTAGGTGGTTCATCTAGCTCTTCCTATGCTAGTGGCACCTCTAATTCTTCTAAGACTGGTGGAGTCTCCACAATGTTTATATTTTTACCTGGAAATCTTCCCCTCTTTCAATCCCAAGTATTCAAATCCTCTTTTCTTGTGCTTAGGAATCCTAAGCAACTCAAAAATTGGAACAGAAACTTTTATTTTACTTAAAACTTGGGCAATGTCATATGGGACATTCTTTGGCAAGGCAACATTGGAAGGAAAGCTAACACACTCACTAGGCGGTACAAGATTTTTGACAACGTGGGCAAGAGGAGAGGTATAATTTTTGTTTGGAACTTTAGGGCCTTTGGAAAATGCATCCTTTTAGGAGCCTCTTTAGGAATGTTTGAAAGTAAGGGATCTTTTGTCTTGGCTTGAGGCCTGTCAAGCTTTGACAACCTTACTTCTTACGTGTGTTATATATTCCTTATCTTGGGAAACAACAACATTCATTAGTAACTGTCTATCTTCCTCAGATGGGATTCCTCCATCATACTTCTTTATCATTAAAGCCCTTAAATATTCAAAGTAATTATTGGGAAATTCAAAAGCTTGTATAGTATCTACTTCTAAAGTATGAGAGGGAGGAAGAATAGGTACCCTATGAATGCAGTCCCAAAAAGTAGCATTAGCACAGGGCACTTATCTCTTTAGTTGAAGTTTCCCCTTGTTCGAGCTCATGGAACAAATCATCATGCGAGACATCATCATCATTATCATCATTTGCTTCTTCTTCTTCTTGCTGATATTATTCACAAGGAGCATTGGGCATGAAACATCTGTCACACCATTTAATAACATCTCTCTCTCCACAATGGCAATTTTGGCGAGTTAAAGGATCGAGATCCATTATATTTTCCCTAGCTTGGGGCTTCCTATTTCCAAATCCAATAGGTCCCTTGCCTCTTTCATCAGATATTTGGTGATTTGTGAACTTGTCTTGGACTTGCTACTTGTGTTGACCTTGTGAGCTCTGCCCAATCCCCTTCTGTATGCCGGGCTAGTTTGTATGATATTTCCTTGATAGTCCCTACCAAAATTTTCACAACTTCCTCAAAATCAAAAGCCTTTCTTGTTTGAGGTATTTCAGGTTAATTTAATTTACACACTCCCTTTTGGAGGCTTTCTAATTTCCTTAATATTGTTCTCTATTTGCAGATCCATGGTGAAGGCATGCCTCAAATTATTGGGGTTTTTGTCCCTCAAGTCATAAGCAGCCTTTTTATCAAATGCATCTTAATATTTGATCAAACATGATTAATCACAAGGCCTTATCCTAACAAAGAAATCTCCTCTAGGAATTGTTAAACCTTGTGTTGAAATCATGTACTAACTCATTAGGATTCTTTTTGATGTTTTCAAATTCTAATAGAAGAAACCTAGGGTCAGTTCTATCACCATATTGCAATATAAATGCATTGTTCATCTCAGTCCAAGAATCAAAAGAGTTATCTGGTAAAGCCTTATACCAGTCCCTTGCATCCTCTTCTAGAGTATGGATAAACAACTTGATATATACATCTCCATGTTCAATCTCAAAGTCTTCCATCATATTGATAAAAATCTTTAGATGTTGATCACCAATTATATTGTTGTTTCCTTGGAAATTTGGTCTTTTCCTTACATCTTGAGGAACTGTATTTGGATAACCAACCATCTCTACAAAATTTATACGTCCAAAGGTATTTACAAAAATGGTGTTACGGGTGGGGAAAGGCCATGTTATTTTGAGGAGGTGACCGTGGAGGGATGAAAAATTGATAAGGGGTAGAGGGTCTTTAAAACATATGGGTATAACTATCGAAAAGGATATCCCCCGAAAACCTTGTTTCTCATAAATCCCTATCTACTTCTAAAAAGATAGGGGAAGAATGAGAAGCAAATTTTTCAAAATCAAATGAAGGCCCCTCTCCAGTTTGAGAATTCAATTCCAAAAAGGGGATAACTAATTCAAAAGCACTTGAATGGAAGTCTTTAATGATAGGCCAATCACTTTCATCAATGGAGATCCCTCTTCTTGTCTGCTGATCTCCCACAACTCTCCATGCTTTTCATCCTTCTGATTTTTCTTTTCCTAGCTCTGGAAATAATATCATAGTAGGGTCCTTAGCAAAGAAAGATCCTATTCCTTCCATCTTTGGAAAGGTTAGTAACAAATATCACTTGACAAAGGTTAAGACAACGGTATTCATTCGAATCGATCAACAAGGATTCGACACCACAGTTTCAACCTTAGTTATGCAAATGCACTAAATATGATCTGTCAAATGTTTGTCAACACTAGAAACTGGACAAGGAAAGATTCTGACTCTTCTTTACTCAGATTTATCAATGAAACTTAGTGCAATAACTATAGAAAATGGAAATATTGCACATAGCAGTTGTAAATTTGAAACTTCTTACAGGCGTAAACATAGGATGATTCCTAAGAAGATGTAATAGCACTTTGAGCATACAAGAAGTGTTTACCAGTGTTTGAATATGAACTGTAATCACTATGTCCCCAAAAACGGAGCTAGAAGCATGTTGGTACCCAAATTGATTCTCCCTCAATGTCTAAGAAGCATCACAAGTATTGACAGGAATCTTAGAGATAGATCATAATGAGTTGTTTCATAGTGGGGATGGGATCTAACTCAACTTTTGTCACTCATAAATGGAGATATGGGTAGCACCTTAAGAGGATTTGATCTATCTTCAGTATTTTAGGTTGTGCCTTTCAAAGAAGGTAAGAGAACCCTTTCATAGCCTTTTGTTTATGGAGGAGATGGATATGTCCTTCCTAATGAATTTTTAAGGAGACCTTGAAGAAAATATGATCAATGCAACAAAATCTAACTCTCATGAGTTGTCACTCTAGATAGTGGAGATATTCTCTAAGAAAGGTTCAGGCTACTAAAGACATTTGGAATCTTGATTGTTTCTACATTTTTGGTAGTAAAAATTATGCATTTATATACATACATGACAAACATGGGTAGTATGGGTAGGATTGGTTGTTTTAAATGAATTTTGGAGGGAGGTGAGGCAGAATGAACTTGTTTTGCCAGATCTTTGAAATTTTTTACAAAATGGAAAGCTTAGACAACAGAATGCTTCAGAATAGCTAAAATGTTCCTTTAACTAGAATATGTGCTTCAATGGAGGCCCAAATTAGCACTTTTTCACACAATCTATGAGATTCTAACACGAAGGCTCGAGTTAGAAGACCCAATAAAGCATCAAGATCTGAGCCCAGTCCACGCTTTGAGGTACACCCAGAGGCTTACAGATAATATCTGTCAATAGATGAAAGAAAAGTGATTTTAAATTGTTTATTTCACTCCCAGATGAAAGCTCTTATGAGAAATGAAATTGTAGATGCCACTAAACTATCACAAGGATTGAGACCTATGTGATTGAGACATATTTTGATACAATATTGCAATAGGAACAAGAAAAACTATTTGCAGACATTTAGAAATAAAACAAACACATTTTGCATAAGATCAACATAAAATAACTCGAGTTTGATCAAATTTATTAGTAGGGGAAAGTTTCTAGAAAAATCTCATAGCTTGTCAATGGTTGTACACTTGTAACCACCTTGACATGATAAAATTCAATATAAAAGAGATATACAGGCTTCCCAAATACCTTCTCAAAAAGATGGGCTCTATCAAGATTTTTTTTAAATTAGAAAAATCAATCTGACCGTTAACACTCCAACCTCTTTCACAATGAAAATCTTACCATTTATAATATTTTACAATGAGAGTTTCCCCCTGCAAAAAAAACACAAAATTGCGTCCACCAGTGATTTCCATGATTACGATCGCGATTCACATAATCAGATCTGTAAAAGGTCACCAGGGTGCTCGGGGGCGAGATCTTGTCAAATATCTCCCACATTCAACTCCTTTATTTGAAAATCACACTTCTTCTATTTTCCAACCACTTACGCCCCTAATCTTTCAAATCTTGTTCCTTGCATGCTCAAGATAATAAAATTGAAGATCAGATCAAGCCCAATAGCCGAGATAATTTTAGTGGTGATAAACATATCTAGATCTCCCTCACCAAACTTAGATATAAAAATTAACTCCCCTCTCTGTTTGGCATGTAGGAAATACCATGAAATCATGAAGACTCACACTTTCAAGAGATTTTTAGTAAAAATGGGGGGAAAATAAGATTCAGACACATAGTTGTCGTTGATCTTTACATTGAATTTGAATCCGGTCCGTCATGGAAGATTCAATTTTAGAGCGAGGCCCACAGATTCCTTTTTCCTCTTACATCTTTTAGAAAAATGTAAAATTTTCATATTTTTCTTTGCAGCTCCGCCCTTTAGAAATGAGCTTGACACGTGTCCTAAGGTGGGTCCCAAAGGAACCATGGCCAAATTCTACCATTTCACCTCTTTTCTAGAAAAGGAAAATTTTTCCCAAGTTTTCCCGTAGCTCTGCCCTTAAAAAATGGGCCTAACATGTGTCCCAATGTGGGTCCCATCAGAACTATGCTTCCTTTTTCACTTTTAACTCTTTTCTCCTAAAAGGAAAATTTTCCAAATTTCCCCCGAGGGTCCGCACCTCTGATGTTGACTGGAACAAGTTTTGACTTTTCTATATCAAGCCCGCATGCCATTTTGAGATTTTAATCCTTTTGATGACAAGAGGCAAAAAATCCAATTTTCCTCCGATGGTATGTTTCCCTACCCCTTTGAATTTTCAAACTGCCACATGTCACAATGGCACATCTTGAGATGATCCCTAAAAGTTGAGACCTTGAATAAGCACGAGCTCGCCACGTGTCGTTATGGCATAACTTCAAAAACCTTAAGGTTTCAAAATGATTTGGTGGGGGGAACTTCTATTTTAAAATTTTATTCCATTTTTCCAAAAGGGAAAAGCATCCAACTTACCTCTAAAGGCCCGCATCTTTGCCATTAGCTTTGTGATGTGTCCTCCTACGGGGTCGAGTAAGACTTTTTCTATGCCACTTAAAATTTTCTTTAATCGAGCCTAACAATGTCGTAGGGTGAGTTCAAATATTTTTCCAAAGTAGCGAAAAGGAACAAGCTAAAAAAAAAACCCTTCGTGCCCCATCCAATTATAAAAAATCCATGTAAGCACCAAAAGAACCAATCAGAAATGAGTGGAACCACGGGACTAAATTTTCCCTTTTGCCAAAAAATAGAAAAGTGATAAGTTAAATAATTTTCTCTCAATACCTTGACCAATCCATAAGAATCCACGTGACCTCCGAATGCTAAGGAATAATTTTGATAGGAAAAGGACACCCGCTAGACCATCAAAAACACAAAAATTCATCATTCATGCCCATAACCCAATTTTTTTGCTAAGGATGAAATTTTTGAAACAAAACCAAGTGAATCATGGTTTCAAGCATATTTCGACCATGGGTTTGGATTTTCAAAGGCATACAAATGTAAATTGATCATTCTCGAGCTTCCATGGTTGGGGAAAGATAGGGAAAATGAAAAATCCCATGGATTTTGAAGAAATTAGGGCAAGAACAGGGAAAAATCGAAGACTCCTTCAAGGAGGGACATGACAACAGATTCTACAAACAATTCAAAGAATTTTAAATGGAGGTAGAATCTTTTCAAACACCCACATTGAGAGACAAATTTTTTCAAAACACACCAATCGGAGGGAAATAATGGAAAATGGGGAAAAACAAATCTGAGCACCAACAGATTTTAAATCCTCACAATAATAATTACAAGATTTTCTACAAAAGGACAGACAACCTTATTTCACATCTACAGAAAAATCCAATGCAAGAGGCCTGCCAAACTCCCTTACAAGCACCATTCCCAGATTTACAACACTATAGATATACGTACAAGGAACTTCATAAATCAAAATGGTGAAACCTTTACAACTCTTTCCTTTATCTACTTGCACAAGCCATCTGCAACCAATTATCCACCTGAGTCAGTTCATGAGAACTGAGCATGATAAATGCTATAACATTAAGACATTGTGTTGTTATCTAACTATTTCAAAAGGAAGAACACTACTATTTATGAAATAATCCAAGTTTCCAAAACAAGAGTAATTAAAAGGTTTCCCAAAAGGATAAAATGTCGAATTAAAAGGAAGGCACTAACTCTATTTGAGTATCATTTTCTCATAGGAGAAGTTAATAAACTATCATAATTAATTCCACCTATATCACAATAATGACCATCATTTTAACATGATAAAATTTCGAAAATCAACTAGTTACAAGAAGAGAATTAGTTCAAAACGTGATCTATCCCCATTAGTTTAAGTTAGTTCACCAAGCCAAAGATTCACTATACCACTGTCAGTTCCCAAACAATCAATCAACATGAAAATATCTAAAAACACAATGACTTAATAATATTAAGATGTTGTGCCTATAACAATTAATTTTATATCAGTACAGAATAAATAAAATTAGAAAAAGGATGGAACACACAAATGACCCAATATGGGCCACATCATGTCCTAACAATCCTACTATCAAAACATTTCTTCTAATCCAAGAGAGTTCCTTAAGAAAAGAACAAACTTGACAACACCAAACATAACCATTATATATCTTACAGGAGGTTTACTCAATCATTCACAAGAACCCAACATATGATACATAGCCTCTAAAGGATTTGCTGCATCAACAACAAGTTGACATCAACCTATCTGATCAACACATAACCATTCTACTAAAATGACAGCAAGAAGGTCATGTCACAACGTGCATCACGATAACCAGTCAACCAATGAATTTCCAAATACACCAACCTCTAAGCTACAGGAGAATGAAATTTAAACATTTTTAAGGAGAAAAACGTAGAGTAATTTCTTACGCATAAAACCAAGATCCCAGTTTTAAGATTTGAAAACTTCCTTAATAATGATCAAGTAGATCTCGCATCTTCCAACATATGTGAAACAAAATCAAGGTACAAAAAAGAGTATTTACTCTGACATTTTAAGCTATCCCAAATATGTGAGTATCATCTCAAGGAGACATTCCATAGGATCAACTACATTCTCAAAGCATACAACGATGCTTGAGGAGAAAAGAGGATTCCAAAGACAAGAATCTCCAAATGGTGAACAAGAACTGTTACCAAATTATGATGATCACGCATGATGCTTGAAGAATAAAATAGTTCTTCGAGGGATTTACAAATAACAAAAATAACTAACCTATTTTGAGAGTAATACCAACTTGGTTCAATTCAAAAATATCACTCAAGGTAAGCACAAACTTAAGGCTGACCCAAGAAGGGTAGCTAGAACTGAAACGAACTAAAGGAAAAAGATAGAGACAAAAATTACATCATTCACCTATACATTATGCACTTACAGTGCTCAAATACTATTTTGCAAATACCCAACATGGTCCAAAATGAAGGATTACGAACCAAAACAAGAATCTGAAAACAGGCACTATAAAATCGAGTCGAACAACAATATTTGATAAAGCAACCAAATCGTAAGACCATCAAAATGAAATAGAAATTTTCATTACAGGACCCCCTTGTTCCTTTTATTAATCTTAAGAACAAAATTGACCCAACTGGTATTTATTAAACCTAGAAAGCAATATAAAAGGCTTCAAACAACACAATTATTTTTAACGCCGGAAACTAATATCCTCCCAAAAATTGTGAAAGAGTAAGGGAAGAATCCACACAATAAAACCATCACATGAGACATTTATATGAAGATCAGGGTCATTTAATGAATCATTTAAATAACAACATAAGACTCAAGGGTATAGGGCATATCATGCTTGAATTAAGCTCCCATAGTCAAGCACACACCGAACAGGGTCTGCAACAACATCTCAAGCCCAAACTCCACTATCCTCCAGCTTGTTGGGTGGTCTAAACTCTACTCACAACTAGGTTTAGCACAGGTAGTTTGTAGCTAGGGTATGGAGTCCCCCAAACATTGATTTACAATATCCTAAAGGAAATGTGGTCTCTAGGGCGCAATGATAGAAATTTATGCACAAAAAGGGCTTGATCTAGGAAATCTGATTCCACCATATAATACCAACCAATTAGTTTCCAACCTGCTCAACCCACCTTTCAGTTGTAGCACCTTGGATTTTATGCAAAACGTGGCAGAGAAACAAAATGTAAGAGGGAGGTGAACTGCCTGACAAAAGTGCCCCAAAGAGATGTGGTCTTAGGAGATTCCACAACTTCAAGAAATGCACGACAATACCAGGTAAAAATTACCCCGATAAACCATGAGCAATCAACAACTGCTCCACAAAATCCCATGTTGTCGACTTATAAATTTTTTCCATGTCACAACCAACTTAGCGCGAAAGCGAGTTACAAAAAGGCTAGGGCAGGTAAATAAAAGAAGAGAAGAATTGGTAAAGGAAATAGGCACCCAACAAAATAAACACAATAGTTTCAAAGGCTTGGCAACAACCTCCAACGCATTCCTTCACTAGGGAATCCCACATGGCCAAGAAACAACATGTTCAAGCACAAAAGGAACCAACACATGACTAAATAAACAAGTTAAAACCCAATCGATTAGACTCCCGAGAAAAGGAATTTCCTTCCATCAAAAAGTGGCCAAAATAAGGCATGAGGAAGTCAAAAAAGGTAGAGTAGGTCATAAATGGTCGAATGTCTCAAGTGGTTGAAAAATTAGTCGGAAAGATACGTAGCCAACCCCCCCCACTTGGCATTCAAACCAAAGCAAAACCAACACTTCTTTCCTTAAAATAAAAGAAGTGGTAGGTGGTCTTCCTCCACGCATTACCAATGGTCAGGTCTTTTCAATAATATAAATCAAGTGTATACAGCCAATAGGGGAAGGAATTGGTGGGGGGTGGGTGGATGCCTCCCCATAAACAAGGAAACAAAAAAATGTTTTATCAAAGAAAGGCTAAATTTACAAGGCATGCAATGATGCCTAGATGGTGTTGACAATTTTTGCACCCAATGCGAAAAGGTCAACTTGAAACTTTTAAGGTTTCTCAGATTGGTCAGTTATGAATTTGGTTATGTTTGGGACAGCCACCTCGGATTAAGATACAATTTTTAATTGTTTGGTTCTAGACAGTACTTGGAAGTCATTTGGAATCAAAACTACAACTTGAGTATAGTTTAAGAATGCCATGCCTCATAGATGCAGCCATTCCATTTGAAACCCTCATCAGAACTATGCAACAACTGTAAATAACCATTGCAGGGCCCTGAGGAAGGTAGGAAGGGCAACATGTATCAGACATGATGTTCTGAAGTTGCAGATAGGTGGCAGTTTTGAAGGATAATTTACAGTTTTACAAGCAGCTTGCATTTTCAATGATCAACAATAAGGTACACTTGATTGTTTATTTATTTCTATGATTAAGTGAATTATTTAAGTGTTTTGAGTTGTATAAGTTCATTCATTATCCATACAAATGAAAGAAAGTACAGAAAGGAAGGACATACATCTCATAACATGAAAATATTTTCATTTATTCATTAGGAATAATAATACATATTTTTCTTACACAAGCGATTAGAAACAACTAAAAGGAAAATCAATGCATATATTTATTTTTTCTATATATTGTGTGCCTTTGCAAAGCACAAGGAAGAATTTATGGAGGACTTTTTGGATATAGGAGTATTGAAGAAATTTTTTCCAGTTTTTCCTTCTGAGTGTGAAGATTTTCTACCTTACCAATTATTTTTAGTCTTGTGTATGTTTCTATTAGTCTTGTGAATGCAAATTCCCTGATTAATCATCTTACCCTGTTGTAAAATTCAGTAATTTTTGCATGATATTAATGTGCATGTTTAGCTTAGTAGTATTGTTGTGATAATCTCCCTCAATACCTCCAAGTGTTTTTCCCTTAATATTCTACAAAAGAACTATTGGTTTGTGCACCAAAAATCCTTCACATATCAATTGTGCATATACTCAGTCAAAGCCCTCATACAAATTTGGTGTATCACCTTAGTTTTAATTATTTTACAGTCATCTTTTACCCCTAAACCCTAGAATCAATTTAGGATACATCAATAAGGAACTGGCCTTAATACCAAAGACTCACCTCAAAATAGGTATACCCACAGACCTGAGGTGTTTCCATTGTATCTACGAAAGAGAGATCAATTTTTTTAAGATTAGAAAACCTGCAGCCATCTCTCTATAGGGTGCACTTTCGAGAGATAACAAAGGCCAAGGAGAAAAATTTACCATTAAACATAAACACCCCGTCCTAAACAAATGCACCACAACAACAAGCTCCTCCTTTTTTTTTTGCACGAGAGGAAACCAAGATTAAAATAAAATAGCTTAAAGGTAATCAATAACAATATTGATAAAAATTGACACTAAAACAAATGATCGTCAATCGACAATTTAAATTATAATATTATTATTAACATTATTTTTATGATTTTATTGCCAAAAAAATTATTATTATTATTAATCCTATTAATAATTACAACCAAGAAATTTTGAATAAGCAAGAACAAGATTTTCCTTTAATAGGATAATCATACAGGACACTACAAGGTCCACAACTAGAGGTGTCAACTACGACTCGAGAAGGAAAGATGGAGAGGGAGGGTGCTAAATCTTCACTGCGCAAGGACAAGGTCAACTAACGGTCAATAGGAGCACACCCTCAACCTTCCTAGGATTAGTAATAGGGTCGTCGGGGAAAATAACCGGGAACGCTAAATGACGCACTGATAACTTTGTTTTAAAAATAAAAACTTTTAAAAATTTCAATATTTTCAATGGTACAACTTTTAAATGATTGCAACTTTTTCAAATTATAATTTTTTTCTTTTTTTTCAAAATTGTAACTTTTTCAAAATTACAACTTTTCAAAATTACAAATTTTCAAAAATTGTTACTTATTCTAAATGAAAGCTTTTTTAAAATTACAAACTTTTCAAAATTATAACTTTTTCAAAATTGTAATTTTTTCCAAAATTGCAACATTTTCAATAATACAACTTCTACATAATTGTAACTTTTTAAAATTGCAACATTTTCAAAATTAGAATTCTACGTAATTGTAACTTTTTTAAAATTGCAACCGTTCCGAAATTATAACTCTTTCAAAATTGTAACTTTTTAGAAATTTTAACTTTTTAAAATTATTCTTTTTTCAAAATTGTAACTTTTTTTAAAATGTAATTTTTCTATAATATTAAGTATTTCAAAATTTTAACCTTTTAAAATTTGTAACTTCTTGAAAATTGCAACTTTATCAAAATTAGAAATTTTTAAAAATTTCAGCTTTTTAAAAAATGAAACTATTTCAAAATGGCATTTCTAAAACAATTGTGTAATGCCTATACAATGACCACTCGAGACCCAAGAACAACATAGGTTTAGTTGGGAAAATTATGGAATATATTTGTTTTTAAGTGCATACAGCTTCAAACTACGGTTTTACAGACATGATGTTTCAAGAGAAATTAAACCTAATAAATAAATTTCCCATTATAACCAATATTAATTTCACATTATCAAGTTAACAAGAGTAAAATTAACAAGACAAATTTCTCACTAACCCACTCTCAAACTGGCTTAAATGTTTCAACCTAATTTTTCTCATATTTAATGTACTCAACACTTTACGTAAACATCTCCGTAAGATGGGAAATTTACTTCCCTTTCGGTGATATAAAGAAGTCCTTCTAACTCCTCTTATTTCTCAAGTTATGGGCCAATGGCCTTGCAATGAAAATTTTCCTAGAAGTGGGCCTGCGGGCCTGGGGAGGAATTTTTCTGAGCCTTGCAAGCCTGTGGCCCATGGGAATAAATTTTTCTGAGCGCGGGATGGTGGGTTGCCGAGGAAACTTGGATATTTAGCTTTTTATTGAAAAAGTACTAAGGGTTTAAAATTATCTGCGCCTCATGAAGACCTCATTACGCCACGTGTCAAGCCTAGATTTGATTGGGAAAAATGGACTGCATGGGAAACCTAGAAAATTTTGACTTAATAAAAAAATGTTTAAAGGTTTAAAATGCTCCATGACTGCACCTATGCCAAAATCTACCATGTGTCAGCCAGCCATTGGATGCAAGTGGCTAGGTGGCGGAGAAACTTTAAGATATTTTCCCAAATTTTCTTTTTTAAAGAGTTATTTATGGTTTAAAGTAATCCGCTCCTCCACTGACACCTCAACAAGCCACGTGGAATAACCTCATTAGATGCGAGGCTAGTGGGTCAGTGGAGAAAACGTAGGAAATTTGCCAAAAAAATAAATCAAAACTATAAGTTTGAGAGCGTGGGGCCACGCACTGCAGCAATGCTTTTCCAAGACGAAGGGAGGGTATGTGGGGCGCGTGGAATTTTTTTCCAAAATTTCTTTTCCGAACTTAGATTATTTTTGACAAAAAAGATGGTTTCGGGCCAGCGGAGTAGTGGGGAACTTCATGAATTTTGATTTTTTTAGTCAAAAATCCCAAAAGGAAGATTTTAGCTTGTGGGTCTGCCAATGAATATTTTATTAATTAAATTTTGACAGTTAGATTTTTTGAAGCCAAAATGAAGTAAAACTTTAGAAGGAAATATCTTTTGATTGGGAACTTAATTTTTGGAAAACAAGGAATTTTTGGAAAGGTCTCGACGTCGTCTTTGCATAGAAGTCTTAAAAATTTAATTTTGATAAAGTTAGTAGGGTAAATTTTTCAAAAACATCTTTCTATTAATAAAAATGTGAACTGGTCTTTTAACTTGCAAAGATTTGTTTCAATCCGCCATTATTTCTTTCTCAACATGCCAAAAAATATGGATGATTTCAATTGGAAGAATTTAGGATGGATTGTAAGGGTTAAGTTGTTTGATTGATTATCATTTCAAAATTCCCAATTTGACAACAAAATGTTTGAGTTTTGACTATGCCCGATTCAATTAAGTTCTATGAATTATTTATTAAGTGTTAAAGTCTATTTGGGATTGTTTTGTCCATATTAAGTTCAATTTGGCATTCCATTTTGTTTTCCAATGTTGCAGGGTCATTCTGAGCAATTTTGTGGTAGTTATTTACGGTTTAAAAAAAAATCATCTAACAGAGATCAAATTCGAATAGATCTATTTCACTTGCCATACTATAAAACATTTGAATTCATTCCATGCTAATTTAAAATATTTATTCTTCCTTCAATAAAAATGTAGAACAAGGATGTAGTTTCTATTTCTTTTCAAAAACGTGCTTTTCAAAAACATAGAGGATGCAATAATTCTGAATACATTTTTCACATTCGAACAGAGTTGCAAAACATTTTCAAAGAAGATTTCAAATAATAATAACTTCATTTTTTAAGGTTAAAACAACATCTATTCATTTGAAATGATTTCTTTTACAACTTCTCTCTTACAACGATCAAAATACAACTCACCAAGATTTAAATCTTTCTTATCTTTCCACATAACAAATTACAAAGTATGTCTTTTTCACATTCAAAAGGGGGATTTAATTTCCAAAACAGAGTAATTATTCATTACAAAATAGATTACATTGTCCTCCACTTCAAGTGGGAAATGTTTACAAAAAGAAATATCTCAAAGAACTGTGAATTATATCTTCTTTCTAAGCTCCAGAACAACAACAAGATGTTCCACCATTTTCCAAATTGATCACAACAAAAGCAGGGGAAAGGAAACACTCTCCACCCAACCAAGACATCCAATGAAGAGGAGAAGGTGTCCTTCTTCATTGGGCCCCAAGCCCAAACCACAATGTAATAAGAAATGTGTTTCAACTCATGGCAATAACAGACTTCCACAACACAAAAGTAAACTATCACATTCAACACATAGTCCAAAACAAAAACTACAGTTTGTAACCATAGAAAAGCAGAGAAAACAAAACTCAGGTTTCATCGTGCAACCCAAAGGAGAAAGAACTATGGGAGAAACTGCTTATGCCACCCAAAGGGGAAATGGGTATCACCACCTGAGAACAAACCACCAAAATATAACATTTTAATTCCCCGACATGCCCTTATGCCTCCCCTAAAGACCCCTTATCCCTCACATTTCCTTATGCCTCCACAACCTCTTATGGCACCCCATAGAGAGTAAAGAAATGCAATCTATTTCTTTGCAAGGTGGAACCTAATCCCAACTCCCTCCACAAACACTTAAACATCCCCAAAACACTTATTCCTCCCCATGATAATTCCCTATAGTCTTCCTACCTAGGCCATCTACCCAACCAGCCAACACATTCAAACATTCAACCATTCACATATGCATAAAATGAAAGGAGAGCATTTCAAGAGCCAAGCTCCTACCTCTTCATGATAGATTTTTCTCCAAAAGTTCAACAACAAGATTTTTCCAATCCAAACAATCCAAAAGCTCTAGCAATCCACAAGCATTCAACAAAAATCTCTAACTCTCTTCAAAATTACAGGAGCTCAAAACCAAAAGAAGTAACCAAACTGAAATCACCAAAAATGAAGTAACCAAATGAAGTAACCCCAAAACAAGCCAAGGAATTCGAATAAATAGAAGAGGGAGAGAGGAGGATGAGGTGGATCCATGTAGGATGCCACATCACACATCCTCAACTCCACCTCACAAGTCAACTTCAAACTCTAAGGCACAATTAAAAAGGTGGGTGAATAAATGACCTTTTTACTTACACACACAATCCAAGTCCACACCCCAAGGACCAAAATTAATTACATGTAAGAAGGTGTAATCAAAACTTACAACTTGTCTTCCCAAAATACATAAAAGGGCTAATTTTTACTCCCCAACCCATAGGTAGGGTTGGTATACAAATTTAAGAGGTGTGGGACAAGTTTAACTTGTCCCACAAGCCTCCAAAATCAGCCCCTAAGGATAGATCCAAATTTCAAAAGGAAGGTGGAGTGTTTCACACTCAAAATTACTTACACATTACTTACAACACCTAGTCCAAGAGCCATCAACTCTAATAAATGCATTCTTTTGACCTAATTAACAACATGATTACTCACAAATCTAGACACAAATTAACTAAATAATAAAGGGGAAATACATCACTAAAATCACATACTAAACTTAAACAAAGGAACTAAATAAAATAATACACATAACCCCTTGGTCACATTTAAAGGTGATTCCCCCCATGGAAACCCCTAACAACAAGCACAAACAAACACACATAACAAAAACACGTTGCCATGGTGACCCTTGTTGAATTCACCTAGAATTCCAATGTGGTTGGTCTCCAATCCCTCAATGTTTGTTGTGACATGTTTACCTGCAAAACACAAATACCTCCTTCAGCCTTGTGGCCGCATCAAATCATCCAAAATAAATATACAATATAACTCCAAAATCATCTATATATGAATCAAAACATCATCTAGGCAAGTAGCAATATCATTTACAATTTCCTCAATAACCATATGATCATAAGATTAGTTCAATTTTCTAGGTCTACTCAATATGATGAAATATCACATGTCTGAAACACACACACACATATAACCATGTCAATCAGCATATCATCATCAGTATAAAATGTTTCTAATAATCCACACGCATCATATATGAATTGAAATCAACAACAGTCCATTATCTCTAACATCTAACATCATGCTAAATCAAAAGCTACAATAATATTTGTAAGTATAGTCAATAGTATCATAATCAATAACAAAAGGCGTCGAAGGGAAGTGGGCACTACAAATTGTAACTCATTCAAAATTACAAATTTTTCAAAAAAAAATCAATAGATCGTACATCGTTTATTTAAATTTTAACCTTTCAAAATTGCCACATTTTAAAAATTGTAACTTTTCAAAATACCAAATTTTCAAAATTTCAAAATTTTCAAAATTGCAACCTTTCCAAAATTTTAGCTTTTCAAAGTTTCAACTTTTTCAAAAATTGAAACTTTTTCAAGACTTCAAGTTTTCCAAAATATTAACTTTTCAAAATTGTAATTTTTTTAAGTTAAATTTTTTTCAAAGTTGAATCTTTTTAAAAGTTGGAACATTTTTATAATTGTAACATTTTCAAAATTGTAACTTTTCAAAATTGTAAATTTTTAAAATTATAACTTTTTCAAAATTGTAACATTTTAAAATTTTAATTTTTTTTTCAAAATTGCAACTTTTTCAAATTGTATTTTTTTCAAATTTTAGAATTTTGAAATTTACAATTTTTCAAAATTATAACTTTTTCAAAATTACAAATTTCTCAAACTACATCTTTGACAATATTGTAAGTTTTTCAAAATTGAAACCGATCAAGAAAGAATTTTTTTAAAAATGATAAATTTTTAGAAATTACATCTTTTTAAAAATTGTAACTTTTCAAAAGTGTAACTTTGTTTCTATAATGCTCTATTCAATGTTTACCCCAATACTTGCTTCAAAGTGACCACATGTTGCCAAGTATGGAATGGTTATGTGTATTCCTTTGATCGTTAACTAAATTCAACCTTGTCGTAGGAAGGATTTACATCCTTCCTCCTGTCTTGTCTCCTCCTCATGTGTTATTGATGCCTCTAGTTGTGGGCTTCCGCAACATCCTTTATGATTACCCTATTAAAGGTAGATCATGTTCTCGAATCCAAGTAGGAAGCTTGAATGACAATTTTTTGTTTTAGGGCGTGTTTTTTAAATTAAATACATATATAACTATAATAGTATTATTGTTATAAATTGTAGATCATTGATTATTATTATTATTATTGATCTTGACTATTGACATTATTAATATTATTAATATTTATTCTTAAGCTATAAATGTGATAATAATAATAATAATAATAATTTTTATTGTTGATCGAAGACTATTTTTTTATTGTCGGTTGTTAGCAATATTTTATTAATTATATTTAAGCTATTTTATTTAATTGTTGATCGTTCCCATCGAAAGCAAGCCTTGATTCATGCATAAGAGGAGGATACCCCATTAGTGGTGCCATGGTTTATGCGAATTGGTCCTTGTTCCATGGTTACATTCGAAACTATAACCACCAACTTTCCCCCCTCCTCTTTGCTCCACATTTTCTGTAAAGTTTTTTAAAATAGCCATTTATGGGTAAAATTGTGGATGTAACCACCTCCTTAGACAAATTTGAAAGCACCCCACCATTTATTATCATTTGTTGGCCGCTCACTCTTCTTTTATTGATTATTTATGATGTGTTTTTCATTAGAGGAAGTCGTGTTTGGCGTGGGTGAGAAGTTTCTCCAAACTGCATGTTTTTGGTCTTTAGTTGGAGGGAGGTAGGTGGAATTGATGGCCACCTGTCTTTTCTTTAATTATCTTTAATGTCAAATGTGCTTGGCTTTTCCTTGTTGATATTTATGTTAATTGGATGTTGGATGCTTACTTGATGTCGGTTTTTGTTTTGTAAACATCCTCCAACTCATAATTGTGGACCTGCATACGCTTCCTTTGTTGCTGGCCACTCATTTTGTATGCATTGTTTAATTTTAAGACATGTTTTGGAATTGTGGAGGTTGGGAGCGCCATGTCTTTCCGTGTGAGCTTATTTGGTGGGAGACTTGTATTTGGGTTTATTGAAGAAGTGTGAACCATCCAAGGTGGTGCAATTAATGTGCTGAGCCATCTTGTAAGATCCTGGAAGACATTTTTACAAGTACTAGAGATACACAGGCATGATAAATACTACCCATCTGATTTCTATGCCAACTTTAACAATATGATGAAGAAATTTGTTTTATATCCTGAAATGGTAATCTGGTTGGAGTTCTATGGATGTTTTATAGTCTCTTTTTAAAATCATGCATGTTACTCTTCTAATTTTTTTCCCAGTACCTAGATTCAAATGGAATTTTGTTTGCTTGAAAAATTCTGATTGCACATAGGTTTTCTCATGATATTTCGGTTAGTCTTACATTTTTTCTGAATTCCATCATTTACATGAGCATCCTTTATCTTTAAAAATGGAAGAACCAAGAATTTATATTTGTGTACCCTTCCACAATAATGAAATATCCATTTTGTTGTGGTAATTTTATTATTACTCCAAGGACATTGTGGTATTTCATGAGGTCAATGGGATTGTTCATTCCCCACTTGGCTTTGATCTGTTGGAGGAACTCGATGGCTCTAGTTCAACATTGTTCGTTGAATAAGTGGCAGGAATTGGAAATTTTTTTTATTGTACCCCTTCATGGGACAACGAGAAATCTAGTGGAATAGATCTCTAGACTTTGTTTTTATTTTTTTGGGTTTGTGAACTTCCTCTTGTTCTAGCCACCCTTTTTGCTTCTAGTTGGCATGATGTGTGTTCAGTTGGAATTTGTCCTCCTTGGCCATTTGATTTTATTATTGTGTAGTTTACGTTTGTCCTCTAGAGTGTCAATGCCTTGGGTTTCATGTAGATCCCTCATTAAGGGCTTATGGAGTTCTTGCAATTTGTTTCTTGGGTCATATTCTCATTACTTGCGTGGCTGGGATTTATTTTCCTTCGGTTCTAAGAAATTATGTTCCTAGTTTTTTTTTTTTAGTTATGAAGATCTACTGTGTTGGCTAAAGAAGCCTCTATGGGCTCATACGTTCCTACCTTACATTTTTTTCCTTCTCGAACCATTGCCTCAAGTCAAATTATTGGATATTATGTCCCTCTTGTCTGTAAAATTGCTTGGTTGGCTCTTTAATCTTCACTTGGTAGACTTATTTAAAGTAATCATAAAGCCCTTTTTACAAGCGAGTTTTTTGGTTAGTATGCTTGATTTTGTGGCTATTACTGTCAAGTTGTACTCTTGTAAGGATTTTGTATTAAGTTGACTCATCGTAGTAAATGTAAAAGGGATATATCATTGAAATACAAAATTTTTGGATTAAATTAATTTTTTTGATTAACTGAATATGGGTTATTTATTTTATTGTACATGATGACTGTTGTGCATGGCATGGAAAGATAATCAGATGTTTGAACTTGTCTTTTAGAACTTAATATGTATGCTATTTGCAAGCAATAAAGTGTTGGAATTTTGTGAGGTTATTCTCGAAAGTGGTAAATAGTGGTTAAGTAAATGATGTTGGAATTATAACTATAAATATATTAGATCATTTGACTTATTTAAGTAAATGTTTATTGATGTTTGAGTATTGGATTTCAATCATATAATCTATGTGATTACATGATTGAAATCCCAATATGCTCGACACTCTATTCGAACTTATTGGGTCATTGACCCCCACTTGAATGTTGGTTAAACTTTTTGTTCTTGAAATAATGTTCATAATGGGTTCTTATGGATTCTTTCTTAATTTCACCATGGTATAGTTTTTAGCATGATTTATGATGTTGTTATTATTTTAGAGATTAGCACCATTTCATTAAATAGAAGGTTATTTTTATGATATTATTAATAGTTGCGTATTATTCTTATGTGTAGTCTTTATCATGCCCAATTCTCATGAACTAACTTAGGATATAAATGTGTAGATGGTCTTCATGAGTAAAAAAGGGAGAGTTGCATCGGTGTTGATAGTGAAGTTTGTTTTTTCATGTGTGCTTAAATATGTTGAAAGACTCCAAAATCTTGTTTGTTTGGAAAGTTAGAAAGGAACAATTGTACTTATGGAGTTGTGTTGTCGTAAGTGACTTAAAACAACACTTGTAATTAATTTTTGTGAATGATGTAACCAGATCACAACATTTTTGTGAGTAATTTATTGTATTATATCAATTTTGAAAGATAGCTTAGCTTGGGATTGATCAATATTGTTTAACCTTTTGTTTCCAAGTCAAACTATACTAGTCATCATATTTTTCCACCCTTGGGATTGTGTGTCGTGCTAGATAGAAATTATGCAACCTTGTATAGTTTTTCAAAAGGGAAATGGTAAAATTCTTCTTGAGTTATAATATTGTGTAGTAAACCCTTCTAGCTCATGGAAGTAATGCAATGCTAGACATAATAGGATGTTATTTCAATCCTTATTATGGTTTTAAAAATATATACATTCAATTATATACAATTTTATAATCAAGTTGATGAAGTAAAGAGTTTTAAGTAGGATAAAGGAATTTATCGTCTTGTATCAAAAAAAATATTATTACTCTTAACCTATGTTGGTGGTATCACCTTCTGAGTTGTTGGGATGCAAATTATATTAAGTTGTAAATTAATGTAAGGTAAATTTAAAGGTGTACAAGGTCATGCTATATGAGGTAATTGGTTAGGAAAACATAAAAAAACTAACTTATCAAGTTATAAAATCTGAATTGTAATCATTAAAAAATTTCTTTTATTCTTATGCTTAATTGCACCTCCTTGCTTAAGAAAAATAAGAGCCAAGTTTGTGTGGTTTCCAAATCTGGTAGGCTTGTTATCATCTTCGTAAACCTATAAATCAGGGATGACCTAGTTTACCTTATCCTGACACATATTGTTTTCCCCTTGGTTTGATTGTTGGGTGTGCTTTATGGATGATGCCTTCTTCTAGGGTAGTGTCCTCAGAAAACCAACCTAGTTTCATATTATAAAACCCTATTGGACCAACCTCCTATTGTTGTTCTTAGATCGTTAACTAATCCTAAATGTCACCTTAAGAGATGGAATCATTTTAAATCCCATTACCCTTTTTGGTCACCAATTGGATTTAGGGATCATTTCTTGTGTTATTGGTGTATCATTATCAAACTTTGAGTGGTAGTAATTCATAGGATTGTAACCTCTTTCAGTGTGCTAGGAGAATAGTGTGTTAGGTTATTTCGTGTTGTATAATAATTTTTGTGGTGATTAAAAGGATCCTTGTTGTGTTGCCTTTATGGAAAATTGAACAAGATATTTCTTGTATTATGTGCTAACACTCATGTTGTAGTATAGGAGCCTAATTATTTTGTTCCCTTTCATCTTCCATTCTAAATCAATCTCTTGTGAGCTTCACCTCATTTAGACTTAACCTTTTTTTCTATCGAATAACGGAGATTGTTACAAGTTAGGATGTTTCTCCCTTAGGAGGGAATCCTAGATATTATTTTAATTAGCTTGGAGATTATGTATTATCCTTGTGGAAATCGAATACCCCTTCTATTAATTAAATGAATTACACAAGTAATTGTCACATTAGAGATGATCGTAAGCTAATTACTCAATAGTATAAAAGAAAGGAAATCTAGCTCTTTGAGAAGAATTGTATGAATCATATCATGAATATTCTAGAACGTAAGTTAAGAATTAAAATATATTTTAGTAAATAAGAAACATTAAAAATAATTTCACCATGGGATGCTCCTAACCGTAAGTGTGTTCTGTGGTTGGACTAGTATGTGATGTCTTCTCGAAATGTGAAGTGAACAGTCTCATGTTGTGTGTCATTGATTCCCTTGTACCTAGGTGGTCAATGTCATGTCAAGCCTATCGAGAATTGGTGGTATCCATTGTGATCTCTTGTGGTGTCGTTTAGACTTCAAAACAAAATTTAACTAAACTTTCCCATGTCTTTCGTGTGTGTGTTTTTACAGGTGTTACACTTGGTATCAAAGTGAGGTTCCTACTCTCGAAGATTTGCAACAGATTGGAGTGGTGATAATGTTTCATGGGGTGGTGGCGGTGATTGGAAGAATAATGTGATAGAAGCGTGATGTGAACTATGTCATAATTATGAGCACACATGTTGTGTATGTCGGTTAGCGCGTAGCTTTTAGCATGTTGATGTGTTGGAGATGAGAGTATTCTTCCACCTTTAAAGGAACTCTATGAGAATTTGAGTGTGAAACACTTTCTTGTTGTGTGTGTGTGTGGAAGAAATGTTATTGTTGATTTTGGAGTGTTAGGTCCTTTTGGCATTTGTGATTTGTGGGTGTGCTAATATGTTGTACGACCAAGTTGGTTGTAGTGAATTAGATTTCTCAATGATGTCATTATCATTTGTTTAGAAATATGTGTATTCCCATGTTATATGGAAGTTGATTGTATGTTGTAATTGTGCTCATCATAATTATAATTCATGTAATATGTAATGATCCATGTCATTATTTAGGGAAATATGGTGGGTATATGAATCTTATTGTACAATGATTGCACTTTGGGTGCAATATATGGTAATGTGGTGTGTTATAAACTGTGAATTTTATGTATGTGATTTACACTATATATGTACCATATGAAGGTTCTATGGTTATTGTCCGTGGACTTCCATTATGTTATTAATGTGTATGTGTGTTATGTCATAAACCTTACACCAACCGATCTTGAGGGAAATCAGTAAAAGTGTATGTTTAGAGTGAGGGAATGTGTACCATGGGCCAGTAACTCAAGATGACCTTAGGCTTAGTAGATGATGACATGTGCTCCTCTTTTTCTCTCTCCTTATGGTTGTTGTATGGATGCAACCTAAGTGTAGCTATGACTATGTTTAGCCTTGTCAAAGTGGTGGTGGGATGATTTAGATAGAGATGATGATAGTTGTACTATTGATATGTTATTTTACAAGCTGAGGCTCGATGTTCCGAGTGTCAGCAACTTGTTGAGTACCCCCTTGGTGGCAAGATAAGGCCACATAGTCATCGTAATGTGTTATTTTTATATATGTATTTTATTTGTAAATTGAATTTTTATTTTATTTCTGCAAGGACCAGCAATTTTCTTGATTGTCATGTTTTATATTTTGGGAATTTCCTTGGTTTGTGGTACTAAAATACATATTTTTGCACTAACTATGGCTATTTGGCCATTTGTTTTTCTTGGATTTGGATCTTCTTTTAAAATTTTAAAATTTTACCCCCTTGCACAAGGCTTGTATTTTACAACTTGGAATTTGAATCGGATTGCTATGCTAGTTCTATTGTAGTAATGTGTGGAATAGGGTCATGGAATGCACCATGGAATGGTTGGACCTATGGACCCACTTCATTAAATGGGGATATTCCCCAAGGAGTTACAAACAACTAGTGGGTTGTTGAACCACAAGTTATTAAGTCATTTGGGTTAGGGGTTCCTGGACTCTATGTGCCTAGGGCAATAGGGAAACTAGACTATTTAGGGAGCGAAAATAAAAATTTATATTATTTATTACTAATTGAGGGAGGCATAAGAGACTCTAGGGAGTCATAAGAGACTTGAGGGAGGTATAAGAGATTGAGGGAGGAATAATATGCTTAAGGGAGGCATAAGATATTTAGGGAGGCATACGAGATTTGAGGGAGGCATAATATATTTTTGTGTGTGTGTGATTGATGCTTCGAGAGATATGTAGAGTTGTTATGATGTTTTGGGAGTGGTGTTGTGGTGTATGTGTACTCATGTGAGTTGGATATGTTTTGTGATGTTGTGGATATGGATTTGATTCCCTTGTTGACACTATGTATCTGCGGTTATTGTTCTAACTTGTGTGAAATTGTCATCTCAGTGAAATTATGGTAATTTTTCACCGTTATAGAACACTTATGTCTGAGTACTTCTGTGTCGGTCATCTATGTGTGAAAATTACTATGTTATGTAGATAATGTATATTCCTTCCATGGTTTAGTTAAGCTCTTATGGTGTGGTACAATCGTGAAAGAATGTAAAATTATGCTTGTAAATCATTAGTGTTATATACGACCACAGTAAGGTCTTGTGATAGCAGCTTTATGTTGGGAACCCACAAGAAGGAATAAATTAAAACTCTTCAACAAGGAAATTTTAAAGAACTAGAATTAGGAATGATGTAAATGGAAAGAGAATAATGAAATAATTAATAAGAGAGAGCTGCCAATCTTCACATAACTTTTAAAGATAAAATTATGCCAAAGTTTTTCCAAGGCTACCCCGTAGTCGTGCTCTAATGATTAAATTTTAACCATGGGGTGTAATTTCTTCTTTATATTTTCCTTGATGCTTTCTACCATTCCTTCCTTCGGTGCTAAGTCGCATCGAGGACGATTATTTATTATGGGAAGGAGAATGTAATGCCCCATTCGATGTTTACCCTAGTTCTTGCTTTAGTGACCTTGTTGATAAGCATGGAATGTTTGTGTGTACTCCTATTGAGCGTTAGCTGACTTCAACCTTGTTACATGAAAAGATTAACATACTTCCTCCTGTCTTGTCTACATGTGTCATTGTTGATGCCTCTGGCAGCTGCGCCGCAACAACGCCTTTACTATTACCCTATTAAACGTAGATTGTGTTCTTGAATCCAAGTAGGCGTCTTGAATGAAAATTTGGTGTTTTAGGGCATGCTCTTTTAAAATAAATACATGTACATACATACATACATATATATATATATATATATATATGTGTGTGTGTGTGTGTGTGTGTATGTATGTATATATATATTATTGTTATAAGTTATTAATAATCGATTATTATTATTGTTGATCTTGACTATTGACATTATTAATATTGTTAATAATTATTCTTAAGCTGTAAACATGATAATAATAATAATATTTTTTGTTTGTCGATCGACGACTAATTTTTTCATTGTCGAGTTGTGAGCAATATTTTATATATTATATTTAAGCAATTTTATTTAATTGTTGATCATTCCCGTCGAGAAAGCCTCGATTCATGCATAGGAGGAGGATACCTCGATAGTGGCACCATGGTTTATGTGAATTGGTCCTTTTTCTGTGGTTGCATTCGAAACTCTAACAACCAGCTCTCCCACCCTCCCCTTTACTCCACTCTTGCCTTAAAGTTTTTAAAAAGTGATTTATGGGTAAATTTGTGGATGTAACCACCTCCTTAGACATGTTTGAAGGCACCCCAAAATTTATTATCCTTTGTTGTCCGCTCACTCTTCTTTTATTTCTTATTTATGATGTTCTTGTCATTAGAGGATGTCGTGTTTGGCGTGACAGAGAAGTTTCTCCAAAGTGCATGTTTTTGGTCTTTAGTTGGAGGGAGGTAGGTGGAATTTATGGCCACCTGTCTTTTTTTTAATTATCTTTAATGTCAAATGTGCTTGGCTTTGTCTTGTTGGTCTTTATGAGAATTGGATGTTGGTCACTTACTTTATGTGGGTCATTGTTTTCAAATCTCCTCCGACTCATAATGGTGGACCCGCATACGTTTCCTTGGTTGTTAGCCACTCATTTTGTATGCATTGTTTAATTTTAAGACATGCTTTGGCATTGTGGAGATTGGATGCTCCATTTATAGCCATGTAAGTTGTTTTAAGGGGGACTTGTTGGGTTTATTGAAGAAGTGTACACCATCCAAGCTATAATGATTAAGCAGTGCAAATCCATCCCGCATGGCTCTTGCCGCATTCTATCCCTTCTTGGGAAAAAAACGTGGCTGTGAATGGAGTTTGGGCATTCAACAAACTAAAACAAGGATTGTTTTTGTCATGTGTGGATGTTGTAAGAGCCTAGAAGACATTTTTTTGCAAGTGCTAGAGATACACATGCATGATAAATACTTTGCTCATGTGATTTCTATGCCAACACTAACAATATTTTTAACACTACGTCTTTTACAATATTATAAGTTTTTAAAAACTAAAACTAATCAAATATATTTTTTTTTCAAAAATTGATAACTTTTTAAAAATTACATCTATTTAAAAATTGCAACTTTTCAAAAATGTAATTTTTTTAGTAAAATATAAATTTTTCACATATTACAACTTTTCAAAATTACAACTTTTTAAAATTACAACTTTTCAAAATTACAACTTTTCAATAATTCTAACTTTTTCAAAATTTTGACTTTTTCAAATTATAATTTTTTTCAATTTGTTTTCAAAATTGTAACTTTTTTGAAATTTCAACTTTTCAAAATTGTAACTTTTTTTGAAATTTCAAATTTTCAAAATTTCAAATTTTAAAAACTCGTAACTTATTCAAAATGAAATTTTTTTTAAAATTGTAAACTTTTCAAAATTGTAACTTTTTCAAAATTGCAACATTTTAAAAATTACAACTTTTACAAAATTGTAACTTTTTAAAAATTGCAAAATGTTCAAAATTGTAACTTTTTCAAAATTAACAACCTTTTCAAAATTTTAACTCTTTCAAAATTTTAACTTTTTAGATATTTTAAATTTTTAGAATTACTCTTTTTTAAAATTGTAACTTTATCAAAATTTTAATTTTTTAAAAATATCAACTATTTCAAAATTTTAAAGATTTTAAAAATTGTAACTTCTTGAAAATTGCAACTTTATCAAAATTTGAAATTTGTAAAAATTTCAACTTTTTTAAAAATGAAACTTTTTCAAAATGGCATTTTAAAAAAATTGCAACTTTAAAAAATTGTAACTCATTCAAAATTGCAACTTCTTTAAAATTTTATTTTTTTCAAAATCGTAACTTTTTTTTAAATTGTAACCTTTTGAAATTGCCACATTTTCAAAATTGCAACTTTTCAAAATAACAATATTTTAAAAATTTCAACTTTTTGAAAATTTCATCTTTTAAAAAAATTGAAACTTTTTCAAGACTTCAACTTTTTCAAAATTTTAACTTTTCAAAATTTTAATTTTTTTGAAGTTAAATTTTTTTCAAAGTGGAATATTGTTAAAATTTTGAAATTTTTTTAAATTGAAACATTTTCAAAATTACAACTTTTCAAAATTTTAAATTTCTAAAAATTAAATGTTTTTCAAAATTGTAACATTTTAAAATTTTAATTTATTTTCAAAATTGTTTTTTTTTCAAATTCTAGAATTTTTAAAATTAATTGTTTTCAAAATTGCAACTTTGTCAAAATTGAAAATTTCTTAAAACTACATAGATTTTACAATATTGTAAGTTTTTCAAAATTAAAACCGATCAAAAATGAAACTTTTTAAAAAATTGATAAGCTCGTTTAAAAATTACATGTTTTTAAAAATTGTAACTCCTCAAAAATGTAACTTTGTTTCAAAAATATAACTTGTTCAGGCCCTTGATGAATTAGTGAATCTGTACCTGCTCATCCTACATATAGTCGACATACTAGAGTAGGTCTAGAAATCAACTCTCATACTCAACTACTATCAAATATGCATGTCAGAGGTTGTGAAACTCATTTATCCTCTGTTGTATGAACCTCAGAGATAAATACCTACTCCTGCACCACTCCTCAAAGAGCTTCGAGGTAACCATCTCTGAATCAACGTGGAGCTTTTACTCCTCGGTCTTCCACTGACACCAACTCCATCCCTCGAAATGATGTATTGCAACAAAAGCTTTCATGCTGCTAGAACAAGGGCAGATCTTGAAGCACCTTCTCAAGCTCATCAACCAGGCCTCTGCTTGAGATCCACAAATTTCACTAGAATAATGAGATGTTCGTAGCTTCGGAATCTCCCGATATGGTTTGCAGCTATAGTCCGGTGAACCCTAGGCCTCTCTGCATTCTCATCTCTATGCCTAGGGCTCTGATACGTATCCCTGTGTCTAGAAATCCAGTCTCCCTATCCCCTCTATGGTGCCTCTTCTCTACCTGACTTCATGCTATAGTTATCTCCTCTATGATCCTCATTGTGTCGAGAAGATGCATGAGCCTCAACGGATGGCTCCCTATCATGTCTTTCTTACCGTCCTCCTACGAACCCTCTGCATAAAGTGACATTAACGTCCTAGAGTATCTGTAAAATTTGGGGTAGGATGGTTGCTACAACATGATCTAGTGGTGGCAAGTCTAGATCTATGTGAAAGGACCCCTCATCTTGTCTGCACCTCCTACATAGACCAAAGTGAGAGTTAGTTCATTATCCTAGGTTTTATTCAGTTTTCCATGTTTACTAAGATATGTAATTTTCAAACAAAATTGTTTTCTAGATTTAAAAGTGTGCTAGGTTTAATATTGCACTAGGTTTAATGTTCATGTCTCAAGTTTTCTAGTGTGCCCAAGGGTCCAAGCTTTGAACCCATGGCTCTGATACCAAGTGTAATGCCCACTAAAATGACCACTTAAGACCCAAGAACAACCTAGGTTTAGATAGAAAAATTATGGAATAATTTTTTTAAAGCGTGACCACTACCAGGCTTCAAGCAATAGTTGTCACAACAAGGATTCAAAGTCAATTATAATTTAATAAATGAAATTTTCCCGTTATAACAAACATTAGATCCACATTACAAAATTAATGAGGGTAATTAATCCAAACATAGTTAAGTTTTCTTTAAGGTATTAATTTAATAAATAATTTAATTAACACTATAGTTAAATGTTCCTTAAGTTTTTGAGGATCAAGGGGGCTAAAACAATTAAATTCCCAAGTTATTTAATTTTATGAGGTCTAAAAAATAACCAAGGTCCTTATTTATATGGGTTAGAAATACATTCTCTTATCCCCTAACATGACCCTTCAAAAGGTCAACCCATGCTCTAGAGTTAAACATTTAAGTTAAAAGGGGTAATTTCCCACTTACCCACTCTCAGACTCATCTTTGCACTTCAACCTATTTTTTCACATATTTAACACACTTAAGGTTTCCTAAAAAAATTTCCATTAGATAGGAAATTTCTTCCTCTTTCCAATGATATAAAGAAGTCCTCCTAACTCCTCATATTTCTTAAGTTACAAGCCGGTGGGCCTAGGAAGGAAAATTTTCCCAAAGGTGGGCTGTGGGCTTGAGGAAGAAAATTTTCCCAAAGGTGGCACAGGGAAGAGAATTTTTCCAAAGGCAGTGCTGCGCAGGCTTGGGGAATTTTTTTTTCCCAAAGGTGCAAGGGATGCGTGGCACATTTTTAAGCCCATGTGGGAAGGTAGGTTATCGAAGTTTATTTGGATTTTAATTTTTTTGTTTGAATGGGCTAAAAGGTTCAAAAACACCCATGCCTCCGCTTGTAAGGACCCAAATAATCACACACATGAACAATACAGTGAAATATAGGATAACTCTTTTTTTTTGACTTGCTTGACACATAACATGGCGCAACATGTCGTCACCAAGGTTACAACTAACTCTGTGAACAACACGATACAAGGATGGCCATAAAGCAGCACGGAAAAGTCCACACCTATCAAGGACAATATTTTTTTTTGACAGAACAACATAGAAGACCAACCACTGATACTCTCACAGCTAGGGCAAGCCACAGTAAGAAATGATTGGAGGATTATTTATTTTGATAAGACACCCTTTAGCTCATGACTTAAGTTTTCAGAAGGATTCAATATATGATTCACACAATTTCATCTTACCAACTAAGTTATGTTCTTATACACTATAGAGTAGTTCACTTAAAGTCTTCTCCTTTATAACCATTATTTGTTTTATATATTTATTTGATAAAGATGGTAATTTAATTCCTTAAGGCCATCTATTCACACTTACGTTACTAGAACTCGTTCATGCCCTTATGACAACATCGGTTCACGTTCAACAAACTTAAGAGAAAATTACAAGGTACCCTGGATAAAGTTAAAGGAAGAATGTCAAACGAGTTCACCCTTAAGATGACATTAGTTCATTCTAAGGTTTATTTGAAGCTCGAGGTTTTATACGTAGTTATTAGCGCTCTTACTTAGGCTTCACCGAAAGAGCTTATCCAGAGGAAGCCACTTACTTTTAAAAAGGCTGAGAGATAAATTGAGTGGTTTCAAAATTTTCTTCTCCTACTTGTTAAATCTTATTAGAAACTAACCATTGTTTTCCTTTAAGCTTGTCTTTAGCGTTCACCAAAAAGAGTACAAGGGGATCTAAACCACAACATATTTCTTTGAATAAAACTTTTAGGTAACTTTTCTTTGTAAGGAAAAAAGCCACCCCATTAAAGCTTACATATAATACATCAATACAAAGTTTTAGAAAGATTTACATTAACACTTAATTCTCAAGATCAAAGTTTAAAAATGCTTATGCCAGTGAAAGATTGAATAATATTTCTCACTAAGAAGAGTTACCAGCCAAATTACAAAAAAAAAAAGACAAACAACTTCTTCACGAATTTTCCGAACAATTCCAGGCAAGAGGTCATATAAACTCTTTGCAAGCAATGTTACACAATTTACAACACATAGAACACTTTTACAAGGAACTTCATAAGTTGCACTGATGAAACCTTTACAACTCTTTCCTTTAATCTACTCGCATAATCCATCTGCACAAATACTAGCTAGAATCAGTTCGCGAGAACTGAGCATGTTAAGGCTACACATTGCAATAGTAAGCTAACATTTAACAATATCAAGAAAGGAAAGTTCTAATTCAAAAATGGATTAAAACACAACCCCAACTCCAAAATTATTTGCATGAGAAAGAAATCTAAACCATCCAGCAAGGAGAAAGTCAAAATACCAGTAAGAACAAAATCACATAAATCAAGGCAAGACCTTATGGGTTAGGAACAAGAAGGTCAAGAGCATTGATATCTCCTTCATGTAATCCTATGGATTACGTGATTGGAATCCAAAACTTACTCCATCCAACTAAAGGGGTCCAAGAGAAGACAAAACATACTAATTATGATCGTAGGCGCGAAGCAAAACGACGTTATCCAATTCTCCCAAGGGAAAGGCTTCATAGTATTATGGGTTCGACGCCCTTAAAAGAAAACAACTATAGTTTCAGTTTTAACCAAGGAGTTTACCACTACCTCCTTGTAGGATTTCTTAAACGTAGTACTAGTTAACAACAAATCCACTCTTCCAAAAGCATACAAATGAGACACAAGAGGGGCCATTATTCTACCAACAAACCTTATTCTAATCGTAAACTTCTCTACAATATATAAGGGAAGACTAAACCCAAACGTCGTTAATAATTTTTTATATATTTCAGACAATGTCAATAAGCATTAAAATAAAAATTGATTTCCTTAACAAGGCCACAAAATGGGACCTTTTAGTAACCAAGTTGGAAGTATAAGATACTCGAGTTCGAAAACAAAGGGATTCGCTACGCAGAGGGTAAAACACCAACGATGCCCCAGACTCAAAGGACCCTACCACGAGTGCAAGCACAAAAATAAGAACCAACACACATATCCATCAGGAAGGTTACGCAGTGTAGTCAGGCCTAGAAGTTCTATGAGCTCCTTGCCAATGGTATAGAAGATGGAAAATTTTACCCGATCCATGTGGGCTTATCAAGGAAAAGTCTAGCAAATATCAAACAGATAAATATAACAGTCACCTATTATATTATCACTGAAATCATCTGTCATCTAACAGGAAGCGAGTTCACGAGTCCAATACCATGGATTCACCTACAACTTTTGTTTCAGTCCAGCTATTAATAGCTTGCTCACGACCCTTAATAAAAATTGGAGAGGTTTCATTCAATTAAACTTACAATGTTTTCCCCTTACTTTAATCAAACAATAGTTTGAACCAGGAAGTAGGTATAGTAATTTTCTCAACACGTAGAGGCCAAAATAGATGTCAGGTTATCCATCTCCTAGAACTGGGTACAAAAGTCAACCATGTACAGTTCTAAAACAAAACCCTAATGCCATTTTCTAATTAAACAAAAGTAAGGAATGCCCACAGGCTTAAACAAGTTTCAGAACACAATGTCACTATTAATGTACCTTTAGCAAAACAGGAGAGCCCTAAACAGGAAAACGTATTTATTCAAGCAAATAGCGATATGAAGGCTTAACTTTCCATACAGTAAGCCTTCAATTAAAATACCATCACAGAATTCTTTTAAAAGAGAGTCATATAAGCAAACAAAACTCAATAATGTTTCCTTCCCTACGAACTAGATTGCATCACTCAAAATTGCAGTAACCCATTTAGACAAATATGAAATAGAGTAAGCTATAAGGGAGGAAAGAACATTCCAAGGAAAACCAGTGAAATTGGATCGAGATTTAAAGGAACAACCAACACAATCAGGCAGCGATATAAACAACCACGAAAACATTTTTTCTAGGCGCCATTCAAGAGGAAAGAATATTCATTTCAAGATACTGAAAGAAAGTAGAAAACTATTACAAGAAGTAGATTTAACATGCCTGATTAGAATTCTTCCAACCAATAACCATGTCGACCAGGGTTCAGGAAACAGCACACAACCTGCGCAACTTCTCTTCCTCCGCTTGCTAAAGATCCATATCCTGTTAATGGCCATGTTTGGCATAGGAAAGGGGGTGATTGAAACATGCCTTCTTGAAGTCCTCGGGAGAAACTCCGGGAAGATAGAAGCACTCTGCTTTAAAGAGCATCACAACCACCATAGAAAACCCTCACAACCAATGCACTAAACTTAATACAGATAAACACGAGTAACATATAATCAAGGACCAAATTTAATCTACCACTAGCTTGCAACTAGCCATTACTCGGTATTGGATTATTTCTCTAAATCCTACATGTTAACTACATTGGTACATAGATATTAGCAACCGAGGAATTTCACTAACCCCTAAATATAATTTCTGAGACTCTGAAGAAAATGGAAAAAACAAACATCAGTGTGAATATAAATTACTTACTAAAACACTAAATAAATCCAATATAAATTACTTACTAAAACTAAGGGAAAACAAAGTGCTGAAGTCTCAATAACCAGGACAATAAACATATCTAACACATAAATTAGTTACTCGAATTACAAGAACGTGTAAAAATTATAAACGCTAGAAAGATCAAAGAGTCAAAACTACAAATAAGGTGAAGTTGGATGATGAAGATTTTCTAGAGTAAAGCAAACCCTAACTTATTAGACCTTTCAGTACATTGTAATTTACAAAAGCAATAAAGAGTTGGCTTATCTATCTTATTTAACACGTAGAGAATATATTAGCATAGAAATTTAAAATCTACCCCCTCAAGTTATATACTGCAATAGCAAAACACTAAACCGCCACAATATCATAGATTACTAAACCACCACCAGACTCAATTGTAATAGAATAAATAACATAAATCCATATCAAACATAGTAACGTAGCGGAAATGCTACGATAGCAGGAAAACATTAAAAACATTGCGAGAGGAATAAAAACTCTTTAAGAATCTTTGAAAAACAAGCGAAAGCTTACAAACCCTAAACATTTTTACTGAACTCTTGATGTTGAAACCTTTATAAGCATAAATAATGGAAGAAACATTGAATGACCTTGGCCTTGGTTTCTCTGTTTGCCTGCGACATTAATGGCCATTCAACCACTCGTGAACTCATGATAAGATGTCACCTCCATTTTTTTCTATTTTCTAATCAAATAATGCACACAAAGGGCCACAAACAAAATACAAGCATAGAAAACAAGCACAATATACATACGAAAGAATGGGCACATTCACACTACACAGATGCACAACACATTACAAAAACAGAACGGACAGAATGGGGTACAAACATGACCAGAAACGGAATGGACAGAACACATAAAATGATCCTCCCATCGCGTCAACATACGGTCTCCTTGTAACACTCTCACTGTCACTTAGTCGATTTTGAGAAACATACTTTGAAGGAGAAATCAAACGAGGATGCATTCGAAGCTGAACAGATAACCACGAAGTTGGACCACCTGCTTGTTGGAGCACTCAAAAAGGCTTCTACTACACAACATGCCTCGCGAAGATTTGCAACAATCGATCACGATTGTGGTCATGTGCCCGACAAGAACATCAGGATCAACACCAACGGTTCCTTGGGCTCACCACATGCGGCAGCTCCTCACTAGCTTACTCTCTGGAGGCCACCATTTTCTGAGATAAGTTTACTTCTCTACCCACGCCGCTACTACATATGCTCGGACACTTCCTCACGGCACTTTCCTAGGAGAATTTCAGTTCTGCGCTCCACTGAAGCTACCTGTACAGCACGATTTTGAGGATCCACACCCACCCACGCAACATCAGGGTGACAGACCTTCATTTCACCATCAATGAATCCACTATCCAGAACACGCTGTAGCAATTCATCTATTTCAGCATTTGATGGAGTGTAAAACAAGCATCCGTGGTTTGAACAGACACGACAGGAGACCACGTGAACAGCAGTGAAGTCAACATTTTAATCAATGAGCATGTGCGGCCACCAAAGTCTCTTACATGAGTAGGTCAAAAAAAAAGAAAACAAAATATTTGTAAATCGGGAAATTTGGAACAGCCTGCGGCATCCATCAAAACCATAATGGAGAGGATTCCTTCACATCACTCTTTAATGTCTCCATCCTCCATGCGAACATGGAAAAATAATGCGACAAAAGCAAGACAAGGTAGGGTTGGGGGCGTTACATTCTCCTCCCCTTAAGAAAGCATCATCCTCGATGCGACATTACACAGAGGAAAGGAAATGGTACGCAACAAGGGATAGATACAGAAGAAAACACACCCTATGGTTTAAAATTTTAGTTGATTAAAGCACGGTCACAAGGTAGCCTTAGGAACATTTGGTAGAATTTTTAACTTTCAATGTTCTGTGAAGATTGGCAGTTCTTTCTTGTTCATTATTTCATTAGTCTCTTTCCATTAACATTATTCTTAGTTTAATTTCTTTTAAAATTTCATCATTGAAGAGTTTTGGTTTATTCTTTATTGTGGGTGCCCAACATGAACTGCTAACACAACACCCTATTAGGTTCAAAAGACACTACAGATTCACAAGCACACAAGTATATACTTCAAGATTGTATTACACCACAAAAGGTTACTCAAATACGGAATGGATTAGGCACAGTCCACATAGTACACGTCACACATCAATGACTGACATACCAAATACTCAAACAAAAGAGTACTACAATCCACCAGACATTTCCTCAATTTGCATCAATGAAAGACTCACATAACACCAAACAATGCTACAGGTACATAGTGTCCACAAGGGAATCAATGACATAACCACAACATCACAACACATATCCATCTGACATGAGTAACACATACATCAAAATACCACTACCAAATAATGACAATAACTCAACATATATCCTGAAACATCAACCATACAGACAAATATCATAAGCCTCCCTCAAACTCTTATGCCTCCCTCAAGTCTCTTATGCCTCCCTCAAACTCTTATGCCTCCCTCAAGTCTCTTATGCCTCCCTCAAACTCTTATGCCTCCCTCAGTCTCTTATGCCTCCCTCAAACTCTTATGCCTCCCTCAAGGAGGCCGGTTGACCCTATGGTCCAAGACACATAGAGTTCGAACACTCCTAACCCAAGTGACATAATAACGCGTGGTTCAACAACCCGCTAGTTATCTGTACTCCTTGGGGCGTACCCCTATACAACAAAGCGGGTCCATAGGTCCAACCATTCCATGGTGCATCCCATGACCCTATTCCACACATCATGACATTAGAACTAGCACAACAATCCAATCAAAGTGCCAAGTGGCAAAGTACAAGCCTTGGGCAAGGTGGTAAAAATTTCAAATTAAAAGGAAGACCCCAAATCAAGCTAAATAAATGGCCAAATAGCCATAGTTAGTATCAAAATCCCCATGTTAGTGCCACAAACCAAGGAAATGCCCAAAATTGTAAAGCATTGCAATCAAGAAAAGCTGCTGGTCCTTACAAAATAAGGTAAAAAGCTCAATTTACGAATAAAATCAACTTATAATAATGTCACATTACGATAACTGTGTGGCCTTATCTAGCCACCAAAGGGGTACTCAACGAGTTGCTAGCACTCGACATCGAGCCTCAGCTTGTAAAATACATATCAATAATACAACTGTCATCACCTCCATCTGAATCATCCCGCCACCACTTCGACAAGGCTAAACATAGTCATAGATACACTAAGGTTGCATACATACAACCACATAGGGAGAGAGGAAAGAATCACATGTAATCTACTAAACCGAGTTTTGGCTCAAGTTATTGACCCATGGTACACCATTCCTCACTCTCAACATACACTTCTACCGATTTCCCTCAGGATCGGTTAGCGTAAGGTTCACAACATAACATGTAACAACATCACTAACACCATGGTGGTACACACATAGCTACCATAACGTCTCACGTATGGTATGTATACAGGGTAGATCACAATCATACATCCACAGGGCGTAATACATCACTTTACCACATTCTGCACCCAAAGCGCAATCACCATACGATAGGGTTCATACACTCACCGTATGACCCAAAATCACAACATGAAGCATTACCTATTTGCACAGTCATACATACGATGAACATAGTACATCACAACATAACATCCATTGCAACATAACAAGGTGGTACACACATTTCTTCAAAACATGGTAAAAACATCATGATACAACTCATTTCTTTTAACATCAATCTAGTCATACAACACATTGATACACCCACATATCACAATATGTCACAATGCTCTAACACTATGTCATCCACATTGGAATTCTTTTCACACATCACAAACAATAATTCACAAGTGAAATCTTCATAGAATCCACAAGGAGAGAGAATACTCCCATCCCCAACATATCAACATGATCACAACATGCACAAGGTGACATACCCATCATGTGCGTTCACAATATCACAATTACGACAATAATCACATCACGTTTAAAGCACATTACTCTTCCAATATCTACCACCATCATGCAACATCATCATCATCATGCAGTATCATCATGTAACACCATCACCATCATGTAACATCACCATACAACACAAATCCGGCCCATAGGTTTGATAGCATGAACCTATGCTCTGATACCAAGTGTAAGGACCCAAATAATCACACACATGAACAATACAGTGAAATACAGGATAAATTTTTTTTTTTGACTTGCTTGACACATAACATGGCGCAACATGTCGTCACCAAGGTTACAACTAACTCTGTGAACAACTCGATACAAGGATGGCCATAAAGCAGCATGGAAAAGTCCACACCTATCAAGGACAATATTTTTTTTTTGACAGAACAACATAGAAGACCAACCACTTGATACTCTCACAGCTAGGGCAAGCCACAGTAAGAAATGATTGGGGATTATTTATTTTGATAAGACACCCTTTAGCTCATGACTTAAGTTTTCAGAAGGATTCAATATATGATTCGCACAATTTCATCTTACCAATTGAGTTATGTTCTTATACACTGTAGAGTAGTTCACTTAAAGTCTTCTCCTTTATAACCATTATTTGTTTTATATATTTATTTGATAAAGATGGTAATTTAATTCCTTAAGGCCATCTATTCACACTTACGTTACTAGAACTCGTTCATGCCCTTATGACAACATCGGTTCATGTTCAACAAACTTAAGAGAAAATTACAAGGTACCCTGGATAAAGTTAAAGGAAGAAGGTCAAATGAGTTCACCCTTAAGACGACATTAGTTCATTCTAAGGTTTATTTGAAGCTCGAGGTTTTATACGTAGTTATTAGCGCTCTTACTTAGGCTTCACTAAAAGGGCTTATCCAAAGGAAGCCACTTACTTTTAAAAAGGCTGAGAGATAAATTGAGTGGTTTCAAAATTTTCTTCTCCTACTTGTTAAATCTTATTAGAAACTAACCATTGTTTTCCTTTAAGCTTGTCTTTAGCATTCACCAAAAAGAGTAATTTTGTTACTAGTTCAGTTAGGGATAACACGTTATATAAAATCACTTTGCAAGGATAGTCTCACTCTTGATTGCTTAAGGTATTGTTTTTTTACAAGGGGATCTAAACCACAACATATTTCTTTGAATAAAACTTTTAGGCAACTTCTGTAAGGAAAAGCCACCCCATTAAAGCTTACATATAATACATCAATACAAAGTTTTAGAAAGATTTACATTAACACTTAATTCTCAAGATAAAAGTTTAACAATGCTTATGCCAGTGAAAAGATTGAATAATATTTCTCACTAAGAAGAGTTACCAGCCAAATTACAAAAAAAAAAGACAAACAACTTCTTCACGAATTTTCCGAACAATTCCAGGCAAGAGGTCATATAAACTCTTTGCAAGAAATGTTACACAATTTACAACACATAGAACACTTTTACAAGGAACTTCATAAGTTGCACTGATGGAACCTTTACAACTCTTTCCTTTAATCTACTCGCATAATCCATCTACACAAATATTAACTAGAATCAGTTTGCTAGAACTGAGCATGTTAAGGCTACACATTGCAATAGTAAGATAACATTTAACAATATCAAGAAAGGAAAGTTCTAATTCAAAAATGGATTAAAACACAACCCCAACTCCAAAAATATTTGCATGAGAAAGAAATCTAAACCATCCAGCAAGGAGAAAGTCAAAATACTAGTAAGAACAAAATCACATAAATCAAGGCAAGCCCTTATGGGTTAGGAAGGAGAAGGTCAAGAGCATTGATATCTCCTTCATGTAATCCTATGGATTACGTTATTGGAATCTAAAACTTACTCCATCCAACTAAAGGGGTCCAAGAGAAGACAAAACATACTAATTATGATCATAGGTGCGAAGCAAAACGACGTTATCCAATTCTCCCAAGGAAAGGCTTGAAAGTATTATGGGTTCGACGCCCTTAAAAGAAAACAACTATAGTTTCAGTTTTAACCAAGGAGTTTACCACTACCTCCTTGTAGGATTTCTTAAACGTAGTACTAGTTAACAACAAATCCACTCTTCTAAAAGCATACAAATGAGACACAAGAGGGGCCATTATTCTACCAACAAACCTTATTCTAATCGCAAACTTCTCTACAATATATAAGGGAAGACTAAACCCAAACGTTGTTAATAATTTTTTTATATATTTCAGACAATGTCAATAAGCATTAAAATAAAAAATTGATTTCCTTAACAAGGCCACAAAATGGGACCTTTTAGTAACCAAGTTGGAAGTATAAGATACTCGAGTTCGAAAACAAAGCGATTCGCTACGCAGAGGGTAAAACACCAACAATGCCCCAGACTCAAAGGACCTTACCACGAGTGCAAGCACAAAAATAAGAACCAACACACATATCCATCAGGAAGGTTACGCAGTGTAGTCAGGCCTAGAAGTTCTATGAGCTCCTTGCCAATGGTATAGAAGATGGAAAATTTTACCCGATCCATGTGGGCTTATCAAGGAAAAGTCTAGCAAATATCAAACAGATAAATATAACAGTCACCTATTATATTATCACTGAAATCAGCTGTCATCTAACAGGAAGTGAGTTCACGAGTCCAATACCATGGATTCACCTACAAATTTTGTTTCAGTCTAGCTATTAATAGCTTGCTCACGACCCTAATAAAAATTGGAGAGGTTTCATTCAATTAAACTTATAATGTTTCCCCCTTACTTTAATCAAACAATTGTTTGAACCAGGAAGTAGATATAGTAATTTTCTCAACATGTAGAGGCCAAAATAGATGTCAGGTTATCCATCTCCTAGAACCTGGTACAAAAGTCAACCATGTACGGTTCTAAAACAAAACCCTAATGCCATTTTCTAATTAAACAAAAGTAAGGAATTCCCACAGGCTTAAACAAGTTTCAGAACACAATGTCACTATTAATGTACCTTTAGCAAAACAGGGGAGCCCTAAACAGGAAAAACGTATTTATTTAAGCAAATAGCGATATATGAAGGCTTAACTTTCCATACAGTATGCCTTCAATTAAAATACCATCACGAAATTCTTTTAAAAGAGAGTCATATAACCAAACAAAACTCAATAATGTTTCCTTCCCTACGAACAAGATTGCATCACTCAAAATTGCAGTAACCCATTTAGACAAATATGAAATAGAGTAAGCTATAAGGGAGGAAAGAACATTCCAAGCAAAACCAGCTGAAATTGGATCGAGATTTAAAGGAACAACCAACACAATCAGGCAGCGATATAAACAACCACGAAAACATTTTGTCTAGGCGCCATTCAAGAGGAAAGAATATTCATTTCAAGATACTGAAAGAAAGTAGAAAACTATTACAAGGAGTAGATTTAACATGCCTGATTAGAATTCTTCCAACCAACAACCACGTCGACCAGGGCTCGGGCAACAGCAACACAACCTGCGCAACTTCTCTTCCTCCACTGCTGAAGATCCATATCCTGTTAACGGCCATGCTTGGCATAGGAAAGGGGGTGATTGAAACATGCCTTCTTGGAATCCTCGGGAGCAACTCCGGGAAGATAGAAGCACTCTGTTCTGAAGAGCATCACAACCACCATAGAAAACCCACACAACCAATGCACTAAACTTAATATAGATAAACACAAGTAACATATAATCAAGGACCACATTTAATCTACCAGTAGCTTGCAACTAGCCATTACTCGGTATTGGATTATTTCTCTAAATCCTACATGTTAACTACATTGGTACATAGATATTAGCAACCGAGGAATTTCACTAACCCCTAAATATAATTTCTGAGACTCTGAAGAAAATGGAAAAAACAAACATCAGTGTGAATACCAATTAAAGGTGGCCCTCATATCCAAAACACTAAATAAATCCAACATATACATTACTTACTAAAACTAAGGGAAAACAAAGTGCTGAAGTCTCAATAACTAGGACAATAAACATATCTAACACATAAATTAGTTACTCGAATTACAAGAACGTGTAAAAATTGTAAACGCTAGAAAGATCAAAGAGTCAAAACTACAAATAAGGTGAAGTTGGATGATGAAGATTTTCTAGAGTAAAGCAAACCCTAACTTATTAGACCTTTCAATACATTGTAATTTACAAAAGCAATAAAGAGTTGGCTTATCTATCTTATTTAACACGTAGAGAATATATTAGCATAGAAATTTAAAATCTACCCCCTCAAGTTATATACTTTATGATAGAAAAACACTAAACCGCCACAATATCATAGATTACTAAACCACCACTAGACTCAATTGTAATAGAATAAATAACATAAATCCATATCAAACATAGTAATGTAGCGGAAATGCTACGGTAGCAGGAAAACATTAAAAACATTGCGAGAGGAATAAAAACTCTTTAAGAATCTTTGAAAAACAAGCAAAAGCTTACAAACCCTAAACATTTTTACTGAACTCTTGATGTTGAAACCGCCTATAAACATAAATAATGGAAGAAACATTGACTGACCTTGGCCTCGGTTTCTCTGTTTGCCCTGCGACATTAATGGCCGTTCAACCACTCTCGTGAACTCATGATAAGATGCCGCCTCCATTTTTTTCTCTGTTTTCTAATCTGAAATAATGCACACAGTGGCCACAAACAGAAATACAAGCACAGAAAACAAGCACAATATACATACGAAAGAACGGGCACATTCACACTACACAGATGCACAACACATTACAAAAATAGAACGGACAGAACGGGGTACAAACATGACCAGAAACGGAATGGACAAAACACATAAAATGATCCTCCCATCATGTCAACATATGGTCTCCTTGTAACACTCTCACTGTCACTTAGTCGATTTTGAGAAATATACTTTGAAGGAGAAATCCAAACCGAGGATGCATTCAAAGCTTAATGTATAACAACGAAGTTGGACCACCTACTTGTTGGAGCACTAAAAAAAAGGCTTCTACTACAGCTGCAAGATTTTGCAACAACTGATCACGACTGTGGTCGCGTGCAACCAGAACATCAGGATCAACACCAACGGTTCCTTGGGATCACCCTGCAGCAGCTGTCGCACTTAGCTCTCTCTGGAGGCCACTGATTTTCTGAGATAAGTTTACTTCTCTACCCTGTAGCTGCTGCATATCGCCGACACTTCCTCACGGCACTTTCCTAGGAGAATTTCAGTTCTGCGCTCCACTGAAGCTGCCTGTACAGCACGATTTTGAGGATCCACACCCACCCACGCAACATCAGGGCGTCAGACCTTCATTTCACCATCAATGAATCCACTATCCAGAACACGCTGTAGCAATTCATCTGTTTCAGCATTTGATGGAGTGCAAAACAAGCATTCGTGGTTGGACAGACACGACAGGAGACCACGTGAACAATGAAGTGAAGTCAACATTTTAATCAATGAGCATGTGCGGCCACCAAAGTCTCTTGCGTGAGCAGGTCAAAAAAAAAGAAAACAAAAGATTTGCAAATCAGGGAAAACAGTGGGTGCGGCCACCAACAAGGATTCCATCACATCACTCTTTAATGTCTCCATCCTCCACGCAGTCAGGAAATAATGCTGACCGAGACAAGGTAGGTTGGGGGCATTACACCGCTGACACATGGAGATGCCACATGTCTAGCCCAAAAGTAACAAGTGGGAAAAGTAGACTATTGGGTGAAACTTGGACATGTTGGATTTTGTGTTAAAAAATGTGAAGGTTAAAAACAACACGCACCTCTTCTGATGCCAAGTGAAGTCATGTGTTAGTCCAATAGTGACCTACGGGAAGGCGAGCTGGTGGGGAAAATTAGGAATTTTTTTCAATCTTTTTCGAAAAGAGAAAGTTCTAAAACCATTTGGGCCTCCGTTGATGCTTAAAGAAGCCACATGGTAGACCCGCATTGGTTGTGGGGTGGTGGGCTATCGTGAGACTTAGAAAATTTTTCCCCACCATCACCCCGTTTTTTAGAAAAAGAGAAGGATGCGGGGATGTGGGGTCACAGAAGAAAATTTGAAATTTTACATTTTTACAAAAATTTCCCTAAGTAACTGTTATCCATATTTCACCCCCCAGGAAAAATATTGGATTAGCCATGACCTAACATAAAAATAACATGAGAAAACTCATTCAGATCTATAAATGGGTCACAAAGGGACTCAACAATGGAATAGAAGGGTCAGAAAATAAGGTGTAAGAAGATAAAATACGCACCCGCAAGCTTAATTTTTTGTCTAATCTAGTTACCACGTGTCCCACATATCAAAAGGGGACCCATTTTTCAAGTTGTTTTCCCACCCTCCTATGCGGACCCGATACAAACTTTGAAGGGGCATATCTTTTGACTCAGGGCTCAAAATATTACAAATCTGACACTATTGGAAGCGTCTCGATGTCTTCTATAACATGAAAGGATTAAAAATCATTTTTAGGTCCTAGTAGGTAAAAAAATGAAGAATATTCTTTAAGGCCATTAACGTAGAATCCAATCTCTTCAACTACCAGATCTAATTCGATTCAATCCACTGGGGAACAAGAAGCAACATATTTTAGGTGAATATGCAGAAGACATTGATATTCAATGGTTGAGCTTTAAAATATGGATTCAATGCGTATCTCATGGTGGTTGGAGAAAGATTCGACTTTTCCCTCCTCCCCCTCTCTTATTCTTCTATATATTGTAACACTTCTCATTTTTAAAAGAGAGACATTCTGGGCATAGAGAAACTCTGTCAAATTTGTTTCTTGATGCCATTTTTGAGCAGTGAACCTTCTCCCACACACGGAAAATGTATTTTTGGCTCTATTCAAGAAATGTAATGGTATGTGCACCTTCTAGAGCAATAAAAATGTGTTTTTGTGGTGTTCTTCAACCCTTTGCATCATTTTGTTGTTTCTCATGCCTCTCCCTTCCATATTTGTTTTTCTGTGCATGTATTTCACATTTGTAGGTGTAGGATGTTGTGTTTCATGGAGTTTAATGGAAATTTTGAAGATTTGGGTTGTGTTACTTATGTTTGACCTCCCTCATCTCCATTTTTTCTATTTCTTTCTCCATCAATAGAATATCTTGCTTCCTTTGCTGGTGTATCACCACTTTAGTGTAGGCTCTATTTTTCCCTCTTTCTCTCTCCTTGGTTCCTTGGAATGGTTAGATTAGGATATATTTAGTTTTCCTTCATTGGAGTTGCTCGTGGTAGGTAGTTTAGGAATAAGAACCAACCATGGGGAATGATCCAATGTTATGCAAATCGTACCAAATGACCCTACCTTAGATAAATAGATTTTTAGAACTCATTTGGGGGTGTTGTGATTTCAAACTAATAGTAACTTTCAGGCCAGTGGATTTGATTTACAAAAATTTCCTTTTTGATGGTTAGTTTTTTTCTTGAACCAAATGATGTTAAAACTTCAGAAGGCCATAACTTTCGACTGGAAGCTCGGATTTGTGAAAATGAGAACTTTTGGAAAAGTCTCAAACTCCTCTTTGCATAGGAACATAAAAATATTATTTTTGAAAAACTTAAATGGGTGAAATTTAATAAAACATCTTTCACATCCTTAAAACATGAATTAAACTTTTTCAACTACTAGAATTGATTCGATCCGCCATTCTTTCTTCTTCAACATTCCAAATAGACATGGAGAGTTGCACTTGAAGGATATTAAAAGGATTGCAAGGATAAAATATTAATGATTGAGTGTTAAAAAACAAATTCCCTTTCCTTTCTGTGAAATTGCATTAACTTTCCTATTTTCCCATTTAAGATGAACTGTAAATTGTAAGGGCAATACAAACTATTTTGGAATGTGTTTTGATCATCCTTTGTTCGTTTTAAGTTTTATTTTTTCTTTCATAGTTGTAGGGTACTCTGTATATTTTTCTAACATTTATTGTAGGTTTGAAACAATCTAATAGAGATCCACGTATTTCAAACTGGATATTTATCTATTTCATTTTCCATGCTTTAAAAATTTAAGTTCATTCCATTATAAATTTACAATGTTCAAATTTCCTTCAATCAATATGTGAAAAGAAAGAATGTAATTCTATTTTCAAAACATGCCCTTTAAATAATACAGAGGAATGTAATAATTTTAACACAAGCATTTCTAGCCTTCAACAAAGAGTTTACAATATACATACAACAACAAGTTTTAAACAAGAGTAACATGATTTGATGAAAGGTGAATAAACGTTCAATTAAATGAAACAATTCCTTTTACACTTATTTTTTGTTTGCAAATATATGCCAAATAAATCTTTTTCATTCCTTTTTAACTTTCACATCCAAAAATAGAGCATCTTTTCACCACAATTAATATTACAATGTCATCCACTTAAAGTGGGAAATTTTTACAATAAGGGACCCTAATAGGACTGAAAAATTATCTTCATACATAGCTCCAAGAACAACAACAAGATATCCGCCATGTTTCATTTGGTCACAACAAATAGAGGGAGAGGCAACGTTCTCCAATCAACTAATATTTCCAATGAAGAGGATAAGTCATCCTCCTCATTGGCCCCTGAGCCCCAACCACATTACAATAGTAAATGGCTTCAACTCATGGTAACAAGACAAGCTTCCATAGCAAAAAATATATTTCAGAATCATATCAGAGTCCAAAATAAAATGTAGTTACAATCACAATGACAGAATAAAATATACAAGGCCTCATCATAGAAATTCCAAAAGAGAAAGATATATGGGGAAAATAGTTATACCTCCCAATGGGGAATGGGTGACCACCTTAAAACCCACCAAAATATTCATCTCAAACCCCTACATACTCTTATGCCTCCCCTAAGTACCTCTTATGCATCCCCATTCTCTTATGTTACCCCCAAAAGTAAGAAATGCAAGCTATTTCTTGTCCAAGGTGGAACACCCAACCCAAACTCCCTCCATAATAACTCTTATGCCTCCCCAAAACTCTTATGCCTCCCCACAAAATATCCCCATAGTTTTCTCCTACACCACACCTAGGCAAGCTACCCAACAAACCAACAAACATACAAAACATTCAAAAACATTCACATAAGCAAAATACAGAAAGAAAACTTCTTACAAGAGTCAAGCTCCTACCTCTCCATGATAGAGCTTGATCCAAAATTTCAACAACAAGATTTTCCAATCCAAATAGTCCAAAAGCTCCAACAATCCACAAGCATTCAAAAATCTCTAGCTCTCTCCAATTGCAAGAGCACCAAAACCCAGTGAAGTAACCCCAAAATAGCAAAATAATTCAAATAAATAGAAAAGGGAGAGAGGAGGATGAGGTGGCTCCATGTAGGATGCCACATCACTCATCCTCAACTCCACCTCACAAGTCAACTTCAAACTCCAAGCACAATTAAAAAGGTGGGTGAATAAATGACCTTTTTATTTACACACACTCTCCAAGTCCACACCCTAAGGACCAAAATTAATTTGATGCAATAAGGTGCAATAAAAAATTACAACTTCCCTTCCTAAAATACATAATGAGGCATACTTTTGAATCCCCAACCCATAGGTAGGGTTGGTGTAACAATTTAATAGGTGTGGGACAAGATTAATTTGTCCCACAAGCCTCCAAAACAAGTCCCTAAGGACATATCGAGAATCTCAAAAGGAAGGCAGAGTGTTTGACACCCAAGGTTACTTACACATCACTTACAACACATAAAAAAAGAGACAAGAACTCCTATAAATGCATTATTTTGACCTATTTTAATTTATTTAACAACATGATTACTCACTAATCTAGCCACTAATAAAATAAATAATAAAGTAAAAATACATCACTAAAAATCACATACTAAAATTAAACAAAAGAGACTAAATAAAAGAAATACACATAACCCCTTGGTCACATTTAAAGGTGACTCCCTCATGAGAACCACTAACAACAACAAACCAAACACACAAACAAATACACGTTGCCATGGTGACCCTTGTTGAATTCATCTAGAATTCCAATGTGGTTGGTCTCCAATCCCCTGATGTTTGTTGTGACATGTTTACCTGCAAAACACAAATACCTCCTTCATCTTGTGGCCTCATAAAAAATATATATATATATATATATAAAATATAACTTCTAAAACCATCTATATATAAATCACAACATCATCTAGACAAGTAACAATATCATTTACAATTTCATCAATAATAATATGATCATAAGATTAGTTCAATTTTCTAGGTTTACTCAAAATGAAAAAGTATCACAAGTCTGAAACACACACACATATGAATATATAACCATGTCAATCAGCATATAAACATCAATATAAAATGTCTTCAATAATCCACATGAATCATATATGAATTGACATCAACAAATTGTCCATGATCTATAACATCTAACATCATGCCAAATAAAAAGATAGAATAATGTTCATAACTATTATCGATAGTATCATAATAATAAAAAAAAGGTGTCAGAGGGAAGTGGGCACTACATCCCCCTCCCCTTAGAATCAAATTCCTCCTAGAAGTCACTAGAATAGATGTGGAAAATGAACTCGTAACAAAGTAGCATCCTTACATGTTGCCGCAGTCTCATTATATCTATCCCACTGCACTCGAACCTGGTCAATATTTCTCCCTCGAAGGCCCATGGTTCTACACTCTATAATGTGAATGGACTCCACCATCACCTACCCCTGATCCTGAACCTAAAATGAGGTCTAATCTAGCACATGAGAAGGGTCTACAATATATCTCCTAAGTACTTAAACATGAAACACATCATGGATGTGAGACAAGATAGGTGGAAATGCTAGATGGTAGGCCAAAGGACCGATACACTCCAAGATCTCAAAGGGGCCCATGAATCTAGGAGCTAACTTAGAAACTTTTCCATAATAGATAGGGCTCTTATGTGGCCTAACACGAAGGAAAACCTTCATGCCCACATAAAAGTATGGTTGGTCCTATGCTGATCTCTATACTTCTTTTGTCTATCATGTGCCTCCTGTAGTCTCTGTCTGATCATAACCACCTGCTGCTCCATGTCCTACAATAAAGCTAGCCCAAGAGAAACCATGTCCTCTAACCTGTCCCAACTAAGAGGTGTCATGCACTCTCTTCCATACAATGCCTAGAATGGAGCCATGCGTATCAAACTCTGAAAACTATTATTGTAGGAAAACTCCACCAAGTACAAATACTCCTCCCATCTTGACTAGTGATCCATAACATACATCCTAAGCATGTCCTCTAAGATATGATTCACCTACTCAGTCTATCCATTTGTCTCATGGTGATACGTCATGCTGAAATTGATCTTCATTTCAAGGGCATGATGTATGGTAGTGTAAAAGTGTGAAGTATACAAAGGATCATGGTCACAAATGATATTCAGTGGAATCTCGTGCAGATCTAAAAATATTATCTAGATATACACTGCCACGCACTAGCTGTATAAGTGGTCTTCTATGGATAAAAATGAGCCACTTTTTTCAATTTATCAACCATGACCATAATGGCGTCGTGGTGGTATCTTAACATTGGTATCCCAACAATGAAGTCCATGGAAATGGTGTGCCATTTCCATTCCAGGATATAGCATGCGGAAAGAGAAGGCTAACTAGATGCTAATGCTCAACCTTCACTTTCTGACACTCTAAACAATATGACACAAATTGAGCCACGTCTCTGTGAAGTCCCCTCCAATGATACAACTGTCTCAAAGTGGTGTGCATCTTCTTCACCTCGGGATGGGCTAAATAGGGTGCATGATGTGCCTCTATCAAGATGTCCTACCTCAAGCCTCCATCTCTAGGAACATAAATCTGGCCTCTATTCCTAAGAAATCCATCTACCTCCAATGAAAAACCATCAAAATTACCCTCAAGGGGTCTCTAAGACTCGATCTCTACTCTAGCTGCAATGTAGAAGTTTTCGTGAGGAAGCTACTATAGAATCCTAGTCCACAAATTTGTGCTCACTGAGGTGGCCATAACCACATGTATCCTCTTGCTTTGAGAGCATATGCAACCACATTTTTCTTCCCCTTCACATTCTCTATCTCCATGTCATACATAAAAATCAAATCCATCCAACACCACTAATGAGCATTGAGATTGGTTTGCATGAAAAGATGGTGAAGACTCAAGTGATTAGTCCTAAGTGTGAATATTTGGCCAAGAAGGAAATCTCTCCATCGAAACAAGGCATGCACAACTGCTATAAGCTCAAGATCATGAGTTGGATAAATAAGCTCAAAATATTTGAGTTTTCGAGACTCAAAAGTAACTACTCTTCCCTTCTGCATCAACACACCTCCAACTCCTGCCAAAGAAGCATCTATGCATACAAAAAACTCACCCTACGGATTTGGCACCGGAAGAACAGGTTCTATCATGAGGCATTCATTCAATTTCTGAAGGCCTTCTCACATCTCGTCTGACCAAACACCTATTCCCTTTACACTAAAGAGAAGTGATATGGTGCGCAACCCAAGAGAAGCCCTAAGAAAATCTCCTGTAATATCCCGCTAAGCCCATGAAGCTGCACACATGTGTTGCACTATTGGGTGCTAGCCAATCCATAATAGTTTGAATCTTGAAACGTTCAACCGTGTGATACCTTCCCAAGAAATTATGTGGCCCAAATATTGGACCTCTACTTGAAATAATGTTCACTTCTCTAGGTTCCTGTAAATCTACACTCACGAAGACACCAAGAACCCAGCGAAGGTTCCCCTCATGCTCCTCACGCGTACATGAGTAAATCGAAATGTCATCAAGGAAGATGAGCATGAATTGATCTAACAACATCCTAAACACCCCTTTCCTCAAGCTCATGAAAACTACAGGGGAATTCATCAAACCAAAAGGCACCACTGTGAACTCGTAGTGGTCATATCTTATATGGAAGGAGGTCTTATGAATGTCGCCTCCGTACTCCTCAACCGATGATAACTCGACTTAAGATCTATCTCGTAGAAAAGCGTGTTCCCCTCCATCTAATCAAACAAATCATCAATGCGTGGAAGGGGGTAGAAATTCTTGATCATTACTTTGTTTAACTAGAGGTAATCAGTACACAACCATAGATATCTATTCTTCTTCTTTACAAATATCACCTGTGCACCCGAAGGGGATACACTAGGATGGATTAGGAATTTCTCCAAAAGGCTCTTTAGCTGCAACTTGAGCTCACAAAGCTCAAGGGTGGTCAACTGATAAGGTGCTCGTGAGATAGGCTCTGCTCCTGTGTTAATTGATAAATTAGATATGCTATGGAAATGAAGTTAAAACCTATAACCTCCAAGCATGAAGCTAATGTACACTAAACCATCATGATAAGAGATAAACAAGACTAACATCTATCATTATATGAACTAGATTAAATCTAAACTAACCTGATCAAGCTAGTATCTACTCTTTACATAACTTAATTAAACATTGAACCTAAGAAGATCAACTTAGCAATCAAAGGTGTGATTAGTTGTTTTATGGTTCTCAAGATTTCAAGAATGGAGTCTCACCATTAATGGCTTCAAGGCCAATGGTTCTCTCTATTTACTCAAAACTTGGATTATGGATGCAAATGGAGGTTATTAGCTCAAGATCAATGAAGGGATTAAGTTTAAGATCAAATTTATTATAGCTTAAAGATAATACAAATGGAATCCCAAAATTAGGTGTTCTTAGTGTTAATAAGACATCCTCGGTGTGAAGGTGTAAGTTGAATGGGTAGGCTTAGCCTTGTATTTATAGTTTTTGGTTTGGAGGAATTTGGAATTTGGGTGCATGTGGGACTAAAGCCTAAAAATCACTTTAGGATTAGATTAGGATAAACATGCTTTAGGATTAGTTAAGCTTGGTTTAGGCTACTTAACTAGGGTTTAGGCTAGTTAAAATTTGATTAGCTAGTGATTAGATACTCATTGAGAGTTAGGAGGAGTCTGGATAACTAATTGTGACTTATAGATAGCCTACGATGCCAATAGAAGTGGTCTAGTGAAAACTAAGGAGGTTACGAATGGTCAAAAGGAGGAATGTTTAGCTAATAAGAGAGATATTAGCCAAATAAGTTTATTATAGGAGGAATACAACTGAAAGAGTGTCATGCATGGGCATCCGAGAATGGAGCAAAGAAGGGGGAATTAATGAAGTTTCATCAATCAGGTGAATGGGAGGAAATGCTAAGTGTAAGCATATTTTAGGTTTCCACATTTACCCCTCTTTGAGGTGACGTAAGCAACGTCACTTTAAAGAAAGTAGACAAGTACAAATGGGTAGAAAATTTTGAAAGGATAGAAGAAAAGGAGTATGAGGAAGAGGGAATGAGGTAACATCCATCTAGTGCCTATTAAGAAACTTTATTTTTCATCATATTGCTAGTGATCTTCATCATTGGTCCGTATTAAAAATAATGAACAAAAGTGTAGTATGACATGAAAATCCATATATGAAAAAATTTCCATTGTTAAAAACACCAATTCCATGTAACAAACAAAATGAAATGTAATACGAGAAAGTAAAAGATGCCTAACTCCATGCAACATAAAAATGTAATGTAATACAAGAAATTAAACAAGCCAAACCTAACAAAGAAATAAGTACCATGTTTTTATGAAGCTTTAGTTCCAGCCTATTCGAATTAATGGGAAGGGCTAACGATGGTTCCCTAAGTAAGGATACATGCAAGGGGATTAACGGAGGACATTTGGGTCTAATGAAAAAGTAATGTGCACTACAAAACAGTACCAGGCAACTCGTTGTGCCCCAGAGTACAGACAAAGTAAGCAGCCTAGCTTTTGTTGATGGAGGTAGATCAATATGATCCATGAAGTCGCGCACATTAATAGGTGAGAACCAAAGAGAAACTTTTTGTAGAATGATTTTCAATTTTTAGAATTTTTCTTAAACATATTTGAATGTTTTGATTTTTCTAACATATTTGAATGTTTTTGTGATTTTTCTAACATATTTGAATGTTTTTGTGATTTTTCTAAAATATTTGAATGTTTTTGTAATTTTGAAAGTTTTCTAAAACTATGTACAGGAAGACGAGGAAGCGTGGATACCACTAGTGATAGATCGGATGTACAAGGGCATAAGGCCACGTGGGCACGAGAAATGTGAAGATGGAAAAATGCCCCAGCAATTAGGTGGGAGTGTTTAAAGGAAAACTCTTCATAGGTAGAAACGGGACCCAATGCCATTATGGATAGGTTCATCATGATGATGAACATAAACCAATGAAGTGCTAGGAAGAAGCAAGTATGCCCTAAGTATAAGTTTTCCTAAAAGCACATGATAGAAAAGAAGGAGAAGATTGTTTTTGTGAAATGGGACAAAGGTGTCTCGAAAACATGGCAAAAGGTAATCTTATACACATGGATGTTTTAAAAAAGTAGAAGAATAATGTGAATGATATGAATGTAGCTTATAATCCTCACGATGAGGAAGTGTTTAGCTAAAGGCACAAATCGTGAGACAAGATATGGACTAAAGCAAGAGTGTGAACAAGGTCCAAAAGTGACACTAGGTAACATACTAATCCTACTTACTCATAGAGATCCAATGTGTATAAATAGAATTTATTACCTCTTGAAGGGAAGATTTAATAGACAAGTGAAGACACCCTAGCCAATGTGTAGGAATGGTTGATTTTGAAAGGTGATTTTTTGAATGGATGGTGGAAGGATAGTCGTACATTGCTCCACTACCAGCCAGATGTCCATAGCCCCGTTAGAGATGTATTTGATTCTAATCACAACATTGCTTTACTACCAGTCAGGTGTCCATAACCCTGATAGAGATTATTGGAAATACCCCAAGAGAGAGTTATATATCAATTTTCTTTTGCTTTTAGCATTTAGCTTTTGATTTTTGATTGATTTTGATTCTTTTGATTTCTGAAAAAAGATATATTTCAGCTCTCTTGTTTGACAAGGGGTTAACAACCATTGATGGCTTGATGGAAGGAGGTGGAAGTGATTATGATGACGACATTGGCTAGTGTCAAAAAATATGTCCAAAAGTTCTTCGCAACAAGTTTATTAGATGTTGATTGTGATAGGATCTCTAAGAGGTCATTCGTTATTTAATTTACCAAGGTGATGAAAGACCAAGATCAAATAGTTACCATAGAGATAAATGTCGCAAAATGCGTGTGAATAGGCTAACCAAAATATCACGAAAGAGATGAAAATGGTAGGAATACTTGCGAGAAGAAAAGTAAGGAAGGAAGAAATAACATCCATGTGTATGCAATATCGATTGCAATGATTGATCATTGTACCTTTTATTTTTGTTATGTTTTCTCAATGTTTTTGTATTTTTTAATTGTTTTTATTTTTATATTTTTATAGTTTTTGGAAGTTACAACTAACAAAGTCACTCTACATGGTAAGATCCAACAATGATGTTTGTGAATTACTTGATAAGGGAGACTAGGTGCATTTATTTATCAAGAGTTATGTTATCCCCTATCTCAATGATCATGGTGAGATCATACTCAAAACATGACTGTGATTTATCTGAAACATGGATTTCATATGCGGGATCTTGAGTTCCCTATCCATAAGTTTCAGCACTTTACGCCAAACTTGATTGGTGTGTTGGTGTGTGTTCTTGAAGGATGTTCGATTTATAATTTTGAGATTGTACGAGATGTTGGGAGATTTGGATATCTTGGAAATTTTGAACTGAGCTTGATAATGAACCTGTTTGGGTTTCTTATAAGCTGACGTGTGACTTTTTTATCCCAAAGGAGAAGAAACATAACGTTGATGTTTAGAACTGATGTGAGAAATGACTGTGGGCTTGCCACAACCATTAATAGAATAAATATGTGATGGATGAAAAGGATACGGTCATAGAATTGAAGAGGATGGGCTATGAGGAGGTGAGCCACTGATAGAAGATGATGAAGGGCTACTAGGATAGGGCCCTAAGATGGAATAAAATGACAAAGTTTTTTAGGACATGGCCCAAGTATAGATGAGGAGGGACTACCGAGAGGTATCCCATAAATAGAAGAGGATGAAGGACTACTAAGACGTGGCCTAAGAATAGAAAGGAATGGGCTACGGGAGGTGACCGACAAGTAGAAAATGAAGGGATACTATGATGTGGCCCGAGGATAGAAGAAGATGATGGTGTAATCAGCGGTGACCCAAGGAGAGATTTTGATTGAGGAATGGTGATAGATAAGGAAAGATTTGGTAATGAGAAGATTTTCCATGGCTCAATGCTAGATCCTGTTATCTCATCATGATCAGAGGAAGGTGAATATGTAATAATAGAAGAAGAATCAAGTTCCATGATCTTACGATCTTCCTTTACATTCTAATAAAAGGAATCAACTTATTTTCCCCAATATGCGAGCGTATTGAGTTTAAGAAAGAACCTTTGTTTGTAATCCTCTAGAGGGATATCTTCATGTAATATAATTGTTTCTTCATTCTAAGAGAAATTAATCAGTAGAGGTTTTTTTTCTTTAGTCATAGAAGGTTAAATAGAAGAAACAGGTCTGATAAGGAGGGATATTGATTGATAGAAGAAGATGAATCAAGAGAGGAAGTAGGATTGGAGGCAAGCGTCTCATGAATGGATGATTTGGATTTGGACTTATGTCATTTTTCTGTAAGATGACGCAATGTAGGTTGGAAAGTAGGATCACATAGCCATTAATTAAGTTACGATGTAGGAGTCGAATTAGATGATTGACTAGAGGTAACCCGAGTCTTGGAACTCTTCAACAAAGGAAGAGGTCATTTAGATGACTGATGAAGGAGGTCCTGCAAAGAAAGGAAGGACCATGACTCAAGAACCAAATTAGATGTTCGATCGATGGAACTTGGACTCACACAAGTCTTCAAAGGAGGAAGATGTCATTGAGGTGAGTTGGAATAAAGGTCCTTTGAAGAAATGGAGGACCGTGACTCAAGGTTTGATCTATGGGTATCTGAACAATAGTTGGGTTCTCAATCTTCGAAGGAGAGTGGGAGTCCGAATGGTAGTTTGGATCTGAATAAGAAGAAGAAGAGTGGGGGGAACTTGAATAATAATTTGGATTAGAAGAATCCAAACCATACCACCGAATATGAGCTAAAGGCGGGGAACAGGGTACAAAAATGGGCCCTCTAACATGAAAAACCAAACAAGGTTTAGTTGTAATGGGAATCTTTTGATGTGAATAACTAAACCTAGGTTTCGTATTGTTGGAAATGTGAGAAACCACGTGATAGTCAGTCATTGTTGGTGTCATTTAAGTACAAATGTTCTAGATCTAGATAGTGTGATGGAAATTATTCAAAGGGAAGGATGTGACATGTAAATTTAGGGAATCATAATGGCAACCAACAAGACATTTTGTAAGTATGGAGATGCATGCTTGATTTTCTAAAGAAGGTCTAAGGAAAATAGAAATTATGATGATGTAATGTTGACGAGATCAAAAGGATTTTTCCTAGAAAACAAGATTTCTCGATAAATAATCACAAGGAACAATCATGCAAGTGTGAAACATTAATCCAATCAACAAGGAAATACACCCCATGTAAATGCATGTGTAAAGTGATAGTTCGATGCAAATATGATCAACAAAATGTCAATACTTACGTCAAGCTCGAAATGAACAAGGCGTGAATATTAACAAAGGGTAGATGTGACTCCCAATCAAAGGATACAACGACACGTTCAATAACCAACAAGGCCAAAATGTTAAAGGGTGAGGTTTACAAATGTAAGCCACGTAACCACACCAATTGGACACGTCTATCCAACTTCACGGAGAAGTGAGATATTAGTGCCAAAGTGGTATTGAAATGATGCAAATAGAGTAAGTGACACCTTTCAAGATTTGGGACAATGTTTGAAATCAAACCAAGTTAAGGTATACTAAGGATGTGTTAAAATGTGCACAATGTGATGTAAAAATACGAGATACTTAGATCATGTTTACGAAAAACATGACATAAGCTTCTTATTTGTGTCAAGAAAATGTGAACAAGGTAACACGTCAAAGGGAGATCAAATGATAAATCAATTTGAACTATGATGATGATCTTGAAATCAATACCAAGTGGCCATCAAAGATATAAGGACGCATCCATGCACTTTAGATGTTTAACAACTCAGCTACAAACATGGATGAGCGTAAACGGAGAAAAAAGTGGTGAACACTATCTATGACAACACTCCCAAAAGATGCCTTCTATTGCCCCAAATGGGAAACAATAATGAAAAGGTTTAGATCAAAAGATGAAAAATAAACTAAATGTCACTTGGGCGAGCTTTGCCTCGTCGAAGGAGAGAAAGAAGCTAAGCTAAGTGAAAATGTCATCTAATTTTTGTGATGAAAGAGACTTAGATCAAACTCATAAGGGTTATATGCCTTGTTCAAAAAACAAGGTTCAGATTCCAGATGAGTTGTAACTTTGTGATGGCTTCATGTAACAATTGACTAGTAAAGTGGGCTCCAAGATAGAATTGCCTCCTTAATAAGCTCTCTCAACTAGGTATTACAAAGTTTTCTTAAGTGAGTAAAATTTACCCAAATAGTCCCTTGCCTATCTTGGGAGTATCTCGGCTTTACTTTACCCCTTTTGAGCACAAAGGAAAACTAGTGCATCCATGTGTGCTCTCCTTGGGGTCACCATACGGACAACCGGTAACTCTATCTCATAAGGTGTACTAGTCAAGTGGGTAAGCGGAGCACTTCTTGTTTCATCCACGAGGTTACACAATAGTGGAATACTTTAGGGTTCCTATAACCACCCCCATTGTTGTAGCTTAAGGCATTATGCCAAAGGGGTTATGTTCCAGTTAAGCGGATAGGGATGTACCCTTTTTCAAAACCTACAATACAATGTTTTGAATATGGTGTGTTTTTATCTTGCTTAACTTAATGTGGTTTTAAGTAGCACACCATTTGGCAACCTATAAGAAACATGTGTATTAAAAGTTTTGTATTTTTTTTTATGTCTCTTTTCTTTGACATGTGATTTTGGTCCTACATACCAAGGTTAGTAATTTTCCAAAATGTCATATAAAGGAGATAAGATGTTGTTTTTGATTTCCTAGATTGTCCTAAGACACAAGGAAATAACATACGCAACAAGATATCTCACTCAAATTTTGTAATAAGTGGAAAACTCATAAGTACAATGTGAAAAGGAGTTCTTTCTAACTAAATTTGATAGCTAAATAAACCGTTTTGCAAGTATGAAGAAAGTGGTGAAATGTTTCGATTCCCAAGATCACCTAAAGAGGCACGAGGGAGAGCATATGTGTTCACAAATAAATATGAAATTTTTTTGATTAAGTTAGTATAGAAAAACTTAATGAAAAGGAAATATATAAACCAACTTTGTTAGAAGCTCATGCAATAGTTAGAAAACCAAGAAAATTGAAAAATTCTAGAAATCCAATTTTTACACTTTTTAACAGTTTTTAGTAATTTGCATTTTTGGAGGTCTCCAGGAAATTTGTGAGTTTTTGATAGAATTAGGTGTACAAAAGGTACCTAAATTTTGGAATTTCCCTCGCAAAGTATGCTTCGTTATCTTTCTGACGCTTGTTCAAGCTCTAAAAACGGGTTAATGAGTCAAAAGATATGGTCAAAACAAGGAGCACTTAAAATAAAATGTATGAATCTGGACTACAGAGACACTGCGCGCACCTGAGAATAACACATACGCACCTAATTAGATAGGTATGTGGGCAAGATTAAAAATGCAAAGTCAACAGAGTGAAATAGGACACCTGTATTCCCAAAGTGATGCATACGCGCCCTAGCCAACGGATACACCCCAAGTAAAAAAATGAACAATTTAAATTTTTACGGTCAAGCTATTTACGTATATGCGGCGAGAGATGGATAGACACGTGCGCATACCTATAGAGGTAAAATTTACATATTTTCACATAGTCGAGTGCCGGATGCATATGCGGCGGAGAGAGGTGGCTACGCGGCACATATGATGGAGATGTGTGTGCATCCTTGTACAGAAAAATTTACAAATCATGAGGACTACCAAACAGTATGTGCCTATTCGATGGGGACACTTGGGTTTCAACATGTATGCGCCCTTGTTAACACCTACGTGTATCATATGAAAACCCTGTAAAACTCACAAATTTTGAAAATTTTAAGAGTAGAAAAGTTACTTGTTAGTCAAAGTGTCCTATTTCTATATCAAACCCACAAAATGCATGCAAATGAAGGTCATTTGTCTAGTGTTAGAAAAATAAATGAGGAAATAACAAGTTATTTGACCCAAAAACTTGAAAATGAACTTTGAAAAACCTAAAATACCTCCATTAATGGAGGATGGACATAAGTGTCCCACCAGGGCATGCCAAATGTGTTCATGGATAAATTAGATATGCTATGGAAATGAAGTTAAAACCTATAACCTCAAAGCATGAAGCTAATCTACACTAAACCATCATGATAAGAGATAAACAAGACTAACATCTATCATTATATGAACTAGATTAAATCTAAACTAACATGATAAAGCTACTCTCTACTCTTTAGATCACTTAATTAAACATTGAACCTAAAAAGATCAACTTAGCAATCAAAGGTGTGATTAGTTGTTTTATGGTTCTCAAGCTTTCAAGAATGGAGTCTCACCATTAATGGCTTCAAGGCCAATGGTTCTCTCTATTTACTCAAAACTTTGATAATGGATGAAAATGAAGGTTATTAGCTCAAGATCAATGAAGGGAGTAAGTTTAAGATCAAATGTCTTATAGCTTAAAGCTAATAAAAATGGAATCCCAAAACTAGGTGTTCTTAGTGTAAATAAGATATCCTAGGTGTGAAGGTATAAGTTCAATGGGTAGGCTTAGCCTTGTATTTATAGTTTTTAGTTTCGAAGAATTCAGAATTTGGTTGCATGTAAAGTGACTAAATCCTAAAAAGTGCTTTAGGATTAGATTAGGATAAACATGCTTTAGGCTTAGTTAAGCTTGGTTTAGGATAGTTAACTAGGGTTTAGGCTAGTTAAAATTTGATTAACAAGTGATTAGAGACTCAATGAGAGTTTAGAGGGGTCTGGATAACCAATTGTGGACTGATATATAATATACGAAGCTGATAGAAGTTGTCTAGAGAGAACTAGGGAGGTTCTAAATGGTCAAAAGGAGGAATGCTTAGCTATTAAGAGAGATATTAGCAAAATAAGTTTATTATGGGAGGAATATGAATGAAAGAGTGTCATGCATGCATGGGCATCCAAGAATAGAGTGAAGAAGGGGAAATTAATGAAGTGTCTTTAATTGGTGAATGGGAGGAAATACTAAGTGTAAGCATATTTTAGGTGTATACACTCTCAAAACGAGATCTATGTGAAAATATATCTCACGTGGTGGTGGTAACCCCGGTAGCTCCCCTGGAAAGACATTAGAAAACTCTCTCAAGATGGGATGGCCATCAAGCGATGGTCCACAAGACTCATGCTATGATCGGTTTCTAACGTGACAACATACATCTGAAAACTCCATCACACACACCGCTTAAGTTGCATGGGGTGAGATGGTGTGAATGGAAACAGGTCTCCTAACCCCTACAATCACTGACTTAACACCTAGATCATTTGTACATTATATAATCTTATAGTAACAATCCACCCATGCTCTATGTGTAGACAACCAGTCCATGCCCAAGATGACTATGTTGGAACCCAACAAAAGGATGCACATATCTCGAGGTAATGGTGAAAGGCCCCAAATCCACTACACACTCCTTACCTAAAGAGTCTACAGAGACCATCTCGACGTCCCAAATAAGACCACAGCTAATCGCCACCACCTACATATCTCTAACAAAGATGGTGTAATAAAATAATCGAAGAACAAGAATCAAATATAATGGTGGTAGGAACACCACCAATGCTACCTGTCGTCTCAATCACGGTACTCTAGTGTTCATCCTGGCGGTTCTCGACCACTGCATAGATCTAATGATTTTACCCCATGTCACCAATAGTAGGCTCTAAGATCTGTGAATTACCCTTGTTACGAGAGTTATGTGGGTATTCACTCCAAAAATGTCCCGTAACACCACAACCAAAACAACTACCCGGTCCTCTCCCATGAGTAAAGCAGTCCAAATAGGTACTCTCGAGGTCTATGTTATGGATCCCAATGATCCTCCTATGGACCGATAAGGTCTCTGCTAATGATCTCCTCGTTAACGAGGTATCAATGTATTTTGTGTCCTAATAGGACCCCTTAGAGGAGGCTCCATACTCCACCCCCTCTATGCATCGAAACTCGTGGGGGCTTGTATAGTGGGTAGGTCTCTACTGCTACTACTATGGCCTAAAAGATGATTGCCTTTGAAACCTATCCACCACAAGGAGGAGAAGACCCTTGATTTGATGTCCCGCATCTACTCGATGCGCTTCGAACTCTGTTTCTAGCTCGGTGTATCTTTCCTAAGTATCCTCGGTATATAGGCCTTCTTAATGGCCTCAGGCTAAATTTTGTGGATAGTGGATATGTACTGCACCTCCAATGTCTAGATTCGTGCCCCCGATGAACTGTGAATCCGTACCTACTCATCCCGCATGTAGCCTCGCATACTAGAGTAGGTCCGAAATTGACTCTCATACTCAACTACTTTGTCGAAGATGCACTGCCGAGGTCGTGAAACTCATCTATCCTATAATGTATGAACCTATGAGATAAATACCTACTCCTGAAATGATCCTCAAAGAACTCCCAGTAACGGTCTCGAATCGGCGTGGAGCTTCTTCTCCTCTATCCTCCACTAGACATCGAATCCATCCCTCAAAAGATGGATCACAACATGATATTTTGTGTCACTATAAGAAGGGAAGATCTTGAACCACCCGCTTAAGCTCACCAACCAGGCCTATGCCTGAAATCCACTAGTCACCAGAATAATGAGATGGTCATAGCTTCGGGGTATCCCCGATATGGTCTTCAGCCTATTTTCTCGTGACCATTAGGCCTCTTTGCATGCTCATCTCTAATCCTAGGGCTCCGAGACCTATCCCTGTGTCTAGAAATCTAGTCTCCCTGTCCCCTTTATGGTGACTCTGCTCTACTTGACTCCACACAGAGTTCTCTCCTATATGATCCTCATTGTGTTGAGGATATGCACAAGTCTCAATTGATATCTCCCTATCATGTATGGTTGAGTATCCTCCTACGGACCTTGCATGTAAAGAGGCATTACCATCTTGGAGCATCTATAAAATCTAGGGTAGGATGGCTACTACAACATGATCTAGTGGTGGTAAGTCTAGATCTATGTGAAAGGACCCCTCGTCTTGTCCACACCTCCTACATAGACCAAAGCGAGAGTTAGTTCATTATCCTAGGTTTTATTCAGTTTTCCATGTTTACTAAGATATGTAATTTTCAACCAAATTTATTTTCTAGATTTAAAACTGTGTTAGGTTTAATATTGCACTAGGTTTAATGTTCATGTCTCAAGTTTTCTAGTGTACCTAAGGGTCCAAACTTTGAATCCATGGCTCTGATAACAAGTGTTACACCTGCTAAAATGACCACTCGAGACCGAAGAACAACCTAGGTTTAGATAGATTACTTATGGAATAATTTTTTTTTAAAGTATGACCACTACCAGGATTCTAGCAACAATTGTCATGAAAAGGATTCACGATCAATTATAATTTAATAAATGAAATTTCCCCATTGAATAAAAAAATAGATCCACATTACTAAATTAATGAGGGTAATTAATCCAAACATAGTTAAGTTTTCTCTTAGGTGTTAATTTAATAAATAATTCAATTAACACTATAGTTAAATGTTCCTTAATTAATTTTTTTGAGGATCAAGGGGACCAAAACAATTAAATTCCCAAGGTTTTTAATTTTGAAAGGTTTAAAAAATAACCAAGGTCCTTATTTGCATGGGATAGAAATACATTCTATTATCCTCTAACGTGACCCTTCAAAAGGTCAACCCATGCTCTAGAGTTAAACATTTAAGTTAAAAAGAGGTAATTTCCCACTTACCCACTCTCTCACTAATCTTTGTACTTCAAATTGATTTTTCACATATTTAGTGTACTCAAGGTTTCCTGAAAACATTTCCATTAGATAGGAATTTTCCTCCCTTTTCCAATGATATAAAAAGTCCTCCTAATTCCTCATATTTTTAAGTTACAAGATGGCAAGCTTCGGGAGGAAACTTTTCCCAAAGGCAGGCTCTGCGGGCTTGGGAATAAAATTTTCCCAAATAAGGGTTTGCGGGATTGGGGAAGATAAATTTCCCAAAGGTAGGCCGTAGGCTTGGGGAAGAAAATTTTCCCAAAGGTGCAAGGGACACGTGGCATGTTTTTAAGCCCACGCAGAAGGTGGGTCGTTGAAGCCAATTTGTATTTTAACTCTTTTTTTTTTAATGGGGAAAAAGGTTCAAAAACCCCCACGCCTCCACCGATGCCTAGATATGCCATGTGTCCACCAAAAGCATCAAGCGGGAAAAGTCGACCGTCAGGGGAAACTTGGAAATGTTGGCTTTGTGTTAAAAAATTTGAAGGTTAAAAATAACCCGTGCCTCTGCTGACACCAAGAAAAGTCACATGTTAGTCCAACAGTGACCTACGGGAAGGCGGGCCGATGGGGAAACTTAGGAATTTTTTCCAATGTTTTTCCAAAAGTGAAAAGGTTTAAAACCATTTGCGCCACCGCCAATGCCTAAAGAAGCCACGTACGTGGCGACCCTCATTGGCTATAGGGTGGTGGGCCATTAGGGAGACTTTTTACATTTTCACAAAAATTTCCCTAAGTAATTTCCAGGTTCACGGATCCGATTTACAAAAATTTCATTTTTAACAGTTAGTTTTTTTAACCAAACAATGTCAAAACTTCATAACGTCATAACTTTCGATTGGAAGCTTGGATTTGAGTAAATGAGAACTTTTTGAAAATGCTCGTACTCCTCTTTGCATAGGAAGCACAAAATCTTATTTTCAACAAACTTAGATGAGTGAAATTTAAGAAAGCGTCTTTCCTGCCATTAAAAAGTGAATTAAAATTTTCAACTTCCAGAATTGGTTCAATCCACCATTCTTTCTTCTTCAACATGCTAAATAGACATGGAGAGTTACACTTGAAGGATCTCAAAAGGATTGCAAGGAATAAAATATTAATGATCAAGTGTTCAAAAATAATTTCCTTTCCTTTCTTTTAAATTACATTATTTTGCCTCTTTCCCGATTAAAGATGAATTGTGTAAATTGCAAGGGCAATACAAACTATTTTGGAATGTGTTTTGATCATCCTTAGTTCATTTTAAGTTTTTATTTTGTCTTTCATAGTTGTAGGGTACTCTGTATATTTTTCTGACATTTATTGCAGGTTTGAAACAATCTAATAGAGATCCACGTATTTCAAACTGGATATTTATCTATTTCATTTGCCATGCTTTAAACATTTAAGTTCATTCCATTCTAAATTTACAATGTTCAAATTTCCTTCAATCAATATGTGAAAAGCAAGAATGTAATTCTATTTTCAAAACGTGCCCTTCAAATAATACAGAGGAATGTAATAATTTTAACACAAGCATTTCCAGCCTTCAACAGAGATTTTACAATATACATACAACAACAAGTTTTAAACAAGAGTAACACCATTTGATGAAAGGTGAATCAACATTCAATTAAATGAAACAATTCCTTTTACACTTATTTTCTATTTGCAAAAATATGCCAAATAAATCTTTCTCATTCCTTTTTAACTTTCACATCAAAAATAGAGAAGTTTTTCACCACAATTAATATTACAATGTCATCTACTAAAAGTGGGAAATATTTGCAATAAGGAACCCAAAGAGGACTGCAAAATTTTCTTCATACATATCTCCAAGAACAAAAACAAGAGATCTGCCATGTTTCATTTGGTCACAAAAAATAGAGGGAGAGGCAATGCTCTCCACCCAACCAAGAATTCCAATGAAGAGGAGAAGTTGTCCTCCTCATTGGCCCCCTAGCCCCAACCACATTACAATAGGAAATGGATTCAACTCATGGAAACAAGACAAGCTTCCACAACACAAAATAGATTTCACAATCATATCATAGTCCAAAATAAAATGCAGTTACAGTCACAAGAAGGATAGTAACAAAATATACAAGGCCTCATCACACAAAGGCCAAAAGAGAAAGATCTATGGGGGAAGCTGCTTATACCTCCCAATGGGGAATGGGTGACCACCTTAAAAACCCACCAAAATATTCATCTCAAACCCCTACATACTCTTATGCCTCCCCCAAGTACCTCTTATGCCTCCCCATTCTCTTATGCCTCCCCCAAAAGTAAGAAATGCAAGCTATTTCTTGTCCAAGGTGGAACACCCAACCCAAAATCCCTCCACAATAACTCTTATACCTCCCCACGAATCTAATGCCTCCCCACAAAAATCTCCATAGTCTTCTGCTACACCACACCCGAGGCAAGCTACCGAACAAACCAACAAACATACGAAACATTAAAAACATTCACATAAGCACAATACAGAAAGAAAATGTCTTACAAGAGTAAGCTCCTACTGCTCCATGATAGAGCTTGATCCAAAATTCAATAACAATATTTTCCAATCCAAACAACCCAAAATATCCAATAATCCACAAACATTTAGAAATCTCTAGCTCTCTCCAAATGCAAGAGCACCAAAACCCAATGAAGTAACCCCATGAAGTAACCCCCAAAGTAGCAAAATAATTCAAATAAAAAGTAAAGGGAGAGAGGAGGATGAGGTGGCTTCATGTAGGATTCCACATCACTCATCCTCAACTCCACTTCACAAGTGAACTTCAAACTCCAAGCACAATTAAAATGGTGGGTGAATAAATGACCTTTTACTTACACACACAATCCAAGTCCACACCCCAAGGACAAAAATTAATTTCATGCAAAAGACACAGTAAAACTTACAACTTTCCTTCCCAAAATACATAACGAGGCCTAATTTTTACTCCCTAACCTATAGGTAGGGTTGGTGTAACAATTTAAGAGGTGTGGGACAAGTTTAACTTGTCCCACAAGCCTCTAAAATCAGTCCCTAAGGACAGATCCGAATTTCAAAAGGAAGGTGGAGTGTTTCACACCCAAGGTTACTTACACATCACTTACAACACATAAACCAAGAGCCAACAACTCTAATAAATGCATTCTTTTAATCATTTTAATTTATTTAACAACATGATTACTCACTAATCTAGACACAAATAAAATAAATAATAAAGGGGAAAATACATCACTGAAAAATCAGATAATAAAATTAAACAAAAGAGACTAAATAAAAGAAATACACATAGCCCCATGGTCACATTTGAAGGTAATCCCCCTATAGGAACCCCTAACAACAACCAACCAAATACACAAACAAATACACGTTGCCATGGTGACCCTTGTTAAATTCATCTAGGATTCTAATGTATTTGGTCTCCAATCCCCTGATGTTTGTTGTGACATGTTTACCTACAAAAAAAAAATACCTCCTTTGGCCTTGTGGCCACATCAAAACATCCAAAATAAATATAAAATATAACTTCCAAAATCATTTATATATAAATCAAAACATCATCTAGACAAGTAACAATATTATTTACGATTTTATCAATAACAATAGGATCACAAGATTATTTCAATTTCCTAGGTTTACGTAAAATGATGAAGTATCATAAGTCATAAACACACACACACACACACACACACACACCATGTCAATCAAGATATCAACATCAATTATAAAATGCTTCTAATAATCTACATGCATCATATATGAATCGAAATCAGCAATAGTCCATGATCTCTAACATCTAAAATCATGCCAAATCAAAAGCTACAATAATGTTCATAAGTAAATTTGATAGTATCATAATCAACAATAAAAAGGTGTCGGAGGGAAGTGGGCACTACACACTCGCACCTATGCAAATTTTAATCGATAATAACTAAATTTTAAGCATGTAAAATTTACAAGGAAACCTCCAACAATCAAATAATGGCTAAATCTCATTGTTTAAAGCAATAAAACCTTCAAATGGTGGATTCAAAGTACTCAAACTTGTATTTATAAATGGGAGTAGGATTTTCCCCAAATGGAGCACTCCAAATACAAATAGTTGGTAATAAAATCATATTTGAAAAGGAAATCCCTTCAATCCTTGAATGAAAGACATTTCAATAATAAACCTACAATCTAAACAAAACTACCCTAAGCTTGATCATGAAGAATTTATCCATAGGTTCTCCCTTCCTTGCTCCCATGGCTTCCTTTGCTCCAACCTATAAATCACACAAGAGAAAATAGACCAAATGAGGGGAATAGAGTAAAGGAAAGGTTTTAATAAGATAGCTTAAGGATTTTAGGGCTAGTTTGGAACCCTAGGATCTAGTGGCCACAATTTAATTGATCTAAGTGTGGAGGATCAACCATATTTTTGTTTGGTAGGAATGCATTTTATAGATGTTTTAAATATAAAAAATTAAGGGTATGTGTAGATGGGTGAATGGGGCCATTTAATTTCCTTGGGGTGCAATGTCTTTATTAGTTCTTAGTATGTTTTAGGAAATAAAATAAAAAAGGATTTAAACTATTAGGATTAAAAAAATAAAATAATTAAGAATGAGGCTAAGCATTTTGGGATTGGAATATTAACTAAAGAGGAGAAAACACTTTGTTAGCATAAAGATACGTAGGATTTATTTTATATGATTAGGAGAGTTTTTTTCTTATTTATTCCATTATTCTGTCCGTAGATCATAATCTCCCCTTACATTGTGGAGAGTATTGTTAGCTATCCTTCCTATAAATATTTTATCCACTTCTTGAATAATATATAAGAATAAGAGATAACTAATCTCTATTCTCTCTCCTCTATTTTTTCCTCACAATCTGGTATCAGAGCACAAAGACTCTGACCTCTGTGTGTGTGTGCGTTGGAAAGGAGAGACCAATTATTTTTCTATTATCTTGTTCTAATAATTTTCCATGCACTTCTCTCCTTGGTTTTTCATTACCTTGTTGGATTTTTGATCTTTTTCTACTGCATGGAGGGATACTAATCTGTGGAGGTTGTACGTGGATCTTTAAAGATCATTTTCTTGTCAAATTCTAAACCTGCGTGGAGTTTCTTCTCTTCTGCTACATGGAGGAAATTCAAAACCTACAATTGGCCCATGTGGAGCGATCAATTCTACAACCTATGTGAATGTTGCGTGGAAAATGGGGCAACCTACATAAAGTTGCGTGGAAAGTAAACTACCAAAAAAATCTAATTCATTTTTGTGGAGTTTTAAGCCTATCTGAGGAAGACAAACATGACTCTAGTGTGAAAGTATTTCTCTACTCGTGGCCACGTGGGAGGAGATTCATTACTGCAGTGTGGAAGAGCTTTAATGACTATAGTTTGTCTTTTATTGCTTGATCTGCATGAAGGAGCAAACAGAGTGCAGTTTAGTGCCACTGTGTGGAATTCCTAATCAATTGCATGTTACTGCTACGTGGAGTTTTGTGCTGAGCACACACTTTACATGGATGTTAGAAGTTGTTGGTGTATGTAAGCTAGTAGGTAAGAGTTGTTATGTGAAGGAGTCTTCAAAGCAAGAGAGAAGACTCATGTGAAGAGTTAGAACGACACAAGGAGAGGAGAATTTTTCTTCATGAAAGACTGAAAGGATCTTAATATAATTGAAAAAAGTTTTGGAGAAGAAACTTGGAGTCTCTTAAAGCGACACTGAATGTCAAACATAAAAGAAATGATTGAGACTACTAAAAGCTGCAACGTTGACTCACCATCAAGAAAACACCATGAAGAAGCTCCTGAGAGCTTGAGTTCTACTTTTCTTTGCTAAACGAGCTTTGGAACATCAACAATCTAGTCTTCGATGAGCTAGTTCGATGAGGACTTCTTGAATATTTCCTTTTCAATGTCATCTGCTAAGAAAAGAGAGTTCAGGAAGAGTTAGAAGTCGGGTACGATGTCGACTGTGAAGATGAAGAAGAATGCCCCACCAAGCATCGTCATCTCTCAACACGCGAGTATCGAGAGCATCTACGAGCTAGTACTTCACATCAGTGAGTCATAGTTGTAATATCTCTTGAAATAAATAAATAAATATTTTTTTATATATTATTAAAAATGTCTGGCCTTCAAGTTGCTTCTCTTTGATGCTCAATTACTTAAAGGGCCCAATTTTTTGGCCTAGAAAACAAAGATGTAAACAATCCATGATTTTGAAGGATTACGAGGCATCATGACTAGATCTGTGACTGCTCCCACAGCGCCCGATGATTTAATAAAGTATGAGTTGGTTATTGCTAAAGCCTTGATGTTTATAATGCTTAGTATCAGTGATGATGTGCAAATGCATGTTCGGAATGTGGAGAAACCAAAGGAGGCCTCAGAAAATATGGCAAAAATTTATGAAGCCAAAAATTAGACTAAGATCCTTTGTCTTCACCAAAGCTGCATACCCTCTCTATGGGGTTAGATGAGAAAGTTGAGGAGTTTTATTTCACGTAGTTGAGCTGTGATCGAAGTTATTAGTGCTCAATGAAATGGTGGATGAAAAACTTCTCATATTGATCACCTTGAGAGCACTCCCTTCTCAATTCTAAGTGTTCATTATGACACTGAATGCATCTAAACAAACAATGGCATTCGAAGAAGTCTTCAATTTGCTTCAGCAGGAAGAGGCCTTCAATTCATCCCAAGAGGAGACTCAGGATAAAGCCCTATTCCAAAATCCATAGTGTGGACAAAAGAATCAAAAGGCTCCCCTAGCAAATCCAAATCAAACGCAACCAAAACAACAAAAAAAGATCAAAATTCAAAGAGGTGGTGTCACATTTGTAGAACCAACACTCATGAAATTGATCACTACTAGTACAATATCTTGAAACAAGGATCTTCAATTCAAACAAGCACATCAAGGCGTGAAGATTTTCAAAATTCTAAATGATGTCCCCATTGGAGAAATCACAAGGGACATCTTGCAGCCCAACAAGATAATGAATATGATGAGGAGACATTAGAAGGAGTCCATTATGGTAAGAACCTTGTACTCATCTCTCAAACTTCACAGCCCACAAAAAGAGTTTGGCTGATAGACTCAGTGCAAGTAAGCACATGTCAGGTGACAAGGAATTATTTGATTGACTAAACAAATAACCAACTGGTGATCAAGTTCCGACAACGATATGACAAAGAGTACATTGCAAAAGGAATAGGAAGAGTCACCATTCCTCTGGGACCATGAAAATGTATGCTTACAAAGGTACTATATGTTCTTGGCTTGACTAGCAACCTCCTGTTAGTAACTCAGCTATTGAATCATCACCTGAAGGTAGAATTTCTTGTCCAAAATGGCATCAAATCATGTTTGATTTCGTAACAAGGTAAGATTATTGCTAGAGCATTTCTAAAAGATAAGTTATTTTCTTTAGATATTATTTCATCTTCTACAATAGCTTTATCTGCATCAATAGTACAATCTCTTTGTCTTTATGGAATTTTAGATATGGAAAATTTTTAGCTAGTTCTTTACATCGATGAGCTCAAAATAATGGTTCATGGACTACCCAAATTTTCCAAGTACCTTTCCTCTTTTCCCCGACTATCTTACGAAAAACAACACGAGAGATTTGTTTCGAGAGCACCTTCCATGCCAAGAAGTGTCTTGAGGTAGTTCATACCAATCTGGATGGCCCACTTCTGCTTCATTTTTAGGTTACAAGTACTTCTAACTATTCATGGATGACCACTCTCATAAGATGTGGGTGTTTTTTTTTTAAAAAAAAAGTAGGGATCTTAAACATTTCCAAAATTTCTATCATCTTGTTGTGAAAGAGACTGAAAACCACTTCTTTTACTTTACTCGATCGAAGGTGGCATTCACATAAAATAAGTTCTTGGAATTCCTAAACCAACAAGGCATTAAGTAGAACCATGACTCTGTACACACCTTAGCAAAATGAAATTGTTGAGCGTTGTAATCACATACTTGATGGAGATGGCCCACTGCATGCTAACAACAACAAATCTAGAGGAACGCTATTGGGTTGAAGTAGTACAGACAAATTTATATCTTCTCAAAAGGGCACCAACAAATATTCTACAAAATAAAATGCCAAAAGAGGTATGCAGTGGTAGAAAGCCATCAATTTCTCATTTGTGAGTATTTGTTTGCATAGCATACATGCATGTACCAAAGACATAAGAGAAAGAAGGTTGAGGCAAAGAAACTTCTGTGTATCCTACTTAGCTACAACACTACCTTGAAGGCATATTGTCTCATAGATCTTGAGACAAAGAAAATATACGAGATTCGGGATGTGGTTTGTGACAAGTCATCCTTTGACTCTTAAGTGAAAACATAAGAACCATTACCAACCACCAGTCATCCACTAATCTTTGAATCAGATGATCAGTCAAAGGAGACAACTCAAAGAAAATAAATGCTTCCAGGAGAGATATTTTTTGATCTTAGAGAATTGGAGAATGTGACTCCACATCAATCCAAATGAAAATGAAACATTTCTTCTCAAAATCAGCCAAGTTCTCATTTAAAGTGGGTATAAAGAACCATCCAGGACTCACATTTGCAACAACTCCCAGATACATCATCAGGATTCAAACAAAAAATGAGATAAAATTTGCACTCATGAGTTCGTTGATTAATAGCTTCGAGCCAGAAAATATTTTTGAAGCACTTAGAAAACATCACCAAGAAAGCCATGGATACAGAATGTGACTCACTCATGTAAAATCAGACATGGGAACTTGTTGATCTACCTACATGAAAGAAAACCATAGGTTGAAAATGGGTTTTCAAGATAAAATATAAGTTAGATGAATCCATCAACAAACATAAAGCACGTCTTATAAAGAACAACATATGCTCGGAAAGAGTGCATCGACTACAAAGAAACCTTTTCACCCACTACGAAGATCAAGACCATCAGAGTTGTTTTCGACTAGAAGCACAAAAAGGATGGAGACTTCAGTAGATGGATGTCAAGAGTGCTTTCCTAAATGGTGATCTAAAAGAAGAACTGTAAAGGACCCAACCTAAAGGATTTGTTGATGAAGAGCATCCTAAAAAGGTATATTGTCTCATCAAATCACTATATGGACTGAAACAAGCTCCAAGGGCATGGTATATCAAGATCGACAAACACCTTTTGTAGCATGGGTTTACTCGTAGCCCCTCATATTCAAATTTGTATATAAAGAAGGTAGGCAAAGAAATTTTCATTCTTGTTGTGTATGTAGATGATCTTGTGATCACTGGTAGTTTAGAAGATCAAGTTGATATTGTGAAGAATGTTGTCGAAATAACCTCCGACATGACAGATTTGGGGCTACTACATTACTTGTCTTGGCTTGGATATATGGAAAAAGGAGCATCACTTTTTTCCTCCTAGATAAAGTACACCAAGAAACTCCTAGAAAAGTATAGAATGTCTGATTGTAAACCTATATCCACTCCCATGGAGAAAGTATTACAACTTTTAAGATTCTAGGATTCACCTCAAGTAGATGCTACTCTCTATAGGAAATTTGTTGGAGGACTCATCTACTTGACATATACCAGACCAGATTTATGCTATGTTGTTAGCTATCTTTCCAGATTCATGCAAGAACTAAAGAAATGTCACTGGAATGCAGCAAAGCATGTTTTGAGGTATGTCCGAGGTACAGTTGATTATGGTCTAGAATATAAGAATAATGATCAATTCTTCTTATAGGGATACGTCAACTCGGACCATGTCGATCTATTGATGACAAGAAGTCAACTATAGGATACATATTTCATCTCGGATCTATACCTATCTCATGGATAAGCAAGAAGAAAAATGTTATTTCTATCTCATCCACAGAGGTAGAATATCACGCCGCATGAGGAGCTGTGTGAAAAGTGATATGGTTATGTCACATTTTGCATGACCTAATAATTCTTGAAAAATAGCCTCCTATTCTCTTTCGTGATAATTAGAGTGTGTTGAAGCTCATGTAGAATCATGTTTTTCATGAACGAACAAAGCATATTGAGATTGATTTTCATTTCATTCGAGAGCACGTCTTAAACCATCACATTCAGCTCCAATATTGTCCTACAGAAGCACAAGTTGTCGATATTCTCACAAAATCTCTTGGAAAAGTGAAATTTGAACTTTTCAGGGGTCACATTTGCAAGAATAATGTAATAAGGGGGGAATGTTAGCATAAAGATATGTAGGATTTATTTTATATAATTAGGAGAGTTTGTTTCTTGTTTATTCCATTATTCTCTCATAGATCATAATCTCCCCTTACATTGTGGAGAGTATTGTTAGCTATCCTTCCTATAAATATTGTATCCGCTTCTTGAATAATATAGAATAATAAGAGATAACTAATCTCTATTCTCTCTCCTCTATTTTTGCCTCACACACTTAACCGAATAATTTAAATTAGGGCACCTTACTAAATAATTTTTAATTAATCGACCTTAGAGATAAAGTAAATTAAATATTTAATCATTTAACTAGACCTGGTCTATCAATTGTAAAGTTGAGATTATTGGTGTAAATTAATTTGATGTACCCTAGGGGTTAACACCCTTGTAACCTTTTAACTTATAACAAAAATCTAGCCAAAATTTTTGGGATAAGTGTTAGGTTTTAACGTGTTCCTAGACGTCATTTTTGTGGGCGTTCATAACTTTTTCAAAAATACAACTTTTCAAAATTTCAACATTTTCAATACTACAACTTTTTACAAATTTTGACTTTTTAAATTATAATTTTTTTCTTTTTTCTTTTTAAAATTGTGACTTTTTGAAAAATGCAACTTTTCAAAATTACAAATTTTAAAAAATTGTAACTTGTTCTAAAATAAATCTTTTTAAAAATTGTAAACTTTTCAAAATTGTAAGTTTTTCAAAATTGCAACATTTTCAAAATTATAACTTTTACAAAATTGTAACTTTTTGAAAGTTGTAAAATGTTCGAAATTGTAACTTTTTCAAACCTTTTCAAAATTATAAGTCTTTAAAATTGTAACTTTCTAGAAATTTCAACTTTTTTACAATTTATGTTTTTAAAAAACTATAAGTTTTTCAAAATTTAAAATTTTCTAAAATATTAATTATTTCAGAATTTTAACCTTTTAAAAATTGTAACTTCTTGAAAATTATAAATTTATCAAAATTGGAAAGTTTTTAAAATTTAACTATTTTAAAAGGAAAATTTTTCAAAATGCCATTTTTAAAACAATTGCAACTTAAAAAATTGTAACTAATTCAACATTGCAATTGCTTCAAAAAAACAATCAAAATTTAAACTTTTTCAAAATTTTATTTTTTCAAAATTTCAAATTTGTCAATTTTTTTTTAATTTTCAAAATTTCAACTTTTTCAAAATTTCATATTTTTCAAAATTGCAACTTTTTCAAAATTTTAAGTTTTCAAAATTGTAAATTTTTTTAAGTTAGATTTTTTTCAAAGTTGTATCTTTTTAAAAGTTGGAACTTTTTTAAAATTTTAACATTTTCAAATAAACAACTTTTCAAAATTGTAAATTTTGAAAATTAAACTTTTGAAAATTGTTATATTTTTAAATTTTTTTTTTTTTTTCAAAATTGCAATTTTTTCAGAATTGTATCTATGTTCAAAATCTAGAGTTTTAAAAATTACGAATTTTTCAAAATTGTATCTTTGTTCAAAATCTAGAGTTTTAAAAATTAGGAATTTTTCAAAATTGTATCTTTGTTCAAAATCTAGAGTTTTAAAATTACGAATTTTTCAAAATTGTAACTTTTCAAAATTACAATTTTGTCAAACTTACAAATTTCTCAAAACTATATCTTTTATAATATTGTAAATTTTTAAAAAATGAAACTCGATCAAAAGTGAAACTTTGTCAAAAATTGATTTCTTTTTAAAAATTACATGTTTTTAAAACTTACAATTTTAAAAAAATCTAACTTTTTCAAAAATTATAAATTTTCAAAATTTAAACATTTTCAATAAGTACAACTTTTCAATAATTGTAACTTTTTCAAAATTTTCACATTTTCAAATTATAATTTTTATTTTTATTTTTTCAAAATTGTAACATTTTACAATTTTACAACTTTTCAAAACAACCAAATTTTAAAAAAGCATGAATTATTAAAAATGAAATCTATTTAAAATTGTAAACTTTTCAAAATTATATATTTTTCAAAATTGTTCCTTATTCAAAATTGCAACATTTTCAAAATTACAACTTTTACAAGATTGTAACGCTTTTAAAAATGGCTAAATGTTCGAAATTGTAACTTTTTTCAAAATTATAACTTTTTAGAAATTTCAAATTTTTAAAAATTACTATTTTTTCAAAATTTTAAATTTTATAAAATATTAACTATTTCAAAATGTCAATATCCTAAGCGATACTCTACCCTAAGCGATGGTTCCTTGCCCTAAATGCCTCCTCGCACTTCTTCCGAAATACTCGCACTTTCCTCCTAATGTGCGGGGCAACAAAGAAGGCATCGAGTGGGAGAGACCCACACAAAAATGTAGAAGCTCATAAAAAAATGATAAACCATACTTTGGTCACGGCCATGGTTCTGGGAATGTGCAGGGTTTTGGAGATCTTTTTCCGAGATGTCAAGGGTGACTATAGGCTTGAAACCCTATCAAATCTCTCGAGCTAGGTGAATAATGGAGGACACGGATTTTTGAGAGGGGAAACAACATTAGGGGGACTTGGATCCATTGGTTTCTCTAACTGTAATCCTGGGGGCTGCTAGGATCACCCAGAGAACATTGATCCAAATATTTTATGAGGTCATGGATATAATAAAAAACAAGACGCATCGAACCCTAAACAGAGAAGGTTTGTAGACCTATTTCCTGAGATTCCACCGGAGGCGCCTTTTGAAACTTCATCCCCTGTTTCAATGATAGAAGGCTGCAGATAAGAGATCATTCGTAGTAGGTTGTACGAAGCCATAGTTTGCAAGCATGAAGCCTTCTTATACCAACCCATGTATAACCTTTAGAGATGAAGTCCTCAAAACAGAATCATTTTATCAATCTCATGCCTTGATTTGCCAATTTGCTAGACTCGCCTAGTCTACCTATCTTGCATGCATGGATCTCCGAACATTGGATCCCACTCCTAGAAGGAAGGTTAGATCTTTACCCTTGTGCTAAGGGCATTTTTATTATTGCTTTCGAATCCATTGCTGATAAGAATATCATTCTTCTAAAAACTCGGACTGTCAACAAAAATACCTTATTTTAAAACCCTGGTTCCCATCATTTAACCCACTCACTGAATCCTTCTCCCATAAACCAATTTGGATTCGATTACCCCACCTTCCTCTGTAATTCTGGGATCAAAAGTGTCTGATATCCATAGGTAATGCCTTGGGAAGTATCATTAACATTGACTCCCAAACCTCTGATTTTACCCATATAACCTATGCAAGAATTCTTGTTGAGATTAATACTTCAAAGGATCTTCCAGCTCATATTGAGCTAAAAGTGCAAGATAGATCCTGGACTCAGCCTCTGGACTATGAAGGCCTTCCTTTTAGATGCAGGAGATGTTTCTCTTTAGGACATTCAGCCACTAATTGCAAGATAGTAAAATAGAAAAATGATAAGGCCAACTGGAGGAAAAATGCCCTCCCAAACATATGGTGTTCGAACCTAATGACATTCCCGATGCAAGGATGAGGAGGTGGCTACTGTCCCTGATACTAATATTGATAATGACATGGATGACAGGATGGAAATGACCCCTTTGGGTGAAAATACACCCGGGGATGAAACTAAAAGGATCAGAAACATTGAACCAAACGTGTCTTTAGTGACTGAGGTCCCCCTAGTTCAAGCAATACTTATCAACCGATAACTGACCTTGAAGTTCTTATTCCTATGCAGGAAATTTCGATGCTTGATCACATTGAAAAAAAAGAAAAATTCTTTTCCAGAAAACCGCCTTTCCTTCAAGATAGTTCTATTGTTTGGCTATCTCTGAGATGGACAACATCTTTGTTTGTTGTTGTTCATCTGTTTTTTTTTTTTGGTTCTGTTGGTTTTTAGAACTTCTCTTGGTAGATTGGTTTCTTTTCTGCCATGTGGACCTTAAATGTTTTAATCTGGTTTGCAGAGCCTTGCTATACAAGGGTATAGTCCCTTTCAAAAAACTATTTGCCAATAATTTTTAAAAAAAAAAAAAAAAACTATTTCAAAATTTTAACCATTTGAAAATGGTAACTTCTTGAAAAATTCAACTTTATTAAAATTGTAAATTTCAAAAATGAAACTTTTTAAAAATGAAACTTTTTGAAAATGACATTTTTAGAACAATTACTGCAACCTAAAAAAATCGTAACTTATTCAAAATTGCAACTTCCTCAAAAATTTACTTTTTCAAAATCCTCACATTTTGTTAAATGTTAACCTTTTAAATTGCCACATTTCAAAAAATTACAAATTTTCAAAATAACAATATTTTAAAATATTATCTTTTTCAAAATTTCAACTTTTCAAAATTTCATCTTTTTCAAAAATTGAAACTTTTTCAAGACTTTAAATTTTTCAAAATTGTAATTTTTTAAGTCAAAAACTTTTCAAAGTTGAATCTTTTTCAACTTGGAACTTTTTAAAAATTGAACGTTTTAAAAATCGCAACTTTTCAAAATTGTAATTTTTAAAACTATAACTTTTTCAAAATTGTAACATTTTCAAATTTTCATTAGTTTTCAAAATTGCAACTTTATCAAAATTGTATCTTTTTCAAATTCTAGAATTTTTACAATTACATATTTTTCAAAACTTTAACTTTGTGAAAATTGCAAATTTCTCAATACTACATCTTTTACAATATTGTAAGTTTTTCAAAATGAAACTTTTTCAAAAGTTACATCTTTTTAAAAATTGTAACTTTTCAAAAATGTAACATTTTTTTTTAAAATCTAACTTTCTCAAAAATTACAACTTTTCAAAATTTCAACATTTTCAATAGTACAAATTTTCAATAATTGAACTTTTCCAAAATTTTAACTTTTTCAAATAATAAGTTTTTTTCAATTTTTTTCAAAATTCTAACTTTTTAAAGAAATTGAAACTTTTTCAAGACTTCAACTTTTTCAAAATATTATGTTTTCAAAATAGTCATTTTTTTGAAGTTAATTTTTTTCAAAGATGAATCTTTTCAAAGTTGTAAATTTTTTAAAATTAGTATTTTTTAAAAATTGTAATTTTTTCAAAATTTTAAATTTTCTTAAAGATTAACTATTTAAAAAATTTAACCTTTTAAAAATTATAACTTCTTGAAAATTGCAACATTATCTAAATTAGAAATTTAAAAAAAAATAACATTTTTAAAAATGAAGGTTTTTCAAAATGTCTTTTTAAGACAATTGCAACTTTAAAAATTGTAACTCGTTCAAAATTGTAATTTCTTCACAATTTTATTTTTTCAGAATCATAACTTTTCAAAATTTAAACTTTTAAAAAATTGAAACTTTTTTAAGACTTGAAATTTTTCAAAAGGTTAACTTTTCAAAATGGTTTTTTTTTTTTAAAGTTAATTTTTTTGCAAATTTGAATCATTTTAAAAGATGGATCTTTTTTAATATATTAACGTTTTTAAAATTGAAACTTTTCAAAATTATAAATTTTTGAAAATTATAACTTTTTCAAAATTGTATTAGTTTCAAATTTTCATTTTTTTTTCAAAATTGCAACTTTTCCTAAATTGTATCTTTTTTCAAATTGTAGAATTTTGAAAATTACAAATTTTTCAAAATTGCATCTTTGTAAAAAAATTAAATATATCAAAACTACATCTTTTACAATATTGTAATATGTAGTGCCCACTTCCCTTCGACACTTTTTATTTTGATCATGATACTTTGTTGATTATACTAGTGGACATTATAGTATCTTTTGACTTGATATGATGACTAGACATTAGAGATAATGGACTGTGTTGATTTAATTCATATATGATGCATGTGGCATTAGAGACATTTATATGGATGTTGATATACTATTTGACATGGTTATATTATAGATGTTAATGTTCGGACATGTGATATTTGGATATATTGAGTAGAACTAGAAAATTGAATTAAATTGATGATCACATGGTTATTGAAGGAAATGCAAAATGATATTGTTGTTTCCTTGATGATGTTGTGATTCATATGTATATATGGTTTTGGAATTATAGTTATATTCATTTTGGATGTTCTGATGCAGCCACGATACTCAAGGAGGTAATTTTATTTTGTAGGTTTAAAATATCACAACAAACATCGGCGGATTTGAGACCAACCACATTGGAATTCTAGATGAATTCAACAAGTTCACCATGGCAACTATATTTGATTGTGTGTTTGATTGTTGTTAGGGATTCCCATGGGGATCACCTTCAAATGTGACCAAGGGATTTTATGTATTTGCTTTTATTTGGTTCCTTTGTTAATGTTTGCATGTGTTTATTTTTGTGGTGCTTTGACCCCTTTCATTATTTACTAAATGGTGTGTAAGTATTGTGAGTAATCATGTTGTTAAGATAATTAATTAAAATATGTCATAAGAAAGTAATTAATAGAGTTGTTGGCCTTGAATTAAAGTGTTGTAAGAAATGTGTAAGTAATGTGTAAGAGACATGTAATTTGATTTTGGAGTATGAAACACTCCACCTTCTTTGAAATTCGAATTTGTCCTTGGAGGCTGATTTTAGAGACTTGTGGGACAAGTTAAACTTGTCCCATGCCCCTTAAATTTACATACCAACCTTACCTATGGTTGGAGGGTTAAATTTAAACCTTCTTTATGCATTTTGGTAAGTCAAGTTGAACGTTTATTGCACTTTTCTTACATGTTTTAATTTCAGTCCTTTTGGGTGTGGGCTTGTTTGAGTGTGTAAGTAAAACTTTCATATTATTCACTCACATATTTATTATGTATTGGAGAATGAAGTTTAATTTTGTGTTTGGAGTTGACGATGTGTGAAGTGGCATCATACATGGATCCACCTCATCCTCTTCCCTTCCCTCTTCTATAAATTGGAACTCCTTAGCTTGTTTTAGGGGTTGCTTCACTTTTGCATACTCCTTTTGGGTGACTTATTTTGGTTGAGGGAGCTCTTGCTTTTGGAGAAAATGGGAGATTGTTGAATACTTGTGCTTGGTTGCTTCCCTTTCATCACTTCATCTTGGGCGACTTCTCTTGGGGTGTTTGAGTTCTTGCAAATTTTGGAGAAGATTGGAGTTTTGTTGCATGCTTGTGATTGTTGATCTTGGACTGTTTTGCATTGGAAAGCTTGTTGTTTTGCAACCTTGGAACAAACTCCATCATGGAGAGGTAAGAGCTTAGCTCTTGGAAATGCTCCTCTTTTATTTTATGCATATGTGAATGGTTGAATGTTTGAATGTGTTGTTTTATTTGTTGGCAGGTTGGATAGATGGCATAAGGATGGTTAGGAGAAGACTATAGGGTATTCTTGTGGGAGGTATAAGTGTGGAGGGAGTTGCGATTTAGTTTCTACCTTGTACAAATAAATAACTTGCATTTATTTACTCATTATGGGGTGCCATAAGAGGTTGGGGGCATAAGGAAATGTGAGGAATAAGGGCTTGTCAGGAATTGAATATATATATATATATATATATATATTTTGGTGGTTTGTTCTCAGGTGGTGATAACCATTTCCCATTTTGGAAGGCATAAGTATCATCCCTCATAGTTTCTTGCTCCTTTTGCTTGCTTGATGAAGCCTGAGTATTGTTGTGTGTTTATCTTGTGGTTGTTAAAACTATTGTTTTACTTTAGACTTTGTTTTAAATATGAAATGTGTATGTGAAAGATTACATTTGTGTTTGTGGAAGCCAATTGTAGCCATGAGTTGAAACACATCTCTTATTGCATTGTGGTTGGGGATCGGTGCCAATGAAGAAGGATGGCTTATCCTTTTCATTGGATGTCTTGGTTGGGTGGAGAGCGTTACCTTTCCCTTGTCTTGTTATGATCAAAATTGGAGAATGATGGACCTGCTTGTTGCTCTTCTCCGCATCTAAGGAAAAAGTAAGTTTTGACAGAGTTCCTTCTTACCGAGTTTATTATTTATTGCAACCCTTTCCCACATGGAAGTGGATGACCTTGTATAATATTGATGATGGAAATTGTGATGCCTGTTAAAACAACCCACTTGAGACCCAAGAAATAACCTAGGATTAGTTAGGAAAATTATGGAATATTTTTTTATTAGATGTGTCTACAACAAGGTTGCAAGACAAAATTTTTCACTAACAAGTTCCGAACAAGTCTTACTTGCAAGAGCATACTTTTCATTTATTAACAATTCTTTAGAGGACACATGGTCTAAATTTTAGGGTTAGAAGTTTCAGTTAGGTTCGGGGGTGAAATATCACCATATCCAAAGAAAATTTTCAAATAAAATTCTAAGGATAATTTGATGGTAAATTTTCGGTCTGCAAGCCCGCCAGTGTGAAAAAATTTTGCCAAATTTTCCTGCCAAGGCAGAAAACTTCGAGAGGGTGATAACTTGAGCTAGAAATCTTGGTTTTGGAAAATGAGGACTTCTTGGAAAGCTCTCGATGCCCTCTTTACACAAGAAACATAAATTTTACATTTTTATAAATTCTAAAGGGTAAATTTTACAAAAATGATCTACAGGCTTTTAAATCACAAACCGATAATTTCCAACTTAATAATTTACTTCAATTTGATCTCCTTATTCACACAACATGCCAAAAAGACATGGAGGATTACTATAGTAAGGATTAAAAGTGTTTTATGAAGGTAGTTTTTGTTTGTTTGATTTTCAATTCACATTTTTTCGACAATTGACAGAAAACGATTGTGAAAGGGGATTGGGTTCGATTTTGCAATGTTTAAATTATTTTCTTAAGTTTTCTTTATCAATTTGATTTCGTTGCTGTCATAACATGATGAATTATATAATTTTGAAGTTGGTTATTATGTGCAGGCCCAAACTGTACATTTTGATTTAATTTATTTCCCAAGTATTAATTTTTATAACAAACATCCATTTCTTTTAAATTTGTATATCAATTTTATCATTCAAGTGAGGAATTTCATTTCGATCTATTCTAATACATTTATTTGTTTATAACAAATCATTTCAAAGCTAATTTGCAAGGTTTGATTTCCAATTTAATATATTTCCAAAGAGGCAATATACTGTATTTTGCTTACATATGTTTTGTAATGCCCCGTTCATCGTTGCTCTTTTATTCTACGATGACTGTGCCTCTAACGGTTGAACGTTGTTGCATTGCCGCTGAAATATTAGTTGCTTCACCTCATCAAGCTTCATGTTGGTCACTAATAATATGATTAATAATTTTATTTTAATTAAAAAAACAAAAAAAAAAAATTCGTAAGAATCATAAAAATAATTGTAAAGAAATATCATTGTAATTTATTTTGTCGATTGACTATTATTTGTTTAAGTGTCAATTTCTTTTATAAATATTGTTAGTAATTACCTGCAAACTATTTTATTTTATTATTATTGATCGTTCTTGTGTTCGAGCCCTCGAGTAAGTGATTTTTGTTGTGGCACTATTGCTTTAGTTCCTAAAGGTTTTTTTTTTTTGAACCCCATTTAGGTGTCAGGGCATTTTAAAGCATAATAAGAATAAATAATAAATGAATGGGTATCAATTTTTTTTTTTTTTGTATATATATATAATAAAATTTTACTTTGAATTAATTAAGCCTTTTCAGGCCACGTTTCTCATCCACCGGCTTGTAAATCTTTTGGTCAATTTTCTCTGCTGCTTGGCGTGAGCTGATGTGGGTTCCATTTCCTCTCTTTGAATTCCTTTTTCCTTGTCTTCTAGTTAGTGGGTGGGTGGAGTTTGTTGGCCACCTGTTTGCTTTATTGTTTCTCATTTATGCCATACTTGGCGTGGCATGGTGGCAGTCTTTTTCCCTTTATTTTATTGATTGTATGTGCAGGCTGAAACACATTTTCCTAATGCTTTGACCACTCTCTTCTGGGTCGCCATCTCTTGTTTTCTGCGTGGATTCTTGTTGAATTTTGTTGTTATCTGGCAAAGTGGGTGCATGGGAATGAAGGCCACCTACTTCTTTAATTATTTCATTTATGCTTGTTTTGTCCCACGTGCTGGGTAAGAAATATCTCTTCCCTTTTGGTAGTGGGCCGCATACTTTAATTTTAGTTGTTCTAGCAAATCTTTCTCGATTTCTTGTTGTTGCTGCATGGATTTTTGGTGAGTGCGCAAGAATTTTTGGATGCCTTTTTACCTGCTGGCCGCATACCTGTTTGGGTTGGATTTATTCTTTCTACTCTGATTTCTTCTCCTTGCTGCGTGTGTATGTTGTTTTCTCCTGGCCGCATGAGCAGAGAGAAGTTGTCAGACTGGTTTGAAGGGAGAGAAGCCATCGAAATATTATCTCAAGGCATTTTACATAATAGTTCCTCCATGGCCGCAGTATTTTTTTATCTGGGACTTTTGGTCTGAGTTCTTTCCCTTACTCGATGGATGTCTCTTCCTGTCCCATGTTGCTTTTGTCTCTGGCTACGTTTTGTTCTCCCACTTTCTTCTTGTGTGGTCCCTTGAGCCACCTGCACCTCATTTTGGTAGATTCATTTCCTTGTGCTGAGATGGACATTATGTTCTGTTTTAATCGCTCCATTTTTACACAAGTTGGGAGTGCTCTCTCAAGGTTGTGGAGTCAGACTTCCTTCTGTCAAACATTTTTTTCCCTTTTTAAAAGTTCCCGGGATTCTCCATTAAACCCATTTTGCATAGTTACTATTGTCATTGCAATCCTTTAGATCTCTGTTCCTTTGGGAGGATGCAGCTCATGGTGTTGGGGGGATACCTACTTGGATTTCATGAGAACGAGTGGTGTTTTAGCGCCAACATGGATCTAGATGGAGATTTGATCTGAGGAATGTCACTGCAAGCCTGAGAGTGGAGTTGGCTACTTGCAGAAGCTGGAGAAATAGGAAAGATATTTCTACACTTTTCTATTTGTTGCTATATTTAATTTATCATGAAATCGAACCACCATTTCCTTGAATTGGTTTTCTTTTGGATGCCTTGTTGGGAGATCTCTCCTGTTTGCTTGTTTTCTTCTTGTTTTAGCTTTTATCATTGTCAGTATGTTAGTGGAAAGCAAGTGTGTGTCCTCTCCTCTAGGTGTTATGTTTTTCTTGCTCGAGTGATCGACCTTTGTTTGTTTTTTTATATTGATCTTCTTCTCTACGATTGAGTTTCAAGTTTATTATGTTGTTAACTAGTAATTCATTGTCGTTTATGTAAGCTTACGATAACTATGAAGCTCCTTCCTACACCTGAGTTTGTTTTTCTTTTTCTTTTTCATATGTTTTTAACCCCCTCTAAAACCCCTTTGATAACTCTTTTGATCTTGGGAAAGAAAGGTTATAGGATTGGAGTGATCAATCCTGGGGTTAGCCGGGTTGGAGTTTTGATATTGAAATTTTTTAGAATGAATAAGTTTGGGTGAAATGTTTGTCGGACCTCACATGTTTGAGACTCCTTCTTATCATCAGTATTATTCCTAGGATTTTAAATCCTTCCTCAAGAAGCACCTTTACCATCCCTATCAACTTGAACCGTAACTAATTTTCGGATCACCTAAGTTTGAGGTTACAAATATGCAATCCAATACCCCGTTAATACTAGAATTGCTTTGGTCTAATTTCCTCTCGGGAAGATTGTTGGTGGCATATTCTATTTTCCTAACTTGCATTTCTTTTTCTCTTTTATAATGTAATGTTGTTAATTAAGATTGGTCGTTGTCTATGCACGTAATTACATTAATGTTTTGTGTTGGAAATTTTCTTGAACACTATTAACCTCGAGGAAAACTAATCTTGAAATCGATAGTCTTATGAATTTATAGTGGAAGGCGTTTCTTTGATAACGAAACTTAGTGAGTTATGTTTGTACCTATTTTGGAATGGTTGATTATTTTATCAAGGGTTTCCTTAAAGTATTGTTGTTTTGGAAAAGAGGCAATTTCTTTTAAAATAACCAAACTTTAGAATTACTTTGGAGGTTTGAAAATCCTTAGTGATATAAAATTTAGATGACATTTTGTATACTCTTGTTTGACGGAACTCCCTTCTTCTCTCGTGTGTTGTTACTAGCCTATAAGGGCATTGACCCTTCTTGAATGATTGGGGAATCTCTGGGAACTAATGGTCAAATCTTGTATTCCTTTCCTTTGCTTTGAAACTTATGTTGTGTGGTGTCCACGTAATTAATTTCAGTCATATACTCTATGTGATTATAGGATTGAAAAATTCTAATATACTTGGCTTTTCATGTTAATCTTTAAACCCCGTGTTTCCTCTTTGTTGGGCTGATCAACTCTTGTCATTTTAGGAATCTAATTTCATAGCCTATGCTTTTGGTATCTTTTTGATAATTTTAGATGGCTGGTCTGAAAATCAAATTCCAATATTATGATTAGTTAATTATCTGATGGGGATTCCATTTCTGTTAGATTGTTTAATTTTTATTCTTATAGGGCCAAGGACCCTTCTTATACGATTGTTATATTTTCATTGCTTTTGTTCATAACTAAATTTCAAGGTTTTTCTCCTTTGATTGGCATGGTAGAGACTTTATGATAACTTGAGGTGTTGTTGTGTTTAGGGCATTGACCCAATTCTTGTAATAGAGTGTTTCCTTTCATGGTATTGTTAGACTATAGTTATGGTGGCTTTGTGTAGCCTTATCTTGCTCAGTTCTCACAAACTGACTCTTGTGGAAAAATTGTTGCAGATGGCTTATGTGGGTAGATGAGGGATAGACTTGTAGACTTTTGCATCAACCTCAGTTGAGAAGTTCTTTTGCTCGAAACCTTTTTATGTTGTTCAACTATTGATAAGGTCCAGTGGAAATTTTTAGAAGTGGGTCAGTGTCTTAGTATAATGTATTGTGGATGATGTCATCTTAACTTTGGAAACCTTGGATTGTTTGGCTATCATGGAAAATATAAGAAAATTGGATTACCACTTTGTTAAGTGATCTTAATGGATTATCAGAATTCTAAGAATAGTTTAGCATTTCTTGGTCAATGTTTTTACTCTCTTGTTCCCTATTCATGGTTCCTTATAGTGGGTATGTCTCTTTGGCTTGTGTATCATGCGGGAAAGAACTGATGTAACCTTGTTTTGTTTTCATAAATGAGTATTGTTAAACATTACCCTTGAGAATAAATGTTGAGTTAAATCTTTCTAAGACTTAGTAATAATGTGTTATAAGTAAAATAAAATGGGTTGTTTAATACTTATAGAATTTAAACTAAAATTTATATGCAAATAAATTAATGTAGAGGTGACCTGCTAGAGAACAAGTAATTCCATGAGTGATAAAAATGAAACCATCATTTGTAAAGTAAAAATTATATATAACTTGATATCCCTAGCTACACTAGCGAACATTATCCTTTTCATGGTGAATTCTTAAAATGATCCTAAGGTGAAATAAATTGTTAGTTGTTAGAAGATAATAAGATTTAATAAGTAGGAGGAAACAGTTTAGAAACCATGCAATCTATCTCTCAACCATTTGAAAGGTAAATTGTTTTCTTTTGTAAAAATCATCCAGTAAAGCCTAAGTAAAATCTTTAATAATTTTGGATAAATTCTCAAGCTTCAATAAAAACCAGTTAATAACTAATGAGGTCTTAAAGATGAATTCAACTCGACCTTCTTCCTCTAACTTTTTTCAAGGTGCTTGGTAATTTTCTCTTAAGTATGTTGAAAGTGAATCCATATTGTAATAAGGGTATGAGTGAGTTTTAGTAGCATAAGTGTGGATAGATGGCCTTGTGGAATTAATTTACCTCCTTTATTAAATAATTGAATTAAACAAATAAATGTCATAATAGAGAAGATTTAAAGCTAATTACTCAGTGTAAAAGGAATAAACTTAGCTTGGTAAGATGAATTGTACGAATCATATCCTGAGTCTCCTTGAAAACGTAAGTTAAGAATTGCAAGATGTCTTATTAAAATAAATAACCCTCAAGAATATCTCATTGTGGTTTTCCCTAACTGTAAGTGTGTTCTGTGGTTGGACTTCTATGTTGTCCTGTCTAAAAGAAAAGTGAATTTTCCTTGATGGGTGTGAACATTTCCTGCTACCTTTTGGTCATCCTTGTATCAAGTCATTCATAGAGTTAGTTGTATCCTTGGTGACGACATGTTGTGTCATGTTATGTGTCAAGAAAGTAAAAAAATAAATTTATCCTGTGTTTTTCTATGTAGTCTTGTGTGTCTTAATTAGTGGGCGTTACACGTTTCTTTCTTTCAAATAGAGATTTAATTAACTCCTTTGCCATACAATGAAACATTGAATTCAATCCAACAATGCATATGAGAAAAGGTCTTTCAATTCTTTATTGACTTCAATTATAAAACTTTACATCTTTCCATGTTTGAATGCAATAACACATTTCTATTTCTTTCCAATAAATAGAACAAAATATAATTATCCTCCACATTCGAATGTACAACTTTCACAACCAATTACAACATCCTTTCTTCACAAATATAAATATTACAATTTCATCCACATCAAGTGGGAAAGGATTACAAGTGAATTTGTTTCACAAGGGACTGTCAAACTACATTTTCCTTTGCTCCAGAACAGCAACATGTCAGTTTCCTTTTTTCTAAGTTGATCACAACAAAAGAGGTGGAAAGAAAATGCTCTCCACCTAACCAAGACATCCAATGAAAGGAGAAGCCATCCTTCATCATTGGCCCCTGAGACCCAACCAAAACACAATAAGAGGTGTAATTCAACCCATAGAAACAAATAGCTTCCACAACACACAAAATTCTTCAACATGCATAATTCATTATAAAACACAGTCCACATAAAAACAATAGTTTACAATTGCATTTGAAAACAATCAAAACAAAACTCAGGCTTAATCATGCAAGCCAAAGGAGCAAGGTCTATGGGGGAAGCTGCTTATGCCTCACAATGGTAATTAGGCATCCAAAATAACAAACCTCCCAAATAACGCATCTCACACACATCCTTATGTCCCCAAAAATCCCTCCTTATGCCCCCCACATATTTCCTTATGCCCCCCACAAAGTAAGAAATACAAGCTATTTCTTTTCCATGGTGGATCCCAAACCCAAACTCCTCCACAAAATTCTGATGCAAATGCATTCCCTTATGCCCCCACATGGATTCCCTATAGCATTCTCCTACACCATTCCTATGGCACTCTACCCAACCAGCCCAAAAATAAATCAAAACATAGACCATTCACACAACACAACAAGAAAATAATAGCATAAAAGAAGGATTAAACTCCTACCTCTCCATGGTAACTTTTGTTTCCAACAACAAAATTTCAATGCCAAAAACACATCCCAAAATAGTAATCTCCAAGCAAGAAAATTTTCTCCAAACTCCTTCTAAAATAAAGAGCTCTAAACACAAGGAAAATTGTGCCCCCAAGGAAGTATGCAAAAATATTCAATAACCTAAAACAAGAAAAGAGTTTGAATATTGTATAAGAGGGAAGAGAATAGAATGATGTGGATCCATATAGGATGCCACATCACACATCCTCAAATTCAAACACAAAAGACAAAATTTCATTCTCCCAAACACAATAAAGAGATGGGTGAAAATATGACAAATTACTTGCACACTACAAAAATCCCAGACCCCAAACGATTGCAAAATAAATAAAATGTAAGAGAGTGCAAAAAATCAAAAATTGCAACATGATAATTAAAATGCATTCTAAAAGTATAAAGTCACTTCTCCAACCATAAGTATGGTTGGTAAATTAAATTGATAGGTATGGGACAAGTTTTACTTGTCCCAAAAGCCTCCAAAAATATCCCCCAAGGAAAAATATAAATTTCCATGGAGGTGGAGTGTTTTATACTCCAATATCTGAGTTACACAACTCTTTCACAACTTACACATACCTCACATAATTAATACAAAGAGTCAACAACTTTCATTATTACTTTCTCGTATCCCAATTTAATTTATTTAAATTTTAACCATATGATTTCTCACATTAATCTACCACATTTTAATTAATTAAAAAAAAAGGGACACATCACTAATAAAATACATACAATAATAATAAAAGGAAACACATTAATAAAATATACAAACCCATAGTCATGTATGGGTGACCCCCATGGGAATCCCTAACAAACAACACAATAAAACAAATTTCCATGGTTACCTTGTCGAATTCATCTAGAATTCCATTATGGTTGGTCCCCGATCCCCCGATGTTTGTTGTGATATTTAACCCGCAAAACAAAATACCTCCTTTGGCCTCTTGGCCATATCCGAACATCCAAAATGAATATAAATATAATAAAAAAACCAACTATATAAATTAATCACAATAACATTGAAGTAACAACTACATCATCATCATATAATATCCATTTTCTATATCTACTCATAATATACAAAATCACTTGTCCGAACAACATCCATAAAACATTCATGTAAAATAGTATATCATCATCCACATATGAGTGTCTCTAATACTCATCGTGCATCATAACCAAATCAAGGTCACAATAATCTATGATCAAATGTCTAAAAACATACTAAATCAAAACATAATACTGTCCATAATGTGATCAAATGTATTAGAATAAGTATCAAAGCAGCTTTCAAAGGGAATTGGGCGCTACAAAAATGATGTTTTGGTAATGGATATGAAAGTTGTGATTCGAAATGTGAAAGAGATGCACTCTTTTTTTTGTCTTAAATGAAAGAAAAGAAAGGTTTATATTCTATCTTTTGGGAATGAGATGGAAAAGAAAGTTGTAAAGATATCAGTTTTGAATTAATGGAACTTGTTTACCTTGTTCAAATAATTTGGTGTTCTTTGAAACATGTGTTTGAAATGTATTTTGGAATCTCTGTTGGAAAGATGTAAAGTGAATACGTATGATGAAATGTCATGATGCTCTGTTCTGTAGAAATGAATGTTTAGAAAATATGAAGTTGTAATTTGGTATTTGAATACCTTTTTGAATCAACTTAATGGATTAGAGTGTTTTGGAAGGAATTCATAGTTGAGATTTGGTAAATGTAAATAAATCTATTCGAATTTGAGCTCATTAGATAATTTTCATATTGGAAATTATTAATCGTAAAATAGAAATGTAATGACCTGTAACATCTAAATTACAAAATTAAATATCAAATTGAACTTGTAAGATCAAAATGATCCCATCCAAAAAAAAATACTTAAGAAAATTTAAAAGAACCGCTTTCGATCAAGCAAATGCAAAGTCATAGACTTCTTCTTGTAAAATTGGAAATCTTGATTTGCTAATCCATCAAACAAATCAACCCTTGAAATCCATCCTAAATTCCTCTAAGAGAAACCCTCCATGTTTGTTTGGCATGTTGAGAAAGGAAGGAGGTTGAATTGAAATAAAATTTATAAGTTGAATGTTACCGCCATTTTATAATCTTGCAGCTTCATTTTCTAAATATTGACCCTTAAAAATTTATCTAGATTAATTTTTAAGGTTTTTGTGCAAATAGGACATCGAGATCTTTCTAAAAATTCCTCGTTTTCCAAAAATAGAGTTTATCTATCAAAATTTATGACCATCTAAAGTTCAAGAAGAGGAAAATCCTTCTTGCGTGCCTAGAGAACAAGATGCTCTTCTCGTGCCCGTCTTTTGCACCCGGAGAAAAGAGTTTATTCTACGCCCGGGAGGAAAGTTTCTTCCCGAGCCCACTTTCTGCACTTGGGGAAATTTCCTTCCACACCCCGCATCAAGATAATATTTCTATGCTAGGGATGAATTTCACTCTCTTAGTATTTTGTAGGATGGTTTGATAATCACAGTAATGGACTTTGGAAATTTTTGTTGGGAACACTTTAAAAAATAATTATTCCTTAACTTTTCCTAACTAAACCTAGGTTGTTCTTGGTCTCGAGTGGTTGTTTTTGAGGTGGTGTTACACTTGGTATCAAAGCCATAGGTTCAAATCTTGGACCCTTGCTCACACTGGAAAGCTTGAGACATGAACTATAAACCTAGCACACTTTTAAATCAATAAAAAAACCTTGTTTGAAAATTAAAAAGAAATATGTATGAAGAAATAATACATTAATTTGTTCGCTTAAATTGCCAAAATTAAAATAATAATAAAATAATAAGTTGTTTGAAATGTTATACTTGTTTAGCAGATTTTTCTAAACACGGTAACTTCTAGTGTAGTGGAAACTTGGTTCTCCTTTTAAAATGTGTTGTTTTACAAGTCCTAAATCTTATTTAATTGTATTTATGTGTTAAGATCTTTTGGGGACCCTCCCTTATTGGAGTTGTTGGAATGATAAATTTCATGGTGTGATTCTTGTGGTTGAATAATATTCGTTGTGTTCTCGGGGTCGGGAAGAGTTAATTAGAAGTTGTTTAGATATTCCTTCCTTTAGTGGTTAGGAAACATGGTCTCGTTGTCATTTTTTCATTTTGTTACCCATATGGGAGAGTGGAAATTAAGTTTGGGTGTCGTTTATGACCCAATCCTACGTATGTGTCCTTGGAACTGACCTCGAGTAGAGTACCCCTCTTGGTGGCCATAAAGGGTTGTGAAGTGAGTGTGGTCTTAATGTTTTGTATTTTACATTCGTAAACTTGTGCCATTTTATCAAGTATGAGAATATTATTTTATGATTAGATTGACAAGCTCTAAGGTTCTTTTAGTTATTTATATTTTTACGAGAAATTTCAGACTTTGCAATGTAGCTACTTATCCACTTTCCTTGATTTTCAACATTTCTTGGATTTGATTTTGATTTGTGACTCGGAGCTCATTTTGTTGTTGGCTACTTAGCTAAACGTTACATGGTTCCTTCTTGCATGATGTTGAGTTGGTTCTACATTGTTGCCTTTTGACATTTTTTCATATGGGGTACATCCTGGTGTCTTGAATGTCTTCTTAGGGGCTTAAAATTATGCCTTTGTTTTGGATACATGGAACCTTGAGTGTGTCTAGGATCTTAGAATGAATTTTTCATTTTCCGACCTTACTAGATAGAGAGTTCATTGAGTTTTGCGTTCTAGTTGGTAGTCTGTTAGCAGTGGTGGTGATTCTCTTACAATCGGTAAGAGCTTGAACCTCGTCGGAGTAGAGGTGTTTAATTGTGGGTTGATGAATTATGTTAGGATTGGATTGCTTTTGGCTAGTTGTGGATGTTAGTGGAAAAGTGTTTTTTTGGTAGTGGCTTTTCTTCGATGGCATGCTAAGTTTTATCAGGATTTCCTTATTTCATTATATAAAGTAGTGACTTGTGGATTGTATGCATCTTGGTAATTATGGTTAGAATTAATCCCATTTGAGTATTGTGTGTAAATTAAGTGTGTTTGTTTTCCCTCTTGACCTATAAATAAGTCTACCCTTTCCTTAACTTTTTAAGTTACTATGAATAACACTCTATGACCTATTAATTTTGGATTACGTGGAGACACTTATGGATGCTTTGAGTCTTTTGGACCATGCCATTAGTGATGTTAGTGTAATTAGACCTTGATAATTTAATCTCGGTGGTATTTTATAATGTGATTCTTCTTGTGAAATTATAACTCTTGGTCGTAAAGCCATGTTGAATAGATAGCTGATTGGTTGCTTATTATTTCACCTGATTCTTAGACATTTCTTTGAAAATGATGAAATAGATAAGGGTAATGGGCTAGGAGGAATACCTGTTGAAATGATGGTTGATAAGTTATTATGCACGTATGACTTCTGAGTCCATAGATGATCCGATAGCTTCCTTTTTTCTTCGAGGAACTACCTAAAATGGAACACAAGACCACCGAATAAAAGTTAAACAATATGTGCAGTGGACTGCCTAGCATGTGCTAGATCCTAGAAGTGTGGTACTTCCTAGAACGTTGTCAATCCACTATTTAAAATAACTTAATGCTGGTAATAAAGTAAATCCTACTGTAGTTAAAATGATTTAGGTATCTCATTCATCTACAATAAGCAAATTCATTCACAAAATGTTTGGGATATGATTGAATCTAAAATTCAAAGTAACTATTAGGATACTTGTTATTGGTCAGGGTAAGGTTCTAGGTAGTTTAGGGTATTTGGTGGTAGTTTCAGGCTCTGATCTGGGTTTTTGGTAAAAGACACAGAGACCGATGTCAGTTTAGGTTAACTGATGATGGTTATGGGTGACCGGTGTCTGGTATGGTTGGGGTACAGAAACCCAATAAAACTTGGTTGGGTGATAGATTCGGGATTAGATGAAGGTGGAAGGGAAATGGTGAGGTTTGTATGGATCCTGGAGATGCATAGGAATGATGAAAATCTGGGTATGGATAGTTCAATGGTGTGGGTAAAGAGGTGGTTAATTTTTCATGGAGATAAAATGGTGGGGAATGGAAATGAAAATAGAAACTAATAACAAATGTAAAAGGATCTATTCAAAAGACAAGAAACCAATGTAGGTTAACAGACTTTACTGTTTGTATGAGTTTGATGCCTGGTTGGTAATGGTGGGTGATTGAATGAACTTGGTGTAGTGTTGGCACTTCCTTGGATGCTCCCGTGAAGGCAAGTGGTTGTGTGATTGCTTCAGGTACTGGCTATGGGTGTTCTGATGCTTGTATGGATGTTGGTTATGCTTGCATGCAGCTCTCCGTTTCGTCCACTTTTTCTCATAAGATCTCTCTCTTATAAATGTGTGATTCCTCCGAAAACAATTTTCCAACCTCAAAATAAGGTTATTTTGGGAGTTAAATGGTAATTGACAGTGGTTCGGATTAACTGATGATGGTTAAGGGTAACCGACATTGGTTAGGGAAGGATTTTCTAGGTTTACTAAACTAGGTAGATCCCCTTGATTTTTTGGGATCTCATTTTGTTTACCTGCAGATTAGACTAGAAGCTTCCTTCTAACATACGGGAATGTGGTTAGAGGGAATGTAGGCATTGATTTATAGGGTTTGGGTAAGTCTTAGTTAGTTATGGAAACTTACTAAGAATATTTCTTAGGATGAGGTGTCTAGATGAGGTGGATATGTGGGCATTATCTCAATTAGGATATTTAAATAATAAATATTGTGAAGATAATGAATTAATTTAATTTAAATAATTAAATTAATATTATAGTGGGGTGAAGGGGGCCATGGTTAGGTGGATGTGTTCAAGGTATTTATTTAATGAGGGACCAAGGGGAGTGTGACCCAATTTTGGTGTCTACATTTTGCCCCTTTTTGTTGTGTAGCTTGTATTGGTAAGTGATGCTGACAAAAATAAGATGTGGTTGCCCCATGTGTGGGTGAAGGTGATCCCCCTCAAACTAGGAACCGACAAGGCGAAGGAAGAATCAAGAATGGTTTGATAAAAGGTGAATGTGATAAAGAGGAAGGTGCGTAATAGGGAAAAAGGAAAAAGGTCTACTCGGGTAATCTAGGTAATGGGTCAGGGTCAAAGGTAGTAATACCAAATGTACACGTGTATAAACCGTAGCGTAGTACCAAATTTAAGAGTAGGAAAAATCTACACTTTCGTCTAAGGTCGATAGGTTTATCCAAACAAGGTTGTGGTTATTCCGGTATCCAAGGTAGAGGATATGGTTAGGAAACATGACACAGTAAGGTGCAGGAATGTTTAGGTGGGTTCCTAAGACACCAAAGGTAGGGTCGATAAACGGTCATGGACAAAGGTAATGTAAGGTCATCGTGTCAATCAACAACACAAATACTAATGCACTATAGGGTATAGCGAACACATGAGGTCAAAGATCACTAAAGAATGGTCCAGTCTAATTATGAAGGTCATGGCACATGTAGGGCCGCGGTATGGGTAAAATAACGAGTCTCCAAATGGGGATGAGGGTAGGTAGTAAATGATGAGGTCGGGAGGGTGAGGTAAATGTTTAGGGAAAGGTTGGGTGTGGAAAAGAAGTGACAGGTAGGGTAATAGAGTTAAATTGTGGGCCATGTGGACGAGATGGTGACCGATGGCGGCAAGGGTAATCGATGCCAGATAGGGTAATCGACCACGATAAGGTAGGAAACATGACCGATGCCGGTGAACGTAAAACCGCTCATCGGTTAGGTCGGGTTTGTTATTAAAACCAAAAATCCACGTTTTTTGTTATTCCTTTATCTTCTTACGAATTGGGAAAGTGACACAAGAAAGAGAGAAAGGGGAAAAGTGTCTAGATGGAATAGAGAACTAAGTTGGTGAGCTGAATAAAGGTGATTAGTAGTAGAGAAGTGGGTCCATGGGATCGATTGTGTAATTTGATTGGCCGGAGGTGTGGGTAGTGATTGGTGATGGCAGAGGCCGGAGAGGGATCGAGCGGGCCACTAGTGCAAAGGGTCGATGTGCCACCACAAAGAACGGAAACATAATGAGGTAAGCATCACACCCTTTTTGTGTTTTGTTAGATAGATTGGGAATAATTTGGGGTGTGAAAAATTGGGTTTTTTTTGGGGGGGAATGAAATTTGAACTTTGGGAGGGTAAATTGGGTAAAATAGGAGTGGGGAAATAGGTAAGTGGTAGAATAGGGGGTAGGATATGGTGAAAGGGAGGTGTAGGTGAAAATGGGTGAATAGAAGAGAGGTGGTAGAGGGAATTTTCGAAGAGGGGATGGTTTTAGGGGTCGTAGCTTTTGGCTACGATAGTGACTGCATCGGTCGGGCTTAATGTCGGTGTCGATAGGGTCAAGCCGGATCGGTCACAAAACAGGACCGATGCTAGTGTAGGGATGACCGAGGTCGGTTACTGGATAATCGGTACTAGTCGGGTTTTTTAACACAAGGGGGTCAAAAGGGTATTAAGTCGAGTGGGTGAGATAGGGAAGGGTAGAATAGGGTGCATTGTTGAAAAACCTAGAGTAGGCGAGGGGCAAAATGGGTTTGGGGAAATGATAATGGGTGAGTATGGGTATGATGAATGTGGATTAATTCATTGTTTATATTGATGCAGGGATATATCGATGTAGATGAGGATAGGTGTCACCCTTGCTCTTGAGAGTGCGAGGCGTGGTGACCACTGACGAGTGGTAGCACGTGGAGGAGGTGGGCCTGAGTGGGTCCTGGAACTTTTGGCATATAGTCTAAAAACTAAATTTGATGGTAACTCTCATCGATATATGAGATTTAGTGACCAACATGTTCCATCTACCGATGGGTGATATGATAATCACCCCGGAGGACGTGTTCGAGATCCTGCGCGGCTACGATACTAGGTACGTAGGTGTATTTGATCTCCTCTAAGGCCTTGGAGGAGTTGATGTTGACAGTGTTCAGAGAGGGACTGGAAGACATGACATTCCATAGTGCCAGTCTGAGCTATGGAGGGATGTACACAACCCGTCTAGAGGAGACAAGGCTCATTTTTCTATTGATGGAGGTAGTGTGTTGTTTCAAACAGCCAAATGTAGAGGGAGATAGATTTCCCTGCTTGTTAATGGGGGTATTACATGACATGATGATAGATCATACCCACTTTTCCTGGGCACCAACAATCCTGGTGTAGCTATACAGAGAGCTGTGGGCATATGGGCATCTACGTAGGTTCATATTGTGATGTACCTTTCTACTACATTGTTGAGCTTATAAGCACATTGTGTGTGTGTGGCTAGTTGGGATGCCCAGCAGATGTATTTCCACCGACGTTGGTGTGGGTGGGGTATAGGTGATGGGTACCTATGATTAGAGAGTGGCAATTAGAAAATCCCACACATGATGTAGCCTTTTACGGTGTTTATTAGAGGGGCTATCCAGAATGGAAATCATATGGAGATCGTATGTGGGTTATCCTTCATTCACGTGGATGCATGATGAGTTATATGGGTTGTAGTTGGTGAGATAAATAGTGGGGTGTCATGCCGGGGAGCATGAGATGATCCCAATGAGATAGGGTTAGATGGAAGTTTTGACTACACCAAGACATACCTCCACCCTTCCCGCAGTACAGAGGGATGATGTGGAGAGGCCATTACCTCTACCATAGCCGACAGTGCCCACAAGGTAGGAGGAGTAGGTGGTAGACCGATGGATTGATGATGTTAGGGTTACAAATAGATACAAATAGTGGTGGGCATATTATTTATGATTAGTACCACCCAGTTAGGAAGCCATATTTATCTACCATCACGATGTAGAGGGATGCCCTACGAGGTAGGTGGTGACCCTAATTACTCGGTTGGGTACGATGCGAGCACAACTTGCTAGCTCGAGGTGGAGGTGGCTGAGTTACATGTACAGGCGGCCGCCTTTAGTCCTAGATGGTCCAGTGAGTGGGGATAGAGATGGATATGGGTATGATGGTCGAGTGGCAGCCCTATAGGCACATGTGACAGGGTTGCAAGGCTAGTTAGCCACAATACATGCACAAATTAGGGCTTTAGAGGCCTAGATATAGGCACAAGGGTAGGGGTCGATGGCACTACCACAGGCACTAGGATAGGGTCCCGGTTATATGAAGGAGTAGGACAGGGGCCCGTAGGATAGGTACACAGCTGCCGAGGCCTATGGGGCCACCACAGACCATTGTTGTAGCTAGGTTACGGGATGCCCTAGGTGAAGCCGAGATACTACCAAGATCAGTTGATGGCATCCAAGATAGATTTTCTATCTTGTTGAGAGTACAGGGGACAATAGTCCTCAAGTGAGAGGACTAGATCCCGACTCATAGTGTAGAGCACAAAGCGACCATCGAGCTCTAAAACAGATCGGGAGAGGACACCACTCACACTGAGACCAGCTCTAGGTGATGCACCAACAGGGACCCAGCCACCACCTATGATGGGTGGGGAGATGCTAGTAGGTCTCCAGATAAGGGCCGAGGAGGCAGAGGGGACATGTGATACAGATATGGAGGATGTCTACCAAGATGTCTGATATATAGCTCCTGATTTTGACATAGTTTTGATTTTTGATTTTTGATATATATTGGCATAAGTGCTTTGAGATTGTTATTTTTTATCGATACCGCCTACATGTTGAAGAGAGTGAGGATGTACGAGCATTTTGTATTAGTGAGCATATACCGACCTACGTGCTGAAGAGATTTTGTATTGTTTTATTGTATATGATATCGGCCTACGTGCCGATGACATTTTGTATATGAGTATCGACCTACATTCTAAATTTTTGAGATATGGACATGATTGGATATTTGTGTATATTCTATTGAGACCCACATATTTGTTTATATGATGAGATGGATGAGATTCTTGATTTGTTGGTGTATTATGAGAATTTTAATTTGTTTTCATGATATGGACTAAAACTAGGGGAGTGAGGCATGCTGGAGTTAGGTTGTAGGCATGGTTGAGTCAAAGCTTAGGCATGGATCGAGTCAAAGTTAGTTTAGGCTTGGATTGAGTCAAGTCTTAGGCTTGGATTGAGTCAAAGTTGGTTTAGGCATGGATTGAGTCGGTGTGTGGTCTAGGCATGGATTGAGTCAGTTGGTTTAAGCATGGATTGAGTCATGTCTTAGGCATGATTGAGTCAAAATTGGTTGAATTTGTGATTCATTAATTTGTGCAATGAATGAGAGGATGGGTCATGTTTAATATGCTTTATAATATATGCATGATGATGGTAGAGAAATGGTAATCATAATAAATGTATGTTGTGATGATATAAAATAAATGTTAAGCAACTTGTTGTTAGTTTGGTTTAATTTCCAATTTTTGACATAAAAAGGAAATGAAGTGGGATATAACATAATTTAGGAAGATGAAAGATGAATTAGTTAGGGTAGAGAATGGCCGAGCTAACCTCCAAGGGCCCCATGCCCTCGGAGTGCTACCTATATAGTCCCGGTGAAAAGGGACCTCAGGCCGATGTAGTTCTCCCATAAGCTAGGAAGAATATGAGGAGGTATAGGTTATGGGAAAATTGGTATAGGTGATGTCGAGGGAGGTAGAAGAAGAATATTAACTCAAAGGTACACGTCAAGGACCAAGTCCTGCATAAGGTAAGTAAAATGTAAATAAAGAAAGTGAAAAGATAAGAGGGGGCAAGAAAGCCGCTGATTAGTTAGGACCATACTAAGTAGGTCATGCTTTAGAGGAGGTGACAAACATGAGACCCTAAAGACATTGCATGATTGATTGTTCTAAGGGTGACTAATAGACACATGATCACCAAATGTCACAATTTCCTAGAGGTCCCTTGAGGCGGTACAAAAATGGGAGTGCAAATGGTGAAAGGTGGGTAACTTTTATATGATATGTGGTAGCATACTCTTTGGGCAAGATATCTCAGGTCACAATTGGCAAGCCCATGACTAAAATTCTTCTATTTTGACTTGTATTTGAGATAGAATGATCGATGTGGGAAGTCTATATGGGATGAGGAAAGTAACTCCTTGAGGTCTTTGTGAAGCTAATCGATGCGGAAGCTTCATTTTCTCTCATTTTTTTTTGAAAAATCCTTACATAGTTGTCCTTCGAGGAGCAATATTTATAGCAGCGATTATCAAGACGAAGATGTCCTTTTAAGGGAGTCATATTTTTATTAGAAGTTTGACTCAAAGAGTTGGATCCCCTATAATGGATTTGGATTCATGGACAAGACTAAGGTGAAGAGGAATATTCTTGCTTAGTAAGTATGGTGAAACGACCATAGAATCTCATCTAAAGGTAGACAAAAAGTATCCATGAGAATCATGTTGTGTGTAGCGTCATGGTACACATATTCAAGAGAAGATAACAAGTGACGAGACACACATGATTCTTGTTTAATCGTTGGTGAGGTGTAAGAAGTGGATAGCACACAAGGGACAAGCATGGAAAGAGGCAAAAAGTGATGTAGGACTAAAAGTCAACAATAGAATGGTCGAAGATGCAAGGCGTTAAGGGGCTCAGGTTCAGGTTTACCATCAAGTGAAGATAAAGGATAAGCACCTAATCCATAGCTATGAGTCACGATGTATGGTCCAAGCCAATTAGAAGAAACTTTTCCCCGTTTACTTTTTTTTGCTTTGGTTACATGTTGATTTTCTTTCAAGACAAGGTCACCGAATTGGAAGGTTTGTTCATGGAAACATTTTTCATAGGCACGTTTGATACGTTTTTGGTAAACTTGAAGGTGATCAAGATCATTAAGACAATGTTCATCTAATAACTCAAGATGTGCTAAACGGTCTTGACAAAATTCATCATCATTGAGCATGTCATGGAGAGAAATGTGGAGTGAGGGGATCTAGACTTCGAGAGGCAGAACAACATCTATACCGTAGACCAGAGAAAAATGTGTAGTGGTAGTGGAAGTATGGATACTAGTAGTGCAGTATGCCCACAGGAGAAGAGTAATGTGTGTATTCCAATCCTTCCCAGTATCATTAACTACTTTCATGAGAATTTTGTTTAAGGTTTTGGTAGTGGATTCGGCTTGGCCATTGGTTTGTGGGTAATAAGGTGATGAGAAACTTAGCTGAATGTTGAAGGCGTTGCAAATTTTTTGCAATTTTTTGTTTTTGAATTGTTTTCCATTGTCAGTGATGAGGCAATGAGGAACACCAAAGTGACAAATGATGTGATGATTGATGAACTCACATGTTTTCTCAACTTTGTGGAGATGAGTGTTATGGCTTCAACCCATTTTGTGTAGATTAGGTAGCGATGATAATCCATTGATGGCGTTGGGAAGAATGGGGTTGATCTCCTGACAAGATCCAAACCCCATTGAGAGAAGGGCCAAAGGTCACAGGTGACTTGTAAGGCATGAATGGGTGTTTGATGAAGGTTAGCCTATTTTTGGAATTTTACACAACATTTTACGCAGTCACAACAATCATGGTTGAGTGTCGTAAAGTAATAGCCTAAGTGGATAATACGCTTAGCAACAACAAGGCCATTGAAGTGACCTCCACATATGCCATCATGAACTTCCTTAATGGTATAAGGAATTTTAGAACTCGTGAGGCATCGTAAGAGAATACCATCAAAGTCGTGCTTATAGAGGAGGCCCCCATGATGACGTAATGAGATACCTTTTTAAGGAAGGTGCATTGTCCATTATGGGTGAGATCAGGAGGTAAGATGGAGAGAGAAAGATAGTTAGAGTATTGTTTATACCAAAGGTCACTCGGGTCAAGGGTAGCAATTCTGATGGAGTAAACATCATGAGGTAAATAAGAGGGTGATTTGAGTCGTTGTATGGTGACAAAGAGTTTAGAATCGGTAGGCGAAGTGAGTATTTGAGAATCCAAGCGGCCATGGTATCTATAAATTTATTAGTTGAACAAGGGATAGTCAAGGTCATAACAATTAAAAGTGGTCAAAAGTATATACCATTGACTTGGTTTATAACCAATTGAGAATCACTAAATATGTTGATTGATTTTGCATCTAGGGCATAGGTGGCTTGGTGCCCTAATACGAGCACTTCGTATTCAGAATTTTTTTCAGACAATCAAAATTGAGTTTGAAAGACAAAGGCATGGGTTCACCATCAAACAGAATGATGATAACACCAGCCCCACCCCCACACCGACACTTGGAACCATCGAAGAAGTGTGTCATTTGGTAAGAAATTTTTCTAGGGAAATGGTAGCAATTGACTCATCTAGAAAGTCAAAAGTAGAGGGTTGATCCCCGAAATAGGTGCGTCAGAAATTGGTCGGCGATATAGCTTGGCCTTTTATGGAATTTTGATGAATTAATTCGAATTCAAGGTTAGCTAAAAGAATAATCCATCGTGTGGCATGCTAATTTTGATCATGTTTGGCATTCATAAAGTGTAGGGGGTCAGTGTTGGTCACAACATAGGTTTTTTGGGTGAGTAGGTAATGGCATAGTTTTTTGGCAACGAAAACTAAGGCTAAGAAAAGTTTTTTGGGATAGGTGTATTAGGTTTTGTAGTCCAAAAGAGTACGGCTTATGTAATAAATTGCCTGCTCCCTGTGTTGTTCATCGTGATGAGCAAGCATGGCCCCCAAGGAGTGATTGGTAGCATAGATGTATAGGTAGAAAGGTTGATTTTCTGTAGGTGGAATGAGTACGGGTGGTTGGAGAAGGTATTGTTTTAAGGCCTCAAAATATTTGTGGTAGTCATCATCCCATTTAAAAGAGACATCCTTCTTGAGAAGATGATGAAATGGTTGACACCGATCAGATAATTGTGAAATGAAATGGCAAATAGACTGTAACTTACCTTGTAGGCTACGGAGTTGTCTAAGGTTAGTGGGTGAAGGAATTTCTAGAATGGCCTTGACTTTAGCAGGGTCAACTTCTATACAATGTAGGAAACGATAAATCCAGGATATTTTTGAGAGGACCATCAAGACACACTTTTTAGGTGAAGGTGAATGAAATATTTAATGAGGCAAAAAAATGGTTTTGAGGACGAAAAGGTGTTCGAGCATCTTTTATATTTGGCAGAAATCATCCATGTAATCTTCTAATATATGATGTATGATGTCATGGAAGATATAATTCATAGCCCACCGATATGAGGCACCAACATTTTTAAGGCCAAAAGGCATGACTCGATAGCAGAAGGTCCCCTAAGGGGTGATGAATGTGTTTTTATGTTGATCCTCTACGGCAAGTAACATTTGGTAATAACTCGAGAGCCATCCATGAGTGATAGCATCTTATGACCAGTGGTAAGGTAAACCAATTGATCAATCTTGGGTAATGGGAAGTCATCTTTTGGGTAGGCTAGGTTGAGGTCATGGAAATCTATGTAAATGCAGAGTCCCCTGTTGCTTTAGTGTCAGGGACAATGTTAGAGATCCAATGAGGATAATCGATGGGTAATATGAAAGAAATGGAAATAAGATGGTGAAGTTCTTCTTTGACAAGAAGGGCAATGCGAGGGTGCATTTTCCTCAGTTTTTGTTTGATGGGTTTGGCATCGGGAACAATTATGATATTGTGGACCACTATGGTGGGGTCAATATTGGGCATGTCTGCATAAGACCAAGCAAACACATGGTTATGATTTTTGAGAAAAGAAGTGATGTCTTCCTGTTCAACAAAGATCTAAAGATTGACCGATCTTTAGGATGTGCGGGTCATCCTGAGTATGAATGTTGATCTCGATAGTCAATTCATTCAACATGGTTTGTGTCCCATAAGGTAACAACCGATGAATATGTGAGTCTTTTTCATCAAGGTAGGTGAGTATAGATTCATCATCCTGACATTGAATGATGTTAATTGAAGGTGTATCATCATCGATCATTTCAGGATATAGGAAGCGAAGAGAGGAAGGAGCCTCGCCTTCGTATATATAAGTCAAAGGCCCCAAGGAAATGGTGTTTATGAAAAAAATTTTCTGAGGTATAGATTCTGGATCCATCGACTCACGGGTGAAGGAGGTGATGAAGGTGGAGCGGATGAAGAGGGCGAAGAAGGACTAATGTCCTTGATGAGTTCAATGTGGGCCTGTTTGGTAGGTGGTTCAAAGCAAAGCCGATACCACTACTGGTCATTATGTTTGTGGGTAGTACATGGAATAAAAGTATGGAGGCCTTGCTCAAAAAATCCAAAACCAAAACCCTTTCATGAACATCGGTGCGGGAAGGTGTGGGTGAAATGAAGATTGGTGACAGATTGCAAGTCAACAAAAATGGGCGGGTTTGTGATGGTGTTTTGGGTGTGTAAGTGGTAGTGTCAAGTCCCACATAGGTGAGACTAGTACGAAGGTGAGGAGAACCATAAATGAGGTGTTCTCCTATGCGCTGATCATAGCGAGGATGTTGGTGAAGACTTCAATACTCTTGTGGAGTAAGGAATATGTTGACACTATATAGACGATAATCCCCTAGAGTGAGGCGTTGAAAAATGTCTTCCAAGGATCGGTCATTAGTATGTGGGTAGCTGGAATAGATGATTTGTCAAAGGTTGATGTGGAGGTGGATTTAATGGATTAGAATGTTGAGGGGTTAGTCATGGAGGTTGTGGCGGCGGTAGGAATGGAGGAGGTATGTGTGGTTGACGTAGTGAGTGATCTTGACCGTAAATGGATGTGTAGATGAAGTGGTAGTGATCATAGAGGTAGATGCCTTAATGGGTATAAGTACATCGTTGGGTTGGTAAAGCATGTTGCATGTTTTAAAAGGTGATGGGTCAGGTGGAATAGTATAAGTGTGCCCTTCTGCTCAAACTTTACACAAGAATGTAAAGTGGAACGAGCACAAACCATGACATGAATCCAGGGTCTTCCAAGCAATGTGTTATATTGAATTTCCCCTCCAAAATGTAAAATAACTCGAATAATGTGGGAGCCCACGCAAATGTGGAGGATGATGGTGCCTAGTTTAGAGGTGATAGCATCATTGAATGAACGCAACATGACAAGATGTTTACGCATGCAACCTGCAGTGTGCATATTTGAACGAATATATGATATGAAATGATGTTAATGCTAGCACCCCCATTGATCATTACACGTTGTACACATATATCATTGATGTGGATAGAGATGAAAAGAGCCGTGTTTGGGTCATCTATTTGGTGTGGTGCGATCTCTTCTTCCGAGAAGCTATGGGAGGCTACTTGGTGAGTAGGATGAGGTTTGGATAAAGGTGGAAATTTGGTGAGGGAAGCTATGTGATGGGGTGTGATAATGGAGGCTATAGGTGTAGGGTCATTGGGTAAAACCTCAATAGATTGCAGGACCTCCATGAGAGCTTGACGATGGTATTCCAAGGTTTAGATGAGGTCATATAAGGAAATTTTAAGGGGGGATTGGTGTAGTTGTTTGAGCATTGTGCGATGTGTGACCCCATTAGAAATAGGGTATGTGGGGCCATAGATAGTAATTTTAGGTGTGGGTGTAGATGGTATGTTGGGTATAGGATTTGTTGGCAAGTCAGTTGCCTTTTCCTTGCCTTTGTCTTTCTAAGAATGGGTAGTGACGTGGATCATGTTGATATGAGGGGAGTTGGCAAATGGAGAAGGTGTAGGGTGAGTAGTATAATGACATGATGGGTAACAACCTACCGAGGAGAAAAGCCTTATGAGGCGAAATGAGTGTAATGACATTTAGTTAATGGTGTGGCGAGTTCCTTGATGGGAACATATTAATTTTGAATCTTGGGGGTGGTTCTAGGAGTTATGGGGGTGGAGGTCATGGTTGTTGAGTAGAAAGTGAGGGAAGGACTATGGGAATGGGTGGTCATGAAATAGGGTCCTCATTGAGAAGGTTGTCATCATCAAAGTTTTATTCAGGAGGACATGACTAGATAAGGATGGTTTTAAAGCCTTAATTCTCCACATTGTGCCCTAGCACATGATGGTAAGCACAAATTTTAGTGTCAGCAAAACCTTGGCTTGGGTTTGAGGGGGTCATAAGGTCTGAGTGGTGGTAATGTGATGACAGAAGTCTCAAGGAGGTTGGTTAATATTTTGGAAGAGGACCTGCTAGTGGGTCACAATGGGAAGTGAAAGTGGGTTTTGGCATAGGTGCGGATGATTGTTGAGGAACGGTCCTTGCAGGAGGTGGAGTGGGTCGAGCTATGGTTTTGGGTATTGTAGTGGTCTTGGGTGTTGGTCATGTTTGCTTGGGTAGGGGTACTTGTAGATGAATGGGCAAGAGGGTGTGTGGTTGTTTTGACTACCTTATTATAGGGTAGCGTATTTTGTCTTTGGGTTGCACCTTCCAGGTAAAGGTTATATGGGTGTAAAAATATCTAGAGGGAAAAGTGGATGGGGAATGATGGAAATTTACCCATGGGGATAATAGAGGTGCTATGAAGTTAGATGGCTTGGGTCGTGCAGTGTGGTGTGAGGGACATATACTAAAGTGTAGTGGGTAGTGAAGAAGTTGTGGAGGATATTGGAGTTATGGGTGGTAAAGATGTTATAGGTGCGGTGTAAGCCTAAGTCGGGTGCCTGGTATGTTAGAGGTTTGCGAGGAAGGAATGGGATGTTGTGTTTTTGGTTTACCACTGGGTGGAGGCTTCTTAACCTCACTTTGGAGGTTAAGGTCCTAAGACGGATGGATGAAGGTGATGCAGGTATGATTGGTGTAGTTAGGGTATGAGTTTTATGGGCTTGGTTTTTCTATTTGGGTACCGGAGTAGGTTTGGTGTTGACTTTGGAGGATGTAGCTTAATCTAGTTTTATAGGTGAATGAGTAAGGTTGGTTTTTGGGGTGACCCCTAAGGTAGTGATAGGTTTAGTAAAGGAAGATGGTGTAGGTGTGGGTTTGGATTTAGATGTATGTTGGGTTATGGGTAAGGGTGTGTGTGGAGCTATGATGGGTGTTATGGAAGAAGTTGTGATAGAGATGGGTGTGTTTGGTTCAATTGGCCGAAATATTTTTAGGTAGATAGTGAAAGTGTTAGCAAGTGAAATTTGCATTTACGTTGAGATAGGAACTAGAAGACACCCCCAAAGTAAGGCTCTGTCCACATAATCTAAGAGATCAGATAAGTGTGAGAATGACACGTCTCGTAGGTGAAGTTGATGAGGACCTAGTGGCGATTCCCATAATTTGTGTCTTAGAGATGGGGAATTTTATAGCTTCGGCTTCCATGGGTAAAAGAGTTGAAAGTAGATCTGCAGGATCTTGGGTAGGCTGATGGAGAATGCTCGCCTAGAGGCAAAGGTATCTCTACTAGATCCTTGATAGGTGGAGGAGAAATTAGGTGCTCCTCTTTAGGTGGAGGAGATGATGGGTGCTCCTTTATGGGTGGATAAGATAAAAATTATCCTCCATGGACTGAAGAAGTATTGTGGGTGGCGATTCTCTAGGTGGAGAAGCCAAATGTGAAATAGTCTCGATATTAGAAGAGGGCTTCTCCACGGATGATGAAGGAAGTGAAAGGTGTTCCTCATGGGTGGAGGAATAGGTGAGGTGGGTTAAAGTGTAAGTGGAGGACTTTGGAATAGAATTTCCTATATAGAAGGAATATGAGGTAATTGGGAAGCAACGTGTGCATCACTGAAAATAGCGTGGACCTCGCGGGTATGGTTATCATGAGTTTAGGTCTCACCGGTTTGATCGGGTGAAGGGGCATGATTGGGAAAGGGTTTCCTAAATATGTGTAGGTTTTGATTGGCCAGTGCGTTAGGATTATCCACAGTTAACTCACCTTTCTCAAGCATTTCTTGGACAATATTTTTGAAAGTGATGCAATTACTGTCACTATGACCCTTTACTCAATGATAGTTACAAAAGTTGTGTTCTTTATACCATGTGGGCATGGGGTGAGCAGGGTCAAAACCAATGTGTGGTTTTATAGGAGGAAGGGTGATGGCCCCAGCTTTGATGAGATTTTCTAATACGGAATAATAAGGCTCCCTAATTGGGGTGTATTTCTGTTGTTCCCATTTGAATTGAAAAGTCTGAATAGGTGAGAGATTAGATGAGGGGCTATCCTAATTTAATGGATGGACCAAGATGACTTTGAGTACCACCGTATTAGCGGTGCCCTTGGATTTTTAATAATTGTTATGTGGTTTGGAAGAAGAAGAGGTATCATTCAACTTGAATGCCAAATTCTTATTGCGGAATTGGATTTTCTTCTCTTCAATGGCCTGAATCTATAGCTTTCATGTCATGGTGAATGATTCGTCGAAGGTTCGGAAATTTTCGATCTGCAGGGTTGGCAAGATATGTCTAGCACAATATCATGTTAAGATCTCAATGAGTTTGGTTTTTGGTAGTTAGAATGTGAGTTGATTAATTAGGCTACCCCACCTAGAAATGAAATTTGCGATAGATTTGTCATCATCTTGATGCATGGAGTATAGGTCACATGGTAACCTTCTCGAATGATATTTATGGAGAAGTGATCCAAGAAGGCTTAGGCTATCTCGATTAAACGAAAATATAAAGTGTTTAGGTAACCCACTATACCAATCTAACACAGTGTCTAGTCGGGAAATGGGAAAGGTCCTTAAGAGAAAAGCATCATCGTGGCGATTAGGTAGCACTGTTTGAAAGACCGTAAATGCTTTGTGCGGGTCTTCCTTGCTATTGAACGGTTTAATTTAGGCACCAATGCCCGGGTATGGGTGGATAGGAATGGATGGGTGGGTAGACTCATTACGAGATCTCATCGTAGGTGAGAGTGTTGTGAGAGCTTAAACCGATACCTCCAATGTCCGTATCTTGTCCATCATTAATTTGATTAGGTCGTTGGTAGGTTATGATGGCTAGGTGCCTCTTGTACCATAAGAGGGTTGGTGTTGGGCATATGATGGGGGTGGCATTCTAATATATGGTGCTCTTTGTATAGGTAGAATGAGAAGGAGGGAGTGAGATAGAGGGTACGTACCCATAATGAATGATAGATGAAATGGGAGGCTTCTCGTAGTACGTATATGGAGGTGGAAGGGTCATGGTAACCTAGTAGCTATGGGGGCTAAGGACTGTGGAATAGAAAGGAAATGCTTTGAAAAGGGGTAGGGCTCACTAACATGGGAGGTGATTGTGTAACTACGGTATATGCGAGACAATAGGGGTGGATGAGGTTGTGCTCTGGGTGGTTGGCGAAGGTATAGTGGATGTGACGAGTGCAACGGATGTAGCAGATGCATAGCCATAAGCGGGTATAGGGCCTAGCTACAAAACAACCAGGGGTAAGGTAGATGCCAGTAACACGAGATTAACAGGGATGGAGTAGTAGGAGTGAGTTTTGGGGGATAGATAAGAGCATTTCATATATCAACTAACCCGAGGCATCTCGAGTGGATGAGTGGGAAAGTTAAAGCGTAAGGCGGCATGGGTTTGGTCAAGGATTCGTGTGAACTCCTCATCTCCAGTAGCGATAGTGATAGGTTGGATAGGTTCCATGGTAGGTGATAAAATGGAAGGTGGTGAAGGGCTAGGTGGGAGTGGTTGACAACTGACATGGAATAGGAGGGTGCTAGCTTGTCGATGCGTCAGTACCATGTGAATAGGTACTAACATGGTAAGACTACTTTCTGTAAGTGACACAAAAACATAGCACAAAAAAAGGATAAATAGATGGTGGTAGGTGAATTGGGGTTAAATGACAACTGGAAAATGACGTAGGCTAACCAATGTCGGTTAGGGTAACCGACGACGTCGTGGGACCAACACCGGTTACTATGAAATTGAAATAGTGATGAAAAAAATATGGTTATGAGTTAAAATTTTATGTGGAATCGCACTGAATTCTCGAGAATGATGAGAATATTTTCAGGCACACTCAAATGAAGATGGAATACATCAACTATGATGAGGAGTGTGCAAGGAAAAAAAGGAAAAAATGAAGAACATGACCTCTCACCTTAAAACACAAGCCAATCAGAAACACTAAGAAAAATGTGATCCTAAGAGTGCTTTTTCTATTATGTTTGTTTAGCTTATTCTATTTAAGGAATGACTCATGAACTGTAGAATAGAGTTTTTTTGTGAGGATGGCTTCCTACAAAAAGGAGATCTACAAGGAGAGGTTTCAGGTATGTTATGGTGGGGGCGGGCCTCGCTCTGAAGTATGACTCGACAGAGCAGCGAGTTGGGTGCCCATTGTGCCGTGATCGTGTGATCACCTACAACTTCTTCCAGGAAAGATGTTGTTTAAGAATGTGTGTATTTTAAATTTGTGATGTTTGGATAAGACTCAAAGAGAGAGAAAGAGAAAGAAAGTGCTTTCTACGATTCATTTGTCAACTATCATCACCGGGCATGACTTCCAACGTATAGGTTGCCCTCATTTAATGTGAGCTAATGCAGAAAATCAGAATGAAATGCAATGATTTTTAAGCCCAAATCGAAATATGGAATTCGATGACACAATGAGAGGAATAGGAGAAAGTATGATCTTTCACTAATGCAATGCAAATGAAATAGAAGAAGAGTTCTTTTTAAGCACCAAAACACGATTGCTTTGAGACAATAGAAAGAAGAGAAGATTCCAAGGAAGAAATTTTAATGTGAGAACCTTTCTAGAAAGGAAACAAACATGCAATTTTTCACCTATCAAAGAATGAATGCAAGGAACCCCAAATGTGTCCCACTTTGGGTGTGCTAAAAATTTTCACCTAATTCTTAGATGTTTCTTTCAAAATGACAAAACAAATAAGGCTAATGGGCTAAGAGGAATACCTATTGAATTGTTGATTGATAGGTTGTTGTGCACATATGACTTTTGAATCCACAGATGATCATGAGAGCTTCCTTTTTTCTTGGAGGAACTACTTGAAATGGAACACAAGACCACCAAATAAAAGTTAAACAATATGTGTAGTGGACTTCCTAGTGTGTGCTAGATCTTGGAAGTGTGGTACTTCCTGGAAGGCTGTCAATCCACTGTTTAAAACAACTTAATGTTGGTAATAAAGTAAATCTTACTGTAGTTAAAATGATTTAGGTATCTCATTCATCTATAATAAGCAAATTCGTTCACAACAGGCTAGACTATGATTGAATCTAAAAGTCAAGGTTTTTATCGGGATATTGTTATTGGTCACAACAAGGTTCTAGAAAGTTTAGGGTATTTGGTGGTAGTTTTAGGCTCGATATGGGTTTTTGGTAAAAGACACAGAGACCAACATTAGTTTAGGTTAATCGGTGAATTTTATGGGTTACCAACGTCGGTATGGTTGAGTACAACAAACCCAATAAACTTGGTTGGGTGATAGATCTGGGATTAGATAAAGGTGGAAGGGAAATGGCGAGGTTCGTATGGATCCTGGAGATGCACAAGAATGATGAAAATCGGGGTATGGATAGTTCAATGTCAGGGTAAAGAGGTGGTTGGTTTTTCATGGAGATAAAATTATGGGGAATGGAAATGAAAATAGAAACTAATAACAAATGTAAAAGGATCTACTCAAAAGATAAGGAACCAATACAGGTTAACAGACTTATTGTTTGTATGAGCTTGATGCCTGGTTGGTAATTGTGGGTGATCGAATGGACATAGTGCGGTCTTGGCACTTCCCGGATGCTCCCGTGAAGGCATGTGGCGTGTGATTGCTCCATCTGCTGGCTATGGGTGTTCTCATGCTTATATGGATGTTGGTTCTTCTTCTGCATACAACTCTGGTTTTGTCACTTGTTCTTAGAATATATCTCTCTCTCGAAATGTGCCATTCCTCCAAAAACAATGTTCTAACCTTGAAATAAGGTCATTTTGGGATTTAAATGGTAACCGACAATAGTTCCCACTTAACTAGCGGAGGTTAAGTGTAATGCCCATTCAAACAACCTAGGGTTAGCTACAAAAATTATGGAATATTTTTTTATTTGAAGTGTCTACAACTAAGTTGTAAGACATCAGTTTTCACTAATGGGTTTCAAACAAAACCATTTACTAAGACACAATTTTTCCATTTTTAACCTATATCAAGTTCACAAGGATCCAAATTTAGGGTTACATGTTTTACTTAGGTTGTGGGAGAAATTTACCCCATGCCTGCTCTCTAACAGACTCATAACTTCAACTATATTTTTCTCCTACTAAACACTTACAAAATTTCCGTAAACCATTCCCAATGGATAGGAAAATTTCTCACCTTTCTGGTGATATAAAGAAGTCCTTCTAAATCCTTATAGAACTCCAGTTATGAGTGGGCGAGTTTCTAGGGTAAAATTTCCCTAGAGGGACATGTGGAAAAAGGAGGGGAAAAGAACCCGAGGTGGTTTTTCCAACATGGGGTGGCATTGAGAAAATTTCCCAGTGCATGGCTTAAGGGCTAAAAACATTCCGCGCCCCTGTGGGTCCTAAGGGGACACTTGTCATGTTCTAACGCCGAGCGGAGGAGGGAGATGGGAAAGTAAAGCGGCAGGAGGAAATTGCACTTTTCACCAATCAACGAGAGAAAGGGGGAAAAACAGTGCGCATGTCCGCACACCCATGGAAAGACAAGGACAAAGGGGCAGCAAGGTTGAGGGCCGCGGAGGAAACTTTAAACTTTTTCCTAGCCTACCATGTGGCATGTTTTCATTGGCCATGGGCTGGTGGGGTCAAAAAGGTAATTTTTCCCTAAAATTTTCAAAGGAATAAAATCTAAAATGAACCGTGCCTCTACCTCGGCCCTTAGAGGACACGTGTCACTCAATGAATGGTCATGCGAGCCGACAAAGAAATGATGAAATTTTTTTCTAAGGTCAAATTTTCAAAAGTTAAGTTTCAAAAGGAGTCCCCTTCCGAAGTGCCACGTGAAAAATCTAACTGATTGCAAGGGTTGGGGGGCCGCAGACTTTTGAGAATTTTTTCCGAAGGTTAAATTTAAATTTTTCTATAGTTAGATTAAATCTTATTATTATTATTATTATTTTTTTGAATGCCAAATTGAAATAAAACTTCAAATGGCCATAAATTTTTATAGGAATGTTGGATTTGGATTTAGATGTTGAAAATATCTCAATGCCATCTTTGCACAGAGTTGCCAATTTTAAAATTTGATGAAGTTTAAAGGGTCGATTTTATGAAATCGATCTGCAGGCTTTTAATATGTGAACTGGCAGTTTTTCAACTTATAATTTTGATAAAATTAGAACTCCTCCTTCACTCAACATGTCAAACAGACATGGAGGATTAGTCTAGGGAGGGTTTATAATGTTTTAGTGAAGGCAATTTGTTCATTTATACAAGTTTGCATTTTTCCAATAGTTGACGGGAAAAATGACCATGCAAGCTCCGATTTGAAATTCCTTGAGTTTTAGAGATTCATTCTTGACTGTTTTAGTGAATTTGGGTTCCTTAAGTCTTCCTAAGTATAAATTTCAAGTTTCATAACTTATTTTTGAGTGTAAGATCAAACTGCTCATTTTTATTAAAATGTGCATTGCCAGATTTGAGTTTTAAAATAGTGAGTTGTTTCTTTTAATTTGAGTATCAATTTGGTCATTAGATGTATGCATAGTTTTCTAAATTTTTCCAATGCATTTGTTTGGTAAATCATCCATTCAATTCTAAATTAAGATGCATTTCTGATATCAATTTTAATATACATTTTACAAGCTTATCACACTGTCTTTCTTTCCCACGCATTCTTTCTTTCTTTTCTTTTCAATCAGCAATTAAATTTCAACAATAATTCAAATCTAATGTGCAGTACACTTTTGAGAAGGAATGAAATCTTTCATTGTTCATTTGTTTTCAAATACAATGCATACAATAACAACATTGTTTTCTTATTTCTCATTCAAACAGAATCTCATTCTTGGACAACAATTGAATCTAGTATACATTACAAGTTTGAATAGATATTGCAACTTTCATTTATCAACAATTACATCTTACAACTTTTCCTCTATTCATAATTCAATAACACTTTTACAACTGATCTCTTTTCCAATTTGAATTGGTATCAAATTTCAATTTACAAAGCATAAAAAAATCATTTACATTCTTCTATAAAATCGAGAACAAATATAGTTAATTAAATTTATCCATCCAAATTCAAACCTCTATTATCAATACAATAACTTCACATTACAAACATTATACAACTCATCCACTCAAGGTGGGAAAGGTTACAATGAGTTTGCGTAAAAGATTGGGACTTTCAAAACTATATATGTTCCACTCCAAACAACGAACATGATAATTTCTCCATCTTTTCAACTTTGATCACAACAAGGAAGGGGGAAAGGCAATGCTCTCCACCCAACCAAGACATCCAATGAGAAGGGAGAAGTCATCCTTCCTCATTGGCCCCCGAGCCCCAACCATATTGAAATAAATAATGAGAGACAACTCATGGAAACAAAGGCTTCTATCACATACAAGCAACATTCACATTGCATACAATCAATAGAAATAATAGTTCAAAATAAGACAGCAATTCCCAACTACATTTGAAACAATTCATACAACACATAAGGTTGAACAAGCAAGCCAACAAGAGCAAGGACTATGGGGAATCCTTATGCCTCCCAATTTAGAATTGGGCATCCACAAAAATGCATACCACCAATAATCATATCAAACCCATAAACCTTATATCTCCCAACCCCTCCTTATGCCCCCAAGTTTATCCCTTATGCCCCCACCCTATAGTAAGAAATGCAAGCAGTTTCTTTTCTAAGGTGGACCTCAAACCAAAACTCCCCGTACAATAAAATTGTGCCATTGGCAATCCCTTATGCCCCCATGAAAATACCCACAACCTTCTCCTACATCATGCCCTAAGCATTCTACCCAACCAGCCAAGAATACACAACATAGTCACCATTTTTTCTTATGCAAGGAAAGAGAACACAACATTTAAAAAAGGGTAAGATCCTACCTCTCCATTATGGAGTTTGTTTCCAAAACAGAAAGCTCCTTCAATGACCCAAAAACAGTCCAAGAACAACACCAAGTATGCAAATAAATTTTCAAACTCTCTCCACAAGCAAGACTCCCACAACAATAAAATTTGATGCCCAAAGAAGAAAGAGAAAAGTTTCAACAACCTCCAAATGAGCAAGAAGTTTCAATTTTATAGGAAAGGAAAGAGAGAGGATGATGTGGATCTAAGTGGGATGCCACATCATTTTTCCTCATCCCCAAGAGGAAATCAACATCAACCAACAAATCACAATAAATAAGAATGACAAAATGACTTCCACACTTCAAAACAACCCATACTCCAAAAAGGACTGCATTAAAAATATGTAAGGGAAGTGCAATTAAAACTTACAAATGTCATTTCAAAATGCATTATAAATGCCTATATTTACCCTCCAAACCATAGGCATGGTTGGTGGATCATTTTAAGAGGTGTGGGACAAGTTTAACTTGTCCCAAAAGCCTCCAAATTTGGCCTCCAAGGTCAAATTCGAATTTCATAAAAGATGGAGTGTTTGACCTTCCAAAATCAGCCTTACATACTCTTACATATTTCTTACACATCCTTACAAATTAACTTACACACTCTTCCAACATTATTATTTAAACTCAACAACTTTATTAATTACATTCCATGTCCTAATTAAATTTAAATACAATTTAAGTATATGACTATCACATTAATCGCCACATTTAAATTAATTAAAAAAACACATTACAAATAAAATACATACAACAATAATAAAAAAGAACACATTAATAAAAACATATCCCATGGTCACATATAATGGAAATCCCCCCCATGGGAATTCCTAAGATAACACAACACACAAACACAACATAGTTGTCATGGTGACCTTGTTGATTTCACCTGGAATTTCAATATGGTTAGTCTCCAGTCCCCCGACATTGTTGTGATTTTTAACCTGCAAAATGCAAATACCTCCTTCGGCCTCGTGGCCATATCAGAACATCCAAAAATGATATAAACAATATCTCAAAATCATCTAAACACACAGATCACAACAATATCAATAATTCAACATTATCATTTTTAATTAAATAAATCAACTATATCATCATCAAAATCTATCATACCAGATCTACTCAAATATCCAATATCATAAGTCCAAATCAACATCTATAATATGTCCATGTCACAATAGTATATCATCAACCACATATAGAAAATGTCTCTAGTAATCATCAATCATAATAACTAAATCCAGATCAATACTAATCCATGATCTAACATCTAACCATCATACTAAAACAAAACATAGTAGTGTCCATACTATGATTAATAGTATCAAAATTAGTATCGAAAAGTGTTAAAAGGAAGTGCGCACTACATTAAGGGTAACCGATGTCAGTTAGGGTGGGATTTTCTAGGTTTAATAAACTAGGCAGATCCCCTTGATTTTCTGGGATCTCATTTCATTTACCCATGGATTAGACTAGAAGCTTCCTTCTAACATGTGGGAATGTTGTTAGAGGGAATGTAGGCATTGATTTTTAGGGTTTAGGTAAGTCTTATTTAGTTATGGCAACTTACTAAGAATAGGTGTTAGGATGAGGTGGCTAGATGAGGTGGATATGTGGGCATTATCTCAATTAGGATATTTATATAATAAATATTGTGAAGATAATGAATTAATTTAATTTAATATTATAGTGGGGTGAAGGAGGCCATGGTTAGGTGGATGTGTTCAAGGTATTTATTTAACAAGGGACCAAGGGATTTGTACCCAATTTTGGTGTCTACACTTACATTTGATGCTAGTGAGTATGTGATGTTCTTATAGTTACAATCTTTCCTTTTCATTTTGATTGCTTTCTTGGTGGTATCTTGTGGTAGTGTGGATGTAGATTTGAAAACTTTCCTTTTCTTAAATCATGTGAGTAAATTTTTTTCACCAAAACATCAAACATTTTTAAACCCTAGTAGATCAGTAAAAGTAATTATGGTTCTTTAATGAGATTCCTCATAACTTCATTTTAGAACTTGTAAAAATCCACTGGGAATGTTTTATGATACTTATAATTAATGGAAAAATATCAAAAATTGTTGTGATCCATGTTGGTTGATTGCTTCCTAGTTCTTACAAAATTAATAATATGTTTTCTATGATTGAATGTCCCTTGTTTCTTAGAATTAAAAATGGGATGTATTGATTTACATCTCTCTCCTATAAAAGTAATAGTGTGGTATGTTTACCCTTCCTTCTCATAAAATTTTTAATTGACAAGTTGACTCACCCAAACATCATAAAACTATAATTGAGGAGATTTGGCCTTGAAGCTTCACAAATAACCAAAAACATAGAAAGAGAATATGGTCCTTGCTTTAACCTTGGTAGATAAGTAAAAGAAATAAAAACCATGTAGAAGAATAGAAAGTGAAAAAATTGTCCATCTACTTTCCCTAGGAGTAAAGTAAATACTTTTTCTCTCTTTTACGCTTTTGCTGAGAATGGCAAGATATCATGCCCCTTAGTAGTCCTTATAACACAAACTTGGATATCATAATAAAAGGAAGATTTTAATTAAGAAAATTTGAAAGAAATGTGCTTAGCGAGTGAAACTATGGTTTTTGACTTAATGAGTTGATTTATAAAATGGGTAAGATTTATGTGTATTGAGTGCAATGTATAGTTGAAACTTTAGTTCAGCCACCTAACTAGAATTGTGAAACACCTGGTGGTTAGTAATGTGTTGTAGTTGCTTAGTACCTTCTTGTTCATAGATGCATGTGCCTTTCTTGTGAGATTTTTGGGTCATCATACCCTTATCATCCTATAGCTTGATGAGTGTGAGTTATGGCCTTTTTGTTTGAGATTTATCTCTTGTTTAAGAAGCCTCCTTATGTGTTATCTTGTCCTTGGAGACCTAAGTTATTGTAATTTTAAGGAAACATATGTTAAGGATATAAAATAACTTTGGGAAGTCTTCTTTTCTTCTTGTTCTTCTTGAGACACATTGTTGTTGCCCCTTGCCATTAGGATGGAAAGTGCAAGATGATGTTATTCACTTTCATCATGATGCACCCTTGGATTGTAGTTGGACCCCATGTTACTTGTTCTTCTCCCTAGCGACCTTGAGTACTCTTTGGTGTTACGATTTATGCTTGTGCTCTCCTTTTGATTATTCCAAGCTTGACCAGAAATAAGATAAATAAATCCCATTGTGATATAATTTATGATGCTTCTTTCTTTGTTATGTTAGCTACTAGTGGAGTTGTTTACTAAATGTTTGACATCTCTAATTTTGTAAGTGTTGTGTCTTTGATATTTTTATATATATAAGCCATGGTTTAGGAAAACTTTGGGTCTTGACTTCGCTGTATTACCATGAAAATTTAAATTGTACCCTCTCGAATTATAGAAGTTATTTCCTTGAATAGTTCCTTGTTTTTAAATGTTTTGCTGATTTAGGTGTCCTTGTTGATTAACCTCATCTTGTGTGATCCCCAGATTGTGAGACCTTGAGTAGACTTGTTCCTCATGTAAATTTGGTCATAGTTGATTTTTTCTAGCCTTGTCTAGACAACAAACCTTGAAATCATGACTTAACCTTAGTAGAAACCTTAACTTTTGTTATTGCAGTATGTTGTGTTCCATGGGAAACTATGTGGTCTTTCTCAAACTCATGGAATTCTCCTTATTATTCCTCTACTTGGTGGTTACTCTTAAGACTCTTTTTAACTCTTCATGTTATAATGTTATGTGTTGTATCTTAGATGAGATCATAAAGTTACTCTCTAGATTTAAATGTTCATAGCGTTACATGTAGAAAGTTTAGAACTCATCCCTTACAATTTCCCTTCTTCTTGCTGAATTGCACTAGACCAAACTTGGGTTATGTAGACCCACACTAGTTAGAAGCAAGTAATCCCATAATGGAGTGAACCGTTTTTTGTTGCATTTGTTCCTATCTCTCTCTCCAATGACTTCCAGGTGGAAGTCGAGTCTAAGGGGGGGAATGTAGTGTGCACTTCCTTTGACACTTTTGATTTTGATCATGATAATCTGTTGATTATACTAGTGGACATTATAGTAGATTTTGACTTGATATGATGACTAGACATTAGAGATCATGGACTATGTTGATTTCATTCATATATGATGCATATGGCAATAGAGACATTTATATGGATGTTGATATACTTGTTTGACATGGTTATATTATAGATGTTGTTTGGACATGTGATATTTGGATAAATTGTGTAGAACTAGAAAATTGAATTGAATTAATGATCACATGGTTATTAATGGAAATGCAAAATGATATTGTTGTTGCCTTGATGATGTTGTTATTCATATGTATATATGGTTTTGAATTATAGTTATATTCATTTTGGATGTTCCGATGCGGCCACAAGGTCAAGGAGGTAATTGTATTTTGCAGGTTTAAAATATCACAAAAACTTCGGGAATTGAAGGTGATTATATTTTTCAGGTTTAAAATATCACAACAAACATGGGGGGATTGGAGACCAACCACATTGGAATTATAGATGAATTTAACAAGGTCACCATGGAAACTATATTTGTTTGTGTGTTTTTATTTTTGTTAGGGATTCCCATGGGGATCACCTTCAAATGTGACCAATGGATTTTATGTGTTTTCTTTTATTTTGTTCCTTTGTTAATGTTTGTATGTGTTTATTTTTGTGGTTCTTTGACCCTATTCATTATTTACTAAATGGTGTATTAGTATTGTGAGTAATCATGTTGTTAAGATAATTAATTAAAATAGGTCATAAGAAAGTAATTAATAGAGTTGTTGGCCTTGAATTAAAGTGTTGTAAGAAATGTGTAAGTGATGTGTAAGAGACATGTAAGTTGATTTTGGAGTATGAAACAATCCACCTTCTTTGAAATTCGAATTTGTCCTTGGAGGCTGATTTTGGAGACTTGTGGGACAAGTTAAACTTGTCCCATGCCCCTTAAATTTACATACCAACCTTACCTATGGTTGGAGGGTTAAATTTAGACCTTTTAATGCATTTTTGGAAGTCAAGTTGAATGTTTATTAATTTTCTTACATGTTTTAATTTAATTCCTTTGGGGTGTGGGATTGTTTGAGTGTGTAAGTAAAACTGTCATATTATTCACCCACCTATTGATTATGCATTAGAGAATGAAGTTGAATTTTGTGTTTGGAGTTGAGGATGTGTGAAGTGGCATCCTACATGGATCCACCTCATCCTCTTCCCTTCCCTCTTCTATAAATTTGAACTCCTTAGCTTGTTTTGTGGGTTTCTTCACTTTTGGATACTCCTTTTACACGAGTTGTTTTGGTTGATGTAGCTCTTGCTTTTGGAGAAAATGGGAGATTGTTTAATACTTGTGTTGGGTTGCTTCACTTTCATCACTTCATCTTGGGTGAATTCTCTTGGGGTGTTTGAGTTATTGAAAATTTTGGAGAAGATTGGAGTTTTGTTGCATGCTTGTGATTATTGATCTTGGACTATTTTGCATTGGAAAGATTGTTGTTTTGCAACCTTGGAACAAACTCCATCATGGAGAGGTAAGAGCTTAACTCTTGGAAATGTTCCTTTTTTATTTTATGCATATGTGAATGGTTGAATGTTTGAATGTGTTGTTTTATTTGTTGGTTGGTTGGGTAGATGGCTTAGGGATGGTGTAGGAGAAGACTATGGGGTATTCTTGTGGGAGGCATAAGTGCTTTGGGAGGTATAAGTGTGGAGGGAGTTGGGATTTGGGTTCCACCTTGTAAAAAGAAATAGTTTGCATTTCTTTACTCGTTATGGGGTGTCATAAGAGGTTGGGGAGGCATAAGGAAATGTGAGGAATAAGGGGTACTTGGGGGAGGCATAAGGGCTTGTCAGGGATTGAAATGATATATATATTTTGGTGGTTTGTTCTTAGGTGGTGATACCCATTTCCCCTTTGGGAGGCATAAGTAGCATCCCCCATAGTTTCTTGCTCCTTTGGATTGCTTGATGAAGCCTGAGTATTGTTGTGTGTTTATCTTGTGGTTGCTAAAACTGTTGTTTTGCTTTGGACTATGTTTTAAATATGAAATGTGTATGTGAAAGATTACATGTGTGTTTGTGGAATCCAGTTATTGCCATGAGTTGAAACACATCTCTTATTGCATTATGGTTGGGGATTGGGGGCCAATGAAGAAGGATGGCTTCTCCTTTTCATTGGATGTCTTGGTTGGGTGGAGAGTGTTACCTTTCCCCCTGTCTTGTTATGATCAAAATTGGAGAATGATGGATCTACATGTTGTTGTTCTGGAGCTAAGGAAAAAGACAATTTTGATAGTTCCTTGCTTGAGTTTATTATTTATTGTAACCCTTTCCCACTTGGAAGTGGATGACCTTGTATATTATTGATGATGGAAATGATGTTTTGTAATGGCTATGAAAGTTGTGATTCAAATGTGAAAGAGATGCACTTTTATTTTGTTTTGAATGAAAGAAAAGAAAGATTTATATTATGTCTTTTGGGAATGAAATGGAAAATAAAGTTGTAAAGATATCATTTCTGAATTAATGGAAGTTGTTTACCTTGTTCAAATAATTTGGTGTTCTTTGGAAACCTATGTTTGAAATGCATTTTGGAATCTTTGTTGGAAAGATGTAAAGTGAATACGTATGATGAAATGTCATGATGCTCTGTTTTGTAGAAATGAATGTTTGGAAAATATGAAGTTGTAAATTGGTATTTGAATACCTTGTTTGAATCAACTTAATGGATTAGAGTGTTTTGGAATGAATTCATAGTTGAAGTTGGTAAATGTAAATAAATCTATTCGAATTTGAGCTCTGTTAGATAATTTTCATACTAGAAATTATTAATCAAAAAATTGAACAGAATGACCCTGCAACATCTAAAAGACAAAATGAAATATCAAATTGAACTTGTAAGATCAAAATGACCCCAACCAAACTAAAATACTTAAGAAACTTTTAAAGAACCGTTCTGATCAAGCAAAGGCAAAGTCGCAGACTTCTTGCTGTGTAAAATTGGAAATCTTGATTTGCTAATCCATCAAACAAATTAACCCTTAAAATCCATCCTAAATTCCTCTAAGAGCAACCCTCCATGTCTGTTTGGCATGTTGAGAAAGGAAGGAGGTCAAATTGAACAAAATTTTATAAGTCGAATGTTACCAATTTTCATTTTATAATCTGCAGAGCATTTTCTAAAAATTGACCCTTAAAAATTTATCCAAATTAAATTATTAAGGTTTTTGTGCAAAGAGGACGTTGAGATATTTCCGAAAAGTCCTCGTTTTCCAAAAATGGAGTTCCCTATCAAAATTTATGGCCTTCTGAAGTTTGAAGAAGAGGAAAGGCCTCTTGCATGCCCAGAGCTTCTTGCACACCCGTCTTCCAAGCCCAAAGCTTCTTGTGCACCCATCTTGCGTGCCCAGAATGGGAAAACACTTATTGCATGCCCGGGAGAAAAAGAGTCTCTCTCGGTGCCTGTCTTGCGTGCCTAGGAGAACAAAAGTCTCTTCCAAGCCCATCTTTTGTGCTCAGGAGAAAATATTTTCTTCCTCGCCCATTCTTCCATGCCCGGGGAGGAAATTTTCTTCTTGTGCACGCTTTCCCTACCTGGGGAAATTTCCTTTTGTGCCCTGCATGAAGATAATATGTCTATGATAGGGATGACTTGCACTCTCTTAGTATTTTGTAGGATGTTTTGATAATTGTTGTAATGGACTCTGGAAATTTTTGTTGGGAATACTTTTTAAAAAAAATTATTCCTTAACTTTTCCTAACTAAACCTAGGTTGTTCTTAGTATCAAGCAATTGTTTTTAAGGTGCGTTACATAATTTTTTTAAAAATGAAACTAAAAAAATTTCAAATTTTTGAAAAATTGATAACTTTTTAAAAATTATATCTTTTTAAAAATCACAACTTTTCAAAATCTAACTTTTTCAAAAATTACAATTTTTCAGAATTTCAACATTTTCAATAGTATAACTTTTCAATAATTGTAATTTTTTATAAATTCTAAAAATTTTCAAAATTGTAAATTTTCAAAATTACAAATTTTAAAATATCGTAACTTATTCAAAATGAAAATAAACTCAACACTTTGAAAAAGGCATCATTTTGAAAAGTCAACATTTTGAAATTTGAAACTTTTAAAAAGACAATTTATTTTGAAAAAATCAGGATTTTGAAAAAGTTGTGATTACTGAAAAATTCAGAATTTAGAAAAATTCAACATTTTGAAAAAGTCAACATTTTGAAAAAGTCAGCATTTTGAAATATTGACATTTTCAAAAAGTTGAGATTTTTAAAAAGTTGGATTTCAAAAAGTAAAGCTTTTGAAAAGAAAAATTATGACCGTGAAAAGTCGACATTTTGAAAAAGGTTATATTTTTAAAAAGTTAGAATTTATTTTACAAAATTTAGAATTTTAAAAACTTCAGATCTTGAAAAGTTGGGATTTTTCAAAATTTGATATTTTCAAAAATTGAGATTTTGAGAAAGTTGTAATTTTAAAAAGTCGACATTTTGAAAAAGTTGGGATTTAGAAAAAGTATGGATTTTGAAATAGTTTCGATTTTGAAAAAATACATCATTTCAAAAAATTAGCATTTTTAAAAATTCAACATTTTGAAATAATTGGGATTTTACAAAATTTTGGATTTTAATAAAGTAAGGATTTTGGAAAAGTCTGTAGTTTGAAAATTTCTAGATTTTGAAAAGACATCATATTGAAAAAGTTTACATTTTGAAAAATTCGGTATTAGAACTCGAAGTACACGATCTGGTAACTTTTTTTCTATATATGGTGTTCCCATATTTAGATTCTGGAGGGATTTATAGATTCTATGTGAATGGAATTCACCGCTTTGTCTGTGTTATTTTTTGTGTATTTTTTCTTCATCTTTAATGAAATCCATGTAAAATGAAGAAAATTCATTGTCTCTACTTTATGGGATCATAATATGTTTATCCTTATATTTTTAGGGTTATCACACTTCATTACCATGAGATTATAGTGTAGTTCCTTGATGCACTAAGCAATCCATCATGAGGATTGAAAATTTCACTTCTTTGGAAATGCATAATCTAACAACTAAAAGCTTATCAATAATGTGTTTTTGTTTTTAAACAAATTTCATAAAGGATTTTTAAATTTATTAGCATTATATCTCCAATAGAACTTATTTTTTTCTCCTTAATAGGATGGATCATTGTCTTTTATGTGACAGTATATTGAGAATGAAAATTAGATGCTTTGAATAGAGGTAACTTATTAAAAGACAAATCTTATACAACAATATATAAACACTTTGGAACTGTTTGTTTGAGCATATAGTTCTTTCTATGAATAACAATATTCTTTGAAAATCTATAGATGGTTGATAAATGAGACATGATTTAATTATTTAATTATGTTGAGAGGCATTTATACTTGTATGTATGGAGTGAAAGAGTTTGATTTCGTTCCCCCGAAAGAATTTTTGCATGTGAAATAAAAACTAGGACCCACTCACCTATTGTAAATGAAAACAAATATAAATGTAATTTTACTTGCTGCACATACATAAGAAAAAAATAGGGCCCACACTTTTCAATAATTATATAAGAAAAATACATATCGGTGACTTTGTTTTGAATATAGATAATAATTATAATATTATATTATTAGTAATAACAAACTTAATATAAAAACTTTTTGGATAGTAGGGAAAACCCTTTAATATCTGTTGGGGGCACAATTTCCTCCCCTGTTCACTCATTCAGGGAGGTCTTGCAAAATAAAATGGATACCAACACCATAAGGCCTGTAGAGAGAAACCTAGTGTAACATTTGGCAATGAAGTACTTGAAACATAGATTCTATGAAGATCATGACTTTATCTCAGTATATTCTCTAGCCTCTTGCCTATCCTACCCATCCTCCATGATTGGATCTCCAACCATTGGATCCCCCTTCTAGGCGGCAGTTACATATCTACCCTTGTGCTAATGGGATTTTTATTATTGTTTTTACCTCTGCAGTTGATAAAGACATCATTGCTAAAAAAATTTGGTCTGTCAACAAAAGTACCTTATCCTAAAACCATGGTTCCCATCATTCAACCCTCTCACTAAATCTTTTTCACATAAACCAATCTGGATTAGGTTACCTCACTTACCCCTGTAATTTTGGGATACTAGCTGTCTGATAGCCATAGGTAATACCTTGGGCAGAATCATTAATATTTATTCCCAAACCTCTTATTTCACACACACAACCTATGCAAGAATCTTATTTTAGATTGATACCTCAAAGGATCTTCCAACCCACATTGAGCTTAAAGTGAAAAATCATACTTGGACTCAACCTTTAGACTATGAGGGACTAAATTTTAGATGCATGAGTTATTTTTCTTTAGGGCATTTTGGTGCTGATTTTGGGATGATAAAACGTGAGAATGAGAAGGCTACTTTGTGTGGAGAAACACCCTCCTAGAACACCTAGTTAGTTTTAAACCTAAGCACATCCTTGATTCGACACTGGGGAGGTAGATTTGGTAGAATTGTTCCCTAAAACCCCTTTGAGAGAGATTACAGATCAAGTAAACTAGGAGTTACCTGGGGAAGAAACCCAGAGGAATGGAAACACTGAATAGAAAGTACATGTAGTGACTAAGGAGGATGATCCTCTTTACTCTCCTTTTCAAGGAACAATTTTTCAGCCGATTGCATATTTTGAAGTTGTTATTCCTTTACAAAAAGCTCAAGATGAGTGGATTACGATTCGTAACAAGAAGAAACATATGCACAAAAAAACCACTCCCACCATGTAGAGACCGTGGTTCCATTGTTGTTATATTAATGTTCCTCTCCTATAAATTCTATCATCAGCAAGCGAGATGCATTATTGTTGTTCTATTTATAAGCAATTGTTTGGTTGCTATTGTTTTTTGTTTTTTGGTTTCTTGCTTTGATAGATTGTCCTATGCCTTTGTGCTTCGTTTTTCTAGATTCTAGGCCTTGTGTGCTTTGGGGTGTGGTCCCCACCTGTCAAAAAACCAACTCTGGTTGTATTGCTTTATCGACTTCTGAGCCCTTCTTTGTTCCATGGGGTACAGTCCCCTTTAAAACCTTTTACCAATAATAAAATAATATCAGATTTATTATAATTTAAATTTATTATTAATATTATGATAAATTATAATAATATAATTTAATACATTATAAATAAAAAATTATAACTTTGATCTAAATAATAATATTATAATTATAATTTAATATTATATTATAAATGATAAGAAATTAGAAATCACAAGTACAAATATATTTTTAATAATTAATAATTATAATATTACATTATAAGTAATAATATATTTTTTTGTTGAGGTTAGCTAGGGAGAGGGCCCTAACCCTTTGTGACATCACCACCCACACTTTGGTCATGGAACCATCTAAAGATGAAAGTTTGAGCTCTCGGCTAGCCCATGGATTAAACCACATTATCATGGTGCCCTATCATAAGGGTATCATAACCGTCGATAGTAAGGTGCCTTAACATGGAGCCAAGATTTGAACCACGGACCTCCTAATTACTAGGAGACCCAATAACCGTTACACTACTACCCATTGGATAATAATAAATTTATTATTAATATTGTGATAAATTATAATATTATAGTTTAATACATTTATTATAGTTTAAATTATGATCGAAATCACAAGGGTCATCTTATTACAACATATGCTGGTCCCATGGGTAAACAAACTAACCACTACTCTAAGGCTCTAGCTACTCTGGGGAATCAAAATTTCTAAGAATATCAACATGGGAAACATCATCATCAAAGGTGACTCAATGAATATTATCAACATTCTCACTAAATCCTTAAATCCTAGTTGGACCATTAGGGATTTCATTAATGAAGCTCATAACTTATGCAATGGTCTTAACATCATTTTCAAGCATGTGTACAAGGAAGGGAACAAATATGTGGATTTTCTTGCAAATATTGGAGTTTGTAGCAATGATTACAAAGAGTGGCATGATATCAATGACACTCCTACCAAAGTTAGAAACATCATTTCAAATGAAATAAATTCATTCATTAGTACACCTCGATCGATGGAGCAAACATGTGTTAAATCACAAATTTATATCTCAATGGAATTTTAGGCATGCCTGAATTTATTCTTCCATGTTCTCAATAATTGATCACACTAAATTTTGCAGGGAGAAATAAGAAAATTGTATTTCTACTTCATACATGGATACAGGTTGTTGAAGGGATGCTGAGAAGTCTACTATTCACATCTTTCAGTTCAATTCTATGAATTCTCATAGGGTTTTCAGAATGGGTGGTGCCCCTTGCCATGTGGAACCTAAATTTGATCCCCAATGGCAGGAAAAAATTGAGATTTGGGAGACCATTAATATGGAGGGCTTCACCAATTTCATCCAATGCATAAAAGGGCATGACCAGTATATATCCATATAGTTTGTGGAAAATTGGAAAGACCGTAATGTATCCTTTGGAGATAAGAGCTTTCAAATCACTAAGGAATTCATCTCTTTTATTACCGGTCTAAGCATGGAAGGGAATAAATTTTTCAGGAACAAAATGGATAAGTAGAAAAAGATGTTTTTAGATGATGGATAAATGCTCGACATCAAAAAGGAGGGCATTCTAGTTTCTTCTATCCCGCAACCATATGATGAGGTGACATGAATGATGGTACACTATGTCACTTTAGAAGGGATATTCTCCACCATTCCACAGTATCATCTGGTCTTGCTCAACCACTTCAGGCATGAGGTGAAGGTAAGCCTCTCCTACTACATTTTAAAGTCAATGGAAAAATCCATTCTTGAAGTTCAGGGCCATAAGAGGACTATCCCTCTCCATTAGGGTGTCATATATCTCATTAGTTAGTACCTATCTAGTGTTGTTGGCAATGACCCATGCCCTGCTGTGGTTTCTCCCCTCCCTAAGAAAAATCGTATCTGTTCTAAAAATCCCATGTACAGAGAATTTGTCTTAGAGCTAACCCAAAAAGGGTTCTCCGTAGTAGAGGTAAATGTAAGGAAATTGTGTCATATGATAACCCCTCTCTATTTTCCCCAATATTAATGTTGGTACCAGTTTGGAAAATAAAATTAACATGTAGGATAATGTGCTTAAAACCCTTGAAGGAAATGTAGATTTCCTTCTAAAGTCTACTATTAAAGAGTAAGCCTTGGACCCCAAAGTGCAAGCATCAAAGATGAAAATTCTTCTTTCGAATCCAAGTTTAAGACTCTAGAGGAAAAACAAAACAATTGTTTGGATATGCACAATTCTATAATAGACCTTATGCAGGTACACATCTTGAAAATCTATGACTCCAGTGGCATATAAGAGACATCTTGAAATAATGAAAAGATTACAAGAAAGTTCAAATCTTCAAACTATGATACCATCATCACCATTACCATGAAACTCTACCAGGATTTCATGGTGGCTGTTAAAGTTTTTAGCAAGTCTATTTGTTACAGTTATTGGTTCATTGTTCTTGATGTAACAGTTTTTGTGTTGTTTCTAGGCTCTCTGTAGGAATTTGGCCCTACCTTTTCTTTTTACTACTTTTTCCTCTTTTGGTTGGGGTGTGGACCCCACGGATCAAAAAATCACATTGTTTTACTTTGTTTATCTTGGTTGTTGAGCCTTTTTCTGTAATCTTGGGTAAGGTCCCTCCAAAACCTTTTACCAATGATAAAAAAAAATGTAAATTATATAATATAGCCCGTCTGGTTTACCCTAGCGATAGGAATGTGGGTTATATGTGGTAGGTCTGGGGGTCCATTCCCTTAGGATAACTACCTCTATAGCTTTTTGTTACTCAGCTAGGAAGTGACAAGTTGTTCATCTTCTTCGGTGGTGGAAGTGGCTCTCGACGTGATGCTTGATTCGGCTTGGTGTTTAATATAATGTGGGTCGGGGGCTGCATGAATTTTATTTTCAATGTAATGAGGCATGTTCTAGTATTAGGGCATGAGAGGTAACAAAACCACTTTTCTCCTAATAATTGGATTAGGGAAAGCTAGTCAAGTCTGTGGAGACCCCACTGAAAAGCTTAAAATAAATTTCCATGGTGCAACAAAAGGAATCCAGGAATATCTAGTTGTGGATACATTTTAAGGAATTTTAATTGTCAACCAGTGTGTTATCCATGGTTGCTAATTGTGGGATATCTTCAAATAATCAAGTGAAGGGGATGGATCTCATTTTCGGTTTATTATAGGTAAGAAATAAGAAGTGGCCACGATTATGGATTGAAGCTAATTTGAAATTAATTATTAGTATGGCCCAAGATAGATCTCCTTATACCTAGAATTTGCAACCGATAGGTAATAATATTAAGGATATTCTCTCTTCTTTCTCGAGTTGAAGATAACCCATGTTAAAAGAGAAGAGAATATGGTTTCTGATCATCATGATAATAGGGGTGTGGATTTCTGGGATGATTTTCATTTCAAAAGGGTCATTTAGAAGGAGAAATTCCCAAGAGATTTCATGTCTCTAATCACAAATCATGCAATGTTGGAGGAATATCATGAGGCTGAGTAAGTGTATTAGCATTGGTCATTTAAGGCTATAATTGGAATCATGATAACATTGCATAAGAAATTAAGAAAAGACTTACCTCGGTGAAATATTTAGATAAAATATGGCACAAATCATCCGGTTTCAGTTATTGTGGTAGGATCCAAACCAATCATCTGATGCAGGGCCCGTGAGATACCCAATAATACAACGGATCCTAAAATTCCAAGGAAACCCTCACAGGCATGCCTAAACCCGGGAGTGGAAGGGATGAAATTTCAAGGAAGGTATCGGGATGTCATCCAAACAAATGAAGCACTATTTTCCCATCAAACCATTTTCCCTCACAAAATCAATCTTGGGCCTCGTACAAGCAAACCGACCCAATAGAGATAGGTTCAATATTTTTTTCCCTTTCAAGAATCAACTCAAGAATCTCATGGGAAGAAGAGATATCATCTTCCTAAACCAGAGTAAGAGAATCCAAATCTTTACACAACTTTTCCCCGAATACATGATGCACCCATAAATATGTAGTCGTCCTTCTCATCTCTGTCTTCCCTAGCTATATCCGTGAGCCGAAACCCTTGTCATGTTCCCACTTATCTTGCTCCTAATCATCCAATTTTATTAAAAAAGGGGTATTATTTTTTAATGTAATTTTTTTGATAATGTTAATATAATGGTTTTAGTTAGAAATTTATATGGTATGTCATCCTTTTGTCTACTATTGATCTTTTTTATTAATGATTTCTATAGTATTTTGGTGAAGCCTAATGTTTTGAAACATTCCATATAATTTTTTTAGAATTTAAAGCTCCACCTTTGATCATTTTACATCTAACAATCCAATAGGGATGTAATTGTAAATGAAAATTTCATGGTCAATGAGTCAAAAATCAAGTTTGAAGAATATGAAAAAGAAAGCATTTATATCTTAGGCTCTATACTAATTTTTACATCTTCGATCTTAGAGAGGATCGATGATGCAAATTTCATGTCTTTGAAGCCAAAAAATTCATGTATCATCTACAAATTTTAACAAAGCATTAATCTCAACCACTAATCCTCTTAGATATTACAATTAAAACTTGGGTCATAAGATATGGTTTAGAAAACAATGATAGTAAGGTTAAAATGGCATGTCATGTGGTAGGGAATATGCATGCTATATACAAGTATTTCACATAATAAAAAATCCAAATAATGTAACTTGTCTATTAGGAATATCACGAAGTGACACCTGTTCTTATATGAATGTATTTCATAAAATGCGTACTAACAATTTTTTTGTTTCCCTCATTCAATAGTACCATCTTACAATAAATGGTGATCTCAATTAAAAATAATGTAGTAATCTACATGGAGAGGAAAGTATTTACAAAAGTTCACTTTTTTAGTTTCTCCCAATATAATTTTTAAATTCATTCTCTACATTATGCTGATAAATGTTTGTAAAGTTCTCTAAAAGCTAGAGCCTACTATCAATAATTCTTCATAGAAATTAATGATTCAAAATATAATATCTAGAATCATCACTCAAATTATAGAATTATCTATATTTGGTAAGCTCGAAGACAGAGAAAATTTTAGACTCCTTTTATTGCTTAGTTTATGCCATGAGATCATTTTTTCAAATTTTTACATCACTCCTCAAAAGTACATTGCCTATTACTTTATTGTAAAAATTATAGTCAATATATATGAGAATGAATTTAGGGTAAACCTCATTACTTTTAAAAAACATATCACTAGCTCTGATTGGATTGTGATGGGTGATTTTAATACCCCTATTTCTCCCTCGGAAAAGAAAGGGGGTTCCCAGGAGTTTACTATTGGTATGGAGGATTTTAATGATTTTATTACAAACTCTCAACTCCATGATATAGACCTTAAAGGTAGAAAATACACCTAGTCAAATAGAAGAGATGGTTCACAACTAATAAAAGTGAAACTAGATAGAGTTTTGGTAATAGAATAATGGTTAAGTAAGGACATTTCACTTTTCTCTCTTCCAAGGATAGGGTCTGATCATAACCCAATTATTTTGATGATTAAGAACCCTTTAAGAAGAAGAAATCCCTTTCGTTTTGAGAAAATGTGGCTACATGGTGAGGATATTAAAGATATTGTAAACGAATGGTGGAAGTTTAAGGTACATGGAACCATAATGTATACATTAACCAAACAATTGTAGATTGTCAAAATGAATCTTAAAGTCTGGAATAATAAAAGTTTGGGAATATTTTTCAAAAGAAAGTGGAAATCAAATCTGACTTACAAAATTTCCAAAGGTGGAATGAAAGGTTGGAATTTGAACTGAACTTGGATGATTATGAGAAGCAAAAATTTCTCTGTCCGAAATCCACAAAATTCTTGTGAAGGAAGAAACCTTCTGGAGACAGAAATCTTGAATTACTTAGCTCAAGGAAGGGGATAAAAATACAAGGTTCTTCCATCTATCTACCCTGAAGCGTAGAAGTTTCAATAGAATTAATAAAATCAGGAAAGATGAAGGAAACCTCTTGGAAGAGTAGGATGAAATAAAAAAGAGGCTATATCTTTTTTAAAAACTTGATCACTAATCAATGTGTTCCTAATTTGGCCAAAGAGTAGGATTTTCTAAACTACATTCCTTCTATGGTTTCTCTAGAAGATAATAAGATTCTCTCAATAATCCCTTCTATGGAGGAGGTTGAATTTACGGTCAAACATCTTAGTCCCGATAAGGCTCCTAGACCAGACGGGTTTCAAGCCTTCTTCTTTCAACATTTTTGGGATATAATAAAAAATGATGTTTACAATAATATGGGATAATTCTTTAGCCAGAAAAAATATTCTTAAGGATATGAATTTTACCTTTCTTGCTCTAATTCCAAAATGTGGTAACACCATGGAATTAAAATACTTTATACCTATAAGTCTTTACAACACTACCTACAAAATTTGCATGAAAATCCTTTCCCTCCATTTACAATTGATCCTTCCTTCTATCATTTCAGAACAACAAGGAGGTTTTGTTCTTGGTCGTAAAATTCAAGCTGGGATCATTACACTCATAGAGAATATTAATTCGGTTAAACCTAGAAAGAAGGATGCTATGATTCTAAAATTAGATATGGCTAAGGCTTATGACAGGGTTTCATGGAGTTTTCTTGATAATATCCTAAACAAGTTTGGTTTTGATGTCTCCTTTCGGAGTTTAGTTAAGGATTGTATTTCAAATGTTTGGTTTTCCATTCTTATTAATGGGACCCCTTGTGGTTTCTTTCCTAGCTCCCAAGGTTTAAGGAAAGGGGATCCTCTCTCCCCTTTTTTCATAATTATGGTAGAATCCCTCAGTAGAAGACTCAATGTGGAAACTAGTAATGGCTACATCAAAGGGATATCTTTGGCAAGGGGTATGGATAATGTGACCCATTAAAATTTTGTCGATGATACTATTTTGGTGGGAGAAGTGTCTATTCCTAAAGCTAAGTAGTTTTAAAATATTTTAGATGATTACATGGAGGTTTCAGGACAACTGGTGAATTATAGGAAAATATATATTTTTCCTCAACACTTTGGAAAGTCAATGTAAGAAGATATCTAAAATTATGGAATGTGAATTTAAGCCCTTTCCAACCATTTATTTGGGCATACCCCTTGGGGATAAAAGACCTATGAGTGGTGAATGGAACTTTCTTATTGAAATATTTAGAAATAAGCTCACGGGATGGAAGGCTAATCTGTTATCCCATGTTTGGGAAAATTACTTTCTTGAAGAGACATCTTCAAATACTCCTAGTATATGCAATGTCTCTCTATCAACTACTCGGGATGATAGCGGAAAAACTGGAAAATATCCAAAAAAATTCTTATGGAGTGGAACCGAAAGAAAATAAAGAATTCCACTGGTGTCCTGGAATAGGGTTTTTAAACCTAATAAGATAGGGGGGCCTTGGTCTTAGATATTGGACTAAAATGAACAGAGCCCTTATAGTGAAAATAGGTTGGAGGCTAACTCAAGAAGATGGGGTGTGGACTAGAATTTTAAGGAAAAAATATTGGATGAATGCAAATGATAAATGGTGGATATTCAAATAGGTATCCTTCAATGGGTCAAGTATATGGAAAGCTATTAATTGGGAAAAGGAAATAGTTGCAAAGGGAAGCACGTGGAAAATAGGTAAAGGAAATGAAATCCACTTTTGGATTGACAAATGGGCTGGTAACTTTACACTTGAAGAAAAATTCCCCCAAATTTCAAAATTATTAGAAGATAAATATGGGGAAAAATAAACAATTATATGGATAATCATGAGATATTTCAAACTTGGAAGCACATAGAATTGGACAGCATGAAATTAAATAACACACAGTTAACCTTGATGATTTCTTTAAAAAAATTGTCTTCTAACAACAAGGAACAAGATAGAATTGTGTGGCTTAGAAAAAAAAAAGGTATTTTTTTAGTTAAATCAACGTATGCATTATTATTCGATGAGGAAACTGGAGAGGAAGATCTTGTAGTTGGTAAGATATGGAGCAAAATATCAGTTCCAAGGTTAATGTTTTTAGTTTGATTTCTATGATAAATAAGATTCTAACAATTTATAACCTCACCAAAAGAGGTTTCCATATGGTAAATAGATGTGTTCTATGTGAAGAGAACTTGGAAATGGTTATCATTTTTTCTTGGAATGCTCCTTTTCTTATCAAAATTTTTCTTCTATTTTGGTTTTGTTCTCAATTAACTGGGTTAATCCTAAGGAGATTCAATCTTCCTAGAATCAATGGAAATGTCCTTTCATCAGTCAAGGGCTGAAAAAACAATGGATAATGATCCTTGGACATTTGTGGTGGGAAATATGGAAAGAAAGGAACAAGAGGATTTTCAATAGTAAGAAACTTCCTAGCATGTTGATTATTAACAAATGTTTATAGGCTATTAGAAATAATTTTTCTATCCTAAAGAAAAAAGAAGTAGAAGTCATGGACAATGAACAACATATCATAAAGAAATGGAACTTAATCTGTGATCCTCAACCTAAGAAGAGAAATCCTAGAGAAGGGGTTAAATGGACTTCTCCTAGAGAAGGTGTTATTAAAATCAATTTCGATGGTGCCACTAAAGGGAACCCGGTAAGGAAGGAGTAGGAGGATGTTTTCGAAATGCTAAAGGTATGTTTCTCCTTGCATATTTCTTTAATTTGGGCATACAATCTAACCATGTTGTAGAGGTTGCGGTAATGTTCTCGGGAGTGAAGCTAGTGGGAGAGAGAGACTTCAAGCACCTAATTATGGAAGGTGATTATTTGAATATAATCTCGTGTATGAAGGGAAAAAATATATATTTTATATCTATTGAATACTTCATTAAAAACACCAAGAATAAAATTTCCTCCTTTAGTGAAATATCTTTCCAACACATTTACCATGAAGGAAACAAACTTGTTGATTTATTGGCTAACAAGGGGGTGGAAGCTATGGATTTAAATGTGGTTGATGAACTAACCAATTTGGAAGCTAACTTCATACACATTATTGAAGGGGAATGTGTCCCTAATAACATATCTTATTAATGAGGATGGATACAAGTTATTATGCTTCCTGGGTGACGCACCTAGATATTATGAATCCTAGACTCGTGTCAACCATTATTTCCTATCAATCCACGGTTTGGGAAGATCCCCTCATAATTTTGAATCATTTCAACAAGCATGGTAAAATTAGCTACCAAAATGGTTTGCATTTCCATTACAGGAAGAAGAGTTACAGAAGCAAAATGGGAGGTGATTTAGTGAGAACTGAACCTAACAAGGTCTTGACGATGTCAAAAGAAGTGGAGTTACTTGATAAGGCTGGTCTGATTAAAAATTTTCAAAATATTTGATGGGTTTGATGAAAAACTAAATGAATCAGGATCGAAAACTTGGAAGGAAGGCCATGTTTGGGTTGGGAACTTCTCATTCATAATCTCTCCATAGATTACATGAAAAGTGTCGGGGCTTTCTTAGGAAGGAAGACATACCTTCAAGCCCAATTCAAAATATAGTTAGGAGATTGAATGCTTCATGCAAGGTAAGGGTGTGCCTAATACTCTTCATAATGGTTACACTAGAGAGGACTTACCTCTTCCTTTGAAATAAATAGCTCAATTAATCATGACATAATATACTTTAGAAGGGAGATATAAAGTGATTTATGGGTATCACTTTCCTATCTTGAATCATGTTAGAAATAAGAGGCCCTACAATTTCCCCAATTTTTTGTATCTTTCTTTGGCTAAATCAATAGCTCAGGTTGGGAAAGGAACTTTTACCCTTCCTTTGCATCAAGGTCTCATCAAATCCATGTTTAATATAGGTACTCCACTCATTGGAAAAAATGAAAATTTTGGGGCTTCAAAACTTGAATAAAGATTGTTTAGGGGAAATAAAAGAGATCTTGGAAGCTAATGTGGCTACTCCTAGTATGGAGGAAATGGGGAAATCGGTGGCTAAAATAACCAGGTCTCATTTGGCCAAAGAAAGTGTTAAGAAGATGAGGTGGGAGAGTGGGGATTCAGAGCCTCAGGAGAAATTTGAAGTTAACTCTGATTCAGGGGAACAACAAGAAGAGGAAGCTTACCAATATGATAATAGTGAGGGGGGAGGCTAGGAAAGATCCAAAGAAATATAAGGGAAGATGATCTAAAACCGTGGAGGAGGCTATTGAGAGTTTGCACGCTCTCAAAACTACTTAGAAGAACTTGTTCAAATCCCAAGATACAACGGTCGAATCAAATGTTTTCACGAGAGAGTTTGAAAACTGTAGGTTGGATACTGACATCAACAGACATAAGATAAGCATGGTGACCATAAATATGAGAGAACTACATGAAAATTTTGAGAAACTCACGTCTATTGTTCTTAGTGAACAATTAAAGAATGTAAATGAGAAATTCCTGGCCATGGAGAATGATATGCTAAAAATGAAGGATATTATTATGCAGATTAGGGATGTGCACATCCTCAATGTCAAAAGCATAATTCACCTTGTTAAACTTGTTGCTGAGATGATCCTTTCCATGGAAACTGTGAAGAATAGATAAAAGGATGGGTTTGGACCTAAAGTGGAGATAGCTGAACTAGATTACCAATTTTTGAAATCAACTATTATCAACTTAGTCAAGGAATGGAATGGGTGCATGCACATGGTGGGAGATATGATTAATGAATGATGGCTTATATTCCTTTATGTATGCATGGTTTCTTTTTGTTACTATCTTGCTATTAGTTTTATGGCCTTTGCTATTAGTTATTTTACTTTGGGCTTTTAGGTTAATGTTCTTGTTTATAGCTTTATAGTTTTGGTTCTTGGTATTGTAGGGGCTTCAATGGATACTCCCTTGGCCATTTTCTTTTGATCTTGCATACTTTGTATGGGGTAGGGTCCCCTCAAACCTATTATGCCTCTCATAAAAAAAAGGGTAACATAAAAGTAATAAAAGTTCATTTGTAAATTACTCTACCTTTTACAAGTACTAGTTCAAGGAGGGATACTGATAGAAAAATATGACAACATAATCCATGAAAATCCCCTTTCTATTTTTGAAGCTTCTATGATACAAGTAGATTCACTAATGAATACATTCATATGCATCACCCATTCTTGATGAAATAACCAAGAAATATTAGATAATCTACTTATCATAAGAGAAATCATTTTGGAATTGATAGTAATTTGTGAAAGGGATTGAAGAGTGGGTTGAGATACTTTTGTTGGATGAGGTCTTTTATCACCCCAATTTTATTAGTGTATGTTCTAGTAATTTTATGACTTGATAGTTCAAGAAATAATTAGGAATGGAAAACCTATTATTGGATCAAAGATAGAAACTATATAGATGAGAAGTGAGTAAGAAATGCAAAGCATGTTGGGGCTTAGAGGAATCGGAAAATGAGATTTATAAACCACTCACTAATCCTACAACAACATTATAAGGTATATGTAACATGCTATGAATTTGTGGCAAAGTAGCATATTATAAATATGGAAACTATTGAATGATTCATTTCTGGTTAGTATTAATCCTCAATGTAAAATTATATCCCTTATACCTAATAATTGTAATTTCACATTAAGAATTACCTCTGTCACACTTCTAACTCAAAAATTTAAACATATTTTTCATAGAGACAATATAGGATAATTGGTGTCCTCCATTGACAATGATAACCCTTCTACTACCCTAAAAACATAGACATGATTTTAACATATAATATCTTTAGGTCTCATTTCTCACACCTACTAAAGCTCACCCAGCAAGTCTAGGGTCAATTAGGAAGGGGGTGTTCCCCAAAACATTGATTATTATGTGTAATTTATAAATAAATAAAGAAAAGGTCGTGGGGCCATTGGTCACTTAAGATCTTGTTATTACCATATTATAGCCTACTTTTAATTAACACATAGAAAATATGAAATTTGTGATAAACACGCCTAAATTTTCAAAACTATAGGATCATAAGCTATCATCTTATCATAGTTTGAAATCTATTTGAATTGAGATGGAAGGATTAATAAACCCAGATAATATCATTGTATCAAAAAAATAATGATATAGTATATACAACATTATCAAAGATAAATAAAAAATAGGCTAAATAAAGAGGTTGACAAGTTGAAGGTCGACATCAATTCATTGAAAGCATAGAGGAAAGTGAATGGAAATAAGATAACCAATTAAGAGAAAAAGGTTTTATCCCAGTCATCAAAATGGATTGATCCATGTGAGCAAGAGGGGAAGGTGAATCACTTGCAACAAGATCAAAAGTCACTAATGAAATGTCTTTAAAGAATACTTATTTAAGGAAGTTAGAGGAAGAAATGATGAATTTAATATCCTTACATAAGAAATTGGATGAAACAATAGATACTTCAACTAAGTATAATGTATAATAGGTTATGGTCTCAGTTCATTAGGCCTTGTGGGATGATACCTTTAATATAGTTTATTAACTCTAGGAAATTTTAGAATACATCAATGGTTTACTAATCTTATGTGGGGAGGTGAAGTAGGTGACTGAGGATTCCAAAATATAGTTGGAAAAAATAGAGGACTTAGAGAAAAGAGATAAAAAGATTGTAAATTTAGTGTAAACAAATTATGATAATTATTTGTAAGGAAAATGAAACATGAGAATAAAGGATATTAAGGCATGGGAAATCCCAAAGAAATATATAAAACTAGGAGAGGTAATAATTTTTCTTATTTAGTGAAACTAATTGTTATAGGAGATTATGGGGAATATGTTTTTAGATAGGATAAGGGGTGGTTTTTTTATATAGGGGTCATGCCTTGTTACAAAAGAAAGGCCTCAAATGTAATAGAAGTTAATAAACATAGAAAAAACTAACTAGAAAAAGAACAACTACCTCACAAGAAAAAGACATCACAAAGAGAGACATAAAAAAATAGCAATAGGAAAATGGTCAGATTGGATTTATTGAGGTTGAAGTAATTTTAATTGGAAATGAAGATAAGTCTTTCCTAGAAGAACCTTTATTCTTTTGTTAGACAATGGTCCAGTTATCCTTGTCATTGTCAACATCTGGTTCAAGATCGGATGGGATAAATACTTCTAAAAAGTTTATTGGCCTATACTTCTTCATTGAAGGAGAGTAAGAGTAAGAAATCTCCTTTATCAACCTTGGAGGACATAGACAATTGAAATTCGCAAAGGGTGGGGATATCTTTAAGAACCAAGGTATTCATAATGCAAGAGTGGATCTTGTCGGAAGAATGCGAGGATGGTTCCAAAATATAATTTGAAGGGGCACAAATGGTGAGATGTTTAGGTAGAGAGTATTTATACCAAGTTTTTTTAGATAATTTATGAATAGAGGGCTTGCATAGTCTACAATCGGGTATCCATTTTCAAAGTATATGCAAAAAGAAATGGAAAACCATTATAATCAAGCCAATGAACCTAGGTTCTACCTCGGATAAGTAGATTAATCTCAGGAGGAAGGTCTTGAGAAAGGTCAATGTCGACAAATATATGAGTAAAATTATTATGTAAGTGTTAGGTGGATCTCTAATCTGATTTAACATAATCCCCTAACTAATTTGCAAGGAATTCAACACAATTGACATTCTAGAATTTGATTGGAAGACCTGAGAGTCTAATACAAATATGATGAATTTTAGAGTCTTTTGATGTGTCAAAATAAGGGTACCAGAGTTTCAAAATGAGACCGTGCTACCCCAAACCCAATATTGACTGTCAATAATATATTTATCTTTAACTAGCTCAAAAATAGAAATGAAAAATTCTCTAGAATAGGGTTCAAGTTAAATCTTACCATTAATTCTTAGGATCCATCTTTGGGATATCCATTTATGTAATTGAAAAAGTTTTCATCGAAGTTTTCAAAGTGACAAATGAGTGAAGCCTTATAAATTTTATCCTCTGCATCCAATACCTTTTGGAGGACCTCCTCGAGAGATAATGGAAGGGGTATTTATTATCATTTTTAAAGGAGGACCACGTTGTGGCACGTAAGGAAGTTTAGGATGTATGGAAATAAATGTTTTCACCGAATTACAACCTCTCATTTTTCATGTGTATGTGAATGAACTGGAGTAATTTGGTAATATTGGACCATCTATCAAGTTGTAGGACCTACTATCCGAGATGTACCTCCAGAGAAGGTTGGTTCCTATTCCTAATATAATTCTAAAATTACTCATAATACTAGAAATACACTTACCTAATCCTATCATATAATTCCAAGGACCAGGGAGAGGAAAATGCATAAAAATGAATAAATCCTACACTACATAGGTGATAGCACCAAGAAAAGAGAGTGAAATATTCTGTTTAGGGATAAATATAAAGGAAAATATATTTGAAAGAGACCAAAATAGATTTGACACTGTCCCAAACATGCATTTTCCACCAAATCCCCATGAAACACAACAACATAAACCTACAAATGAAAATACACAATACACAATACATAAACACAACAATACACAATTTTTATTGCATGACAGTTACACAGTCCATTATATATGTAAAATAAAGTTAAAAATACATTCTACAAGCCCATGTTTACAACTCAATGGAATTGATAATCCAAATTGTAATAGTTTCCCTAAGTCCCGATATCTCCTAAAACATGAAAAGTGTTTACAATATATAGAAGTGATGGTAAAAGTAAGAAAGAATGAAACTCATATTTTTGCTCTCACCCACCAACAAGTTACATTAAATGTTTTGAAAATTTCATGAGAGTCCTTACAAATCATTTCTCCCACGTACTTTAGCTTCTGGAAGAAGAAATGTGGTGTCATACTTCATTAATTACGGTGGTTGGGCACGGAATATTACAATTTCGTGTTGGAGAAGTTTTCTAATTTTATTCACATATAATCTCAATGAAATAAATAAATATAATTTTCATTGCATAGAGGACATTGATACCTTTCCAACAATATAAATTTTGTGAAAAATGGAGCAACGGGTCAAAAGTTATGGCCATTTTAAGTTTCGAGTGAAAAACTGTCATTTTCGTTTGTTCTACAAATTTTCAAGTTTTCTGCAACATTCCATGAGATTTGGTTTTATATGATATTCCATGGAATTTGTTCTACAACACTTTTTTCTGCATCATTTTGTGAACATTTTTCTCTCTACGGCGTGTCTTTCTATTGCACTTGTTCTCTACGACACAACTTTCTGCAGAACTTGTTTTCTCTGCGGCACTCCAAGGATTTAGTTTTCTGCAACATTCCGCAAACCCTTTTTCGATGGAACTTTTACTGACTCCTTAGCATTTTCTAGGTTAAGGACTTAGGAAAAATGGATTGAAGCCCCCAAAAAAATCTAAATTTCACTATTTTCTCCAGTTGTCCATTTTACCAAGGGGCTATCGTTTCCACTAACAAAACCCTAAGCCTAGTAACATCTCATTGTTCCAACCAAAGTTATAAAAACAACCCAACAGGATTATTAAAATTCTCATTGGTCTAGGTCTTTTATCTCCTTAGAATAATAAGAAATGTCTTTCGTAGAAGGAGGATTTAATGAAGAAGTTGTAGGAGAAAAATACAAAATGGCCTAGTTAAGTATTTTTCCTAAATATATAGATGAGATTACAAGGGGACATATTATTTGATGAAATTCCTTTGTACTTTACAACTAATAATGTAAAGGTATTTTAATTAAAAATAATCTCTTTGCTATGAATTATCTTCTAAATTGCATGTAATCCAATATAGATTGACTATTTTGGATGGTTGAGGCGAAACGAGGTTGTTGGGGATGAGGTGATTGATGTTTCTCCCAATTCCCACTTGGTGGCGCCGACATTCACTACTCCATTTTTTACATTGGATTCTCGGAGTTGGGGAGAGTTTGGATGGGGGTCACTTTGATTTAGTGGTTGGAAATGACGTGTCGAGGGTGCCTTGAGTATCCAACGAAGGGAAAATCGATATTTTTATACCAAAGTGTCAAAGGAGAGGAAAGAATGATTGAAGATTAATGTCGAAAGAAGTATCTAAAAATATTCTTGATCCTTGCATACAAAAAATTATTTATTTACGGGAGGGTGAGGGATATAAAGAGTATGTTAGATCGATATTTGGAGGATGGAAGATGGATGAGTTGGAAGATGGGTACAACACTTGTGTTGTCGAAGAAGAGATAAACATAATCAAACAATTGCACATTGTGATTGAATTACGAGGACTAAATTTAGAGGTTATCGGACTTAGTGGCCCCTTAATTTTAATCATTAGGTTAATGATGAAATTTGGAATCTAATATGTCAAATAAAATATTTTTTCAAGTAGATACTTGGTTCGCTAAAGCAGTTTGGTTGTGCTTCTTTCATGTTATTAGTTTTTTTGTTGTGTTTTGGTCGTAGCTTGGTTTCTTGTTCTATTTTTTTGTTCCGGTCCTTTAATAAATTTCTTGGTGTTGAACCCTTTGTTCTTGGGTAGGGCTCCCAGTCAAAAAAAATTATCCTTAATTTAAAAATATAGGTAACTGTAATTTCACTACGTAGAAATGAGGATGGGAACATGTTCCTCAAATTTTTCTAAGTTATCAATCAAAAATGTTAGAAACTTCTTCTAATACTAGTGATTTTGTGGATGATTCTAATACCTTCTATAATTTTCTATTGAATCAACTAGTTAAGTGAATAATAAAATATATTACTTTTATTTATGCATATTCCACAATTTTTTTTTGAAATATGTAAATTGGTGAGGGTATTGAAAGGACCCACATACTTGTATAAAGAGCCCCAATGGACATATAAAATAATGAAACAATGACAAGAAGAAGCACTAAGGAAAAGGTAACAAAGGACCAAAAATTCCTTAAAAAAGAAGAAAAGAACAGAAACACAAGAAATGAACAAGAGGAGTAGATGAGGCAAACTAAAACAACCAAAAAGGAGAACAAGCAATTTTGGATAGTTGTACTAGTACCAACCTATGGAAGAACAAAGAAAAGAGGAAAAATGCATTCGAGAGGGATACGAGACGAAGAAAGAAAATGGGTATGAGGAAAAAAAGGGGTAAAGAAGATGGGGAAGTGTTGGCTAGATTTTCGGCATAGCACAAAACCTAGGCAGTCATGAGATAAATCTCCCTCATTTACTGGTGAGGCTCCTGAGTCATATTTTCAATTAAAGTATGCTAATATCTAAATGGGGTTTTACTTTAACTACTTTGTTCATGAACCATAACTGAAAATTTATGCAGAAAGTAAGTTGTTGTTTAAAGAAATGAAATATTTATAGAAGGGGAAGGAAATTATATAAACACAGAGAAGCAATGGGGAAGATGTGCATCCCAATCAATAGATAGCAGAGTTGATTGCATGCACATAGAAGAAACCAATAGATATAAACATAGAATTCTAAGCAAAAGAAGCTCTAGATCTAGAACTTAAATAACACAAAGTTTATTTAAAGATCTAAGATAGAAAGTTAGAAACAAAATACACCGTGACACAAAGCTCTCCAAAAATCTACTCCTGTATATTCCTTTGCTTGAAGTGCCTCTCAAGGGTTTCAACACAAAGTCTGGAACACAAGAATGCTACTTCCAACTTCTGATCATTAACTTGAAGGTTCTTCCTCTACTTATAGAATGAGGGGAAATTACAAGTCGGAAGATTTAAGTTGAACTAAAACATGTGGAATTTGGAAAAGAAACAACTAGAAATCTCCCTCTTGGAATTCCTCTTTGCATGACATGTATGATTTGCAACTGAAAATAGAACCTTCTATTTTGCATGTCTGCCACCTATCTCCAAGTAGTTGACTTCTTCAAGTAATGGCTTTTAAACCAATCACTTAAGTTGTATAATTTAATTGATCGCTCAATTACTTTGTCGGAGGAAAGAAGAGGAAAGTTGTTGTCTTGTCCTTTTTCATGTCTGAATGCAGCTGATTCTTTTGCCTTTGATTCTCATCAAACTAGATCTGGGAGTAGCTATATCTAGAAGCAAGATGGAATTTTGCCTTCACCTTGTCTTATTTTTTATCCTTGAAGCTTTTTTAGTTCTTCTCCAGTCCATGAATTAGTGCAATGTTTACCGTAAATAACTCTTTATTTTTAATTGCATATGAACAATTAAAGATTCTGGAAAGCACTCCGAATGAGTGAAACTTCAATGGAGGCTTCAACTAGAAGATTGGGAGCACATGCACAAGATATTGGAAGGAATTTTCCATGCACTGACTTCTTCATGGGCTGCATTTGAAACAAGAGGATGAAGCCTTTGCAATTATGGATATGGATCTGGACCTGAATCTAGCACACTCCATGATGAATTTTGGTAGCTGGGATATAAATGGAAATGCTTCAACTCGAATGATTCTTCAAAACTAGTGTAGATCTGGATAATTCTTTAGATTCGAGGATATATTCAATGTATTGGACATTGATTAAATCTCCTTTTCTTTTAGTAAAGCACCCGTAATGAATTCTTTGCAAAACTGGTGTAGATCTAGATAATTCTTGATTCGGAGGATATATTCTACGTATTGGACATTGATTACAGATCCTTTTCTTTTATAAAGCACCTATAATGAATTCCTACAAGTGATTCAGAAAAATATGGCAAGCGGAACATGAACAGTGAATTTTAATCATAAAAATCTACACTATTCAAGCTCGCCCCAAAAATTGATGTTTTATTTACATGTAAAGTGAGCATGAAATTTTCCAACTTCACCTGAGCACCTGTATCACTTATGCAAAGAATTATGCAAACACAAATCAACTTCCTTCAATGCATGCGCCAAAATTGGAAGCTTTTAGCATTAGATCCACATTCCTCGAGAAAAAATCCTTTCCAAATGGGGCACACGTTTCCTCTGGGCTGCACTTATTTACCTATGAATTAATTAATTCATCCTTATAGAAGCCCATGCTTATATAACCCTCATAATTCTATAATTAATAATTGCCCTTCCTATTCCTGGCAATTAATTAATTAAAAATCATGCTTTTCTCTTTAACTGATGTGCTAAAATTACATGTTTAAGGACAACCATCCAATAAATTAAATTTAATCAATTTAATCATCCACTCTTCACTCCACTTAAGCTTCACAGTGTGCTTTAACCTTAGCCACTGAAAATAGGAATTAATATAATCATTTAATACTTTAAAAAGTATTATTTCCTTCTCAAAAGGGGCGCACTTTTCCTCATGAAGGGGCTGCCATTAAATAAATTAATTTATTTAATTTTAGACAATCTATTTCCATCTCCTTTATTCCCCTTTGCTTTTGTTGACTTTCTTCCATGCTTGGGCGCCATTTTTAGAAGAGGAATTAATTAAATTAATTAATTAATAGGCTGCCTTTATCTCCCTAAAGGGGTCGCACTTTTTGGCTAAAGAGAATTCTATTTTTAAAAACACATGACAATGAGAATTTTTACCCTGCAAGGCAGCCCCAAAACCCATTGTCACTTAAGTCATTTGACTTTCATAATGGGATTATTCACCCTGCAAGGTAGGTAATAAAATCCCATGATTCACTTAAGTGACTTTTCTTTTATTCCACAATGAGAATTTTTACCTTGCAAGGCAGGTAAGAGATTCTCGCCTTCCTGTTGCCTCTAATTTTCCCATTGTCACTTAAGTGGCATTTCCTTCATGGGAAAAAGTACCTGCTAGGTAGCTACAAATTACCACCTACCTACTACTTCTAATTTTCCCATTATTCACTTTAATTCTTCTTTTTCCAAAAATGCAGCCAGCCCAGAAGAGGCTTTTTGGTGCACGACTTCGTCTTTTCTGAGAGAACTAGACCTCCGATGGCGAATTCCTTCTGGCACAATGTGCATAGGTGATCCCCAGTTACTTCAGGCCAAGAATCAGGCCAAACCGGCAAAGGAATTGATCTAGAGAAATTTCACAGAAAACGAAACGGGAAAACACAAAAACACAAAAAATTGCCAAAAGTCACAAATAAAGCTTAGAACTTATTCCTAGTTAAAACCCTTCTGGTATATAGGAATAATGATATGTTTGATCACAACAGGGTTAAATCAGAGCGTAAATTTCCTCAAACGGGGATCAAAATAATTAAATACAATTTTTTTGCAGACAAATCCCGACAATAGAATATAACAATTTTGGGCATCTGGGTATTCGGCGAAAAATGGCTAATATGGCTCTTTTGGAATATATTGACGCAATACAAGAAATTTCTAGAAATAAAAACACAAAATGACCCATTATTTTAAAATTACAAAAAAAATTCGGATAGGGTAGTCACATATTTCAGGATGAAATCTGGGTACACCAGTTGCTCTATCTGTGAACATCTTTTTCTTTGTCAGAATGACAAGGGAAAAGATGAGATCTCAGCATCTCTAGTTTTGTATCTTGTCTTTTGGGCATAGGGTCAGGAAAACAAACACAACACAAAAATAAAAACAAAACAAGGAAAAATAAACAAAGTTTTATTTATATACATACAAGTTTTACCACCTTTTCGGTTCTTGAACGACTTGATCTTACCCATTGAAAGGCAATGGTAACTCAATTCCATCTGGTAGGCAAGGAAGGAAGTATCTAGTCCTATAGCTCTTTTTATCATGAAGGACCCTTTTCCAAAGTGAATCATATTTGTCGTGCATGCCCTTCGATTCATATCTCATGTCCCACCAGTACCCAGCCTCCGATCTCTAATTTCCTTTCTCGACCTTCTTGTCAAATACCTTGGGCAAGTCCTTATCAACTTCATCTAGTAGTGGCTCATCCTTTCTTCTTTCTGGAGTGGGTAAGTCTACATCAATTTTCTCCCATTCTAAGATTTATTTGCTGCATTTCTAAAGAAGAACTATCTCCATATTCTTTGTTCTCCTTTAAGTATTGATCATGCTTGTTGAAATTCTCCACTAAGGAAACTAAATCCTTGGGGATTTTGTTACCTTTTGGTTGGATCATTCCACTGCTATCACCATAACCTGGATCAATTTTCCTGTGACTATTTTTCATGGTGGTGATTTACTTCCTTCAACATGTAGACATGCAGATGTTTGTTTAGGGACTTTGGGGTGGTAGACCATCTCCACTTTATAGTTTCCTTGTTTGAATATGGACGGTGGTCTATCCGGATTCAATAGTGCAGTTGTGACTACTAAAGAATATGCCTTGGAGTTTTGATTTATTGGAATGAAGTCAATAGAGAAGGCTACAAAATCGAATGTGGCAGAAAGTACTCTATCTCTATAATGCTCCAGCTCATCTCTTTTGACTTGATTTTTCCCTCGAACTTGCTTTACTAGAAGTTCAACATCTCCTTAGGCTTTGAGGAGTTTTACTCCTTTATTTTTAGCTTACTCCATTCCTAGTAGCAATGCTTCATACTCTGCCGTATGATTGGTGTTCTCGAACATCAGCTTGTGGGAGTATGGAAATATCTCATGATCTAGAGATATTAGTAGAGCACCGGCTCCTGATCCAAAAGAACAACATGTGCATTTAGACTCTACAGTCCAAACTTTTTCTTCTTCTTTTTCTGGCTCTATCTCTGGTCGAAGTTCTGGCTTTGGAATGTCTTTATCTATTTCTAAGAAATAGACCCCATGATCAAATTCTGAAAAGAATCGAGATCTAGGATCCTCAGATTTTGTAACTATTTACCCGACTTCTTTTCCGGCTCTAGCTTATGGTTAATCCCTTTAATAGGAATATGCACATAGGACCAATCCATCTTTACTTCTCCTCCCAGTTCTTTATAGAAGTTTCTGCTCAGCAACATCCCATAGGAGATAGGAATATCTGCAACTAGAATTGTCATCTTTAATCTTTTGTCAGGAAAAGCTGCCAGAACAACTTGTGCATCTTTGATTTTTCTGATTAAAGGGACTTGTATCTCCATGGAATAACATCTTTTTATGGTCTTTTTTAGGGTAATCCCAAGAGCATCTACAACTTTAGCTAGCATGACATTGTCATATGCACCTGAATCTAAAACGCAATTGCTTAACTTGAAACCATTAAGTGATAGGGAAACATAGAATGGTTCCGCTCTTTCAGAAGATGGTGAGGATTTAACTGCAGTGTTGTTTTGTGGAGGAGTATCTTTGGGCTTAGGAAAAAGGCCTTTTGATGTATTGGATTGTCCTAGTGATTGTACATATTTTACTAGCCTATTTAACTGCTCAAGAATGGCTCTCAAGTATTCAGCTTCTGACATTTGAACTTTAGTTTTCTTGGCATGACCAATAATGTCAAAAGAAGAAATAGATTTAGATACCTGAGCTGCTTTCTATGGTTGAGATGAAGAACTCACATGCTTACTTCTAGGAGCTAAGGAAGAAGGTAAAGGGATGCACCTTCTTTGCTCATCTACTAATGCTTCATTTGGTTAGTTTGTGATCTTGTAAGTACTACATATGTATGACCATGATCATCTTCATGAAGTTTCTCATCGTCATTTTCAAATTTGTAGTTCAGGTAATTAATGTTGGAGTCGCCAGCAGGACCTACAAAATCATCATCCTCGAGCTGATCAGCGTTAGTTTCCTGGTCCTCTTCATTCATCTCCACATTGTTTCTTGGAGCAGCTTCAATTGCTTATCTTTGGGGACCTACAATGTGGTTTCGGTTGTTGTTGAAATTCCGAGAAGGGGCAATATTGTTTCCTTGAGCCATTTGAGCCATTTGTTTCTTCATCTGCATCATCTCATTTGCTAAATTTTGCAGCAACGAATCAGAAGTAATAGCAGAGGATGAACTTTCAGCTCTAGAAGTGTTGTTCTTTATCTTTCCAGCCATGATGAGGTCGTCTTCAATTTCAACCGCCATGTTTTGAGCTGCTAACAAGTCAGTAGGACATGCTCTTTGCAGTTGATAGCTTACTTCAGGAAGTAAAACATTGATGAAGAATACCTTTTGATTCTCATCATTCGAGAAGAAAAAAGCCAGAATTTTGTAAATTAATCTTTAGAATTTTGCAATAAAATCTCGCATGTGCTCATGTGGCTCCTTCTTCAACTGAGTGAGCTGAGTTATCAATGTGCTGGAATCTTCAGCTGGTTTGAATATTTTCAGGAATGCATCCCACATAGTAGCCCAGTTGGTTATGGTACCAGGAGCTAGCCGGTAGAACCATTCTCCAGCCAAGTCATGCAAAGTCTCTATGAAGAGCCGGATAGATACATCTTCATGTTCGACTACAAGCACTCCACAGGATATGAAAACGTAGCCAAGTGGTCATCTGGATTCTTGCTTGCCATCTCCAAAGAATTTTGGAAAATTCTTTCTCGTCCCTTTAGGTAGATCATGCATAGGAGGAGTCAGATTCAGAGGCCCAAAAGCTACTCCCCATGGGACAGGTACTATCTGGTTCTAATTCGCCATGATGAATGGGGCACATCTTATCCTTATGTAGACTTGATGAATAATTCTAGCTTTTGCGATTATGCTTTGAAGATGATCTAGATCGGCATGTGCGTGCCTCTCCTTCCCAGTGAGAGACTAGATCTGCGGCTTTTAACTTAAGGAGGATGATTGAAATTGAATTACTCTTGCGATGCGAAGAAATGATCACTCCTTACTTGCGCCTTCATGGATCGGTGAATGGACGTTTAGCCAGTTGATATTTTTATGGAAAACACTCCAATCTTTTAGAGAAAAGCTTTAATTTGCAAAGATAGTTATTCCCAAGCGGTGTCGCAAAAAAAAAGTTGGCGATTTTTGGCATAGCACAAAACCTAGATAATCATGAGATAAATCTCCCTCATTTACCGGTGAGGCTCCCATGTCGATTTGTCGATTAAATTATGCTAATATCTAAATGGGGTTTTACTTTAAATACATAGTTCATGAACCATAACTAAATAATTATACGCAGCAAGTAAGCATTTGTTTACTGAGAAAAGGAAATATTTATAGAAGAAGGAAAGGGAATTATATAAACACATAGAAGAAATGGGGAAGATGTGCATCCCAATCAATGTATAAGCGAGTTGATTGCATGCACATAAGAAACCAGAGATAAAAACACGAATTCTAAGCAAAGGTAGCTCTAGATCTAGATCTAAAATAACACAAAGTTTATTCAAAGATCTAAGATAGAAAGCTAGAAACAAAATACACCATGACACAAAGTTCTCCGGAAATATGCTCCTGTATATTCCTTTGCTTCAAGTGGCTCTAAAGGGTTTCAACACAAATTCTGGAACACAAGAATGCTACTTACAAATTCTGATCATTAACCCGAAGGTTCTTCCTCTACTTATAGAATGTAGAGGGGCAATTACAAGTCGGAAGCTTTTAGTTGAACTGGCACATGTGGAAGTCGAAAAAGAAACAACTAGCAATCTCCCTCCTGGAATTTCTCTTTTCATGACATGTATGATTTGCAACTGAAAATAGAACCTTCTATTTTGCACATCTGCCACCTATCTCTAAGTAGTTGACTTCTTCAGGTAATGGCTTTTAAACCAATCACTTAAGTTGTATAATTTAATTGATCACTCAATTACTTTGTCAGAAGAAAGAAGAAGTAAGAGGAAAGCTGCAGTCTTGTCCTTTTTCATGTCTACATGTAGCTGATTCTTTTCCCTTTGATTCTCATCAAACTGGATATGGGAGTAGCTGGATCTAGAAGCAAGCTGGAATTTTTCCTTTGCCTTGTCTTCTCTTTTATCGTTGAAGATTTTGCAGTTCTTCTCCAGTACATGCATTAGTGTAATGTTTTCCGTAAATAACTCTTTATTTTTAATTACATATGAACAGTTAAATATTCTAGAAAGAACTCCGGTGAATTCAACTTCAATGAAGGCTTCAACTAGAAGATTTAGAGCACATGCACAAGATCCCGAAGGAATTTTCCATGCACCGACTTCTTCACGGGCTGGATTTGAAACAAGAGGATGAAGCCTTTGCAATTATGGATCTGGTTCTAAACCTAGATCTATCACACTCCATGATGAATTTTGGTAGCTGGGATATGAATGGAAATGCTGCAACTCAAATGATTCCACTGCTTTTGACTGCACGCATGAGGGAAGTCTTTCCAGCTTTGGATCTATCAATCAATTCGGAAAGAGGTTCTGGACCTAGATCTGTGTCTCCTATGTCTGCAAATTTGGAAGTGATGCATGACTCCGTTGTGCTTTCTTTTTCGTCCCTCTTTGCCATGGCTTTGTCTATCTTTGTCTGAACAATTCTTTTTCTTCTTATTTGGCCAGATTTCTTCAAAACTGGTGCAGATCTGGATAATTCTTCAGATTCGGAGGATATATTCAATGTATTGGACATTGATTAAAGCTCCTTTTCTTTTGTAAAGCACCTGTAATGAATTCCTGCAAGTAATTCAGACAAAGATGGCAACCGGAACATGAACAGTGAATTTTAATCATAAAAATCTGCACTATTCAAGCCTGCTGCCCCAAAAATTGATGTTTTATTTGCATGCAAAGTGAGCATGAATTTTTCCAACTTCACCTGAGCACCTGTATCACTTATGCAAACAATTATGCAAACACAAATCAACCTCCTTCAATGCATGCGCCAAAATTGGAAGCTTTTAGCATTAAATCCACCTTCTTCTGAGCAAAAATCCTCTCCAAATGGGGCACACTTTTCCTCTGGGCTGCACTTCTTTACCTGTGAATTAATTAATTCATCCTTATGGAAGCCCATGCTTATATAACCCTCATAATTCTATAATTAATAATTTCCCTTCCTATTCCTGGCAATTAATTAATTAAAAATCATGCTTTTCTCTTTAACTGATGTGCTAAAATTGCATGTTTAAGGACAACCATCCAATAAATTAAATTTAATCAATTTAATCCACTCTTCACTCCACTTAATCTTCACAGTGTGCTTTAACCTTAGCCACTGAAAATAGGAATTAATATAATCATTTAATACTTTAAAAAGTATTATTTCCTTCTCAAAAGGGGCACACATTTCCTCATGAAGGGGCTGCCATTAAATAAATTAATTTATTTAATTTTAGACAATCTATTTCCACCTCCTTTATTCCCTTTTTATTTTGTTGACTTTCTTCCATGCTTGGGCACTATTTTTAGAAGAGGAACTAATTAAATTAATTAATTAATAGGCTGTCTTTATCTCCCTAAAGGGGTCAAACTATTTGGTTAAAGAGAATTCTATTTTTAAAAACACATGACAATGGGAATTTTTACCCTGCAAGGCAGCCCCGAAAACCTATTGTCACTTAAGTCATTTGACTTTCATAATGGGATTATTCACCCTGCAAGGCAAGTAATAAAATCCCATGATTCACTTAAGTGACTTTTCTTTTATTCCAAAATGGGAATTTTTACCTGCAAGGCAGGTAAGAGATTCCCGCCTACCTGTTGCCTCTAATTTTTCCATTGTCACTTAAGTGGCATTGCCTTCATGGGAAAAAGTACCCTGCTAGGTAGGTACAAAATTCCCACCTGCCTGCTACTTCTAATTTTCCCATTATTCACTTCAATTCTTCTTTTTCCAAAAATGCGGCCAGCCGATAAGAGGCTTTTTGGTGCACGACTTCGTCATTTCTGAAAGAACCCAGGACCTCCAATGGCCAATTCCTTCTAGCATAATGTGGATCGGTGATCCCCGGTACTTCGGGCCAAGAATTACGCCAAACCAGAAAGGAATTGATCTAGAGAAATTTCACAGAAAATGAAACGGGGAAACACAAAAACATAAAAAATTTACAAAAGTCACAAATAAAGCCCAAAACTTATTCCTAGTTAAAACCCTTCTGGTATAAAGGAATAATGATATGTTCGATCACAACAGGGTTAAATCGGAGTGCAAATTGCCTCAAACGGGCTCAAAATAATTAAATACAAATTTCCCATAGACAAATCCCGACGACAGAATATAACAATTTTGGGCATCTGGGTATTTGGTGAAAATGGCTAATATGGCTCTTTGGGAATATCTTGACACAATACAAGAACTTTCTGGCAATAAAAACATAAAATGACCCATTATTTTAAAAGTATGATTTTTTTAAATAGGATAGTCATAGATTTCAGGATGAAATCTGAGTACACCAAGAATTCAATGCGTTCCCTTCTTTCCCATATTTGAATGCACTAATTGCCATTTATCCTACATAATAATCTCTAAAATATGAGGATTATATTCTATTAAATGCAAGTTTGAGGATCCAACAATGGGAAGGACACTATCCTTGTCTCGAGTCGAGTGATAAGATTCATGAGGCCGCTTTGGTGCTTAGAGAAGGTCCTTCTAAAGAGGGAGTGGTAACCAATAACTACCCACCTTTTTAGAAGGAGTTGTACTGAACTAAAGTTACACAAGATGCGATTTAGCTTCAATTGAAGGAGTTGTACCTATAACTATTTGATCGTCAAAATTAAAATCATGTACTTCTTCACTATTGTCCTCTTCTTCTAAATTATTTTTTCTATAATGTTTGGGAATCACTCCTTTTTTTCGAGGAACTTGGGCTTTCTTCTGAGGGAAGGCAACATGGAGATGACCTAGTGTTCTGCAGCTACGACATCCGAATGTTGTATTTTCATAGTCAATAATATGGGAATAACTTGTGTCACCCATTTTAAGATTCATCCTATCCATAAATCCCTTCTTTGAGATCAACATCAACGTAAATCCTAACATAAGTATGCATACCACTCTGTATCCTCTAGTTGTCCTATTTGATGAAATACCCATGGAGGTTTCCAATTTCCTTGATGAGCACATAAAATGAAGGAGAGGATTTTGTAACCTCATCCAAACCGGAACCGCGTGATGGAGAAGGTATTCGGTCATATTCCACACATTTGACTCTTGATTGTATTTTGACTTTTGAAAGTATAATTTGTATTCAAGATATTCCAAAATTCCAATGTCCTATAAATTTTTTTATGTAATATTGATTTTTTTGTTTGATTAGTGCGAATGAATTTTTTAATATTATTACATGAAAAGATAATCAACCCAAATTGTTTATGTAGAATATTTTTCATAGACACTTCTCATTGCTTATATAAATAAATATTTACATTGATAAGGGAAGCATTCCATATGATTATACATTGAACAATGGATATATAGACATAAATAAATGCAAAATTATTTTTTAGAAAAAATAAAAAATAAAAAAATTGTTATTTCTGCTACCATATACTAGAGCTTGAACCTAACAAGATGGCACAAAATTATACCATGTAAACATGTAAAGATTGAAAATCAGATAACCATCTACCAAAAACTTATACATCAATATTATTCCATAAAAATGAGATCGGATCCCATATTATAATTTTACATGAATATAGTACAATGGTACATACAAGATTGAGATTCAAGCTTCCATAAATTTTCCACATGGGAGAAAAATAGAGACATATACAAAGACCATGTATTTATACTACCCTCTACTAAATATTTAATCTTCCTAGAGGGCATAAGATTACCCCATGCAAACGAGTAACGATAGAAAGCCACATACCCTACTACCAAAACTTATAACTCTATAATCTACCATTAAAATAAGATCGCATCCTCAATGCCTACGTGGTTCTCATAATGAAGCACAAGAGGTTGCACAAGAGTGTGGGTAGGAGCCACCACGGATGACACCTTCTGTACAATTTTGGCTTCTTTGCAATTTACACATACATTGTTTAACAATTTCAAAAACACATTATAAAAATACTTTAACATCCTAACTTGCATTAGTCCCTAAAAGAATTCCATCAAGGTTAGGCTATCCATAGATGATGTTATTCACTACCTTTGAACTTGGTTGGCCAATTTTTGCATTGGCCATCATGTGTGTCAGAGTGTTTCCCTCCATGATATATTTTTGAATTGTTGAGTAAGATGCCTCAAGAAAAATATTATTCGGGGGTTCGATAAGGTTACGATGATTAATTTTGAGTCACAAAGTTAATAATAGCTAGACATATACTTTGTATCAATGCCATTTCTTTGGTTTCATTATTTGAGCCTATTTTGGGGTTTACAAATGAAGGTCTAGTCACGAGATCTTCTATAGTGGTGAATAATTTTCCCTATCCCCATACCCCTAGGTTATCGGTAAAATAATTGTCAAAATTGAACGTATACTATATTGTGGGGAAGGGTTTTATGAGTTTCCATTTCTTACTTTGGGATACAAATTGTTTCAAATAGAAATTATTAAATTCATTTAGACTTGTTTAATTTTCAAAAGAAACAAATTAGACAATAATTTGGAGAACCACTTGAGGATATACTCATCAAAGTAAAATTATCAAAACAAATTCTTTTGATAGGGAACTAGATATATGGAATTCATCATGTGAAAGAAAGAGAGTGGTTAATTCTTGTATTAAAAACTCACTCCCTACATTTATGAGTTCTAAAGTAGAATTTAGGAATCTACCTCAAAACATTGAAAAAAACTACACAATTAATTTTTTAAAGTAGTATTTTAGTGTCTTCATATATTTTTCAAAGTATAAGGATCCAATCAATAGTGGGAAAATACTCCTTGAAAATGGATTTATTGAGGAGAAAAATTAAAAATTATCAACATTTATTTTTTTCATATAATAAAACTTTATTTTTTTCATATAATAAAAATTTATTTTTATACTCACATATACTACGCCTTGTGTTGGGATCAATTCAATTCATACTATGTAAAACTTTCAAAAAATTTCAAATAATTTCTCAAGCCCAATTTTAGGCAATCTAGTGGCATTCACAAGGTCATTTGTTATATTTTTACGTTTCCTAGAATAAGGTTTGTATCGGTATCATTCATATATACAAGAAACTAATTTCCATACAAGATGATAAGATAATTAGAGGCATTATAGGCGGTAAAAATTAGATAATTTATTTATGGAATTACATCATTTCTATTGCACTTTAGGGTAACTTTGTTTGCGAAACATTATACAACACACACTATTGATTACTACTATGCTAGTAAAAATGAAGGACATTATTTTACAAAAATAAGTTATAAATATGCTAATGAATCTTTAAAACTGTATTTGAAATGGGATGGATAGTAGATGCACAAAGTAATGGGATAAAAAGGTGATTATCATTGACATTTCTCACAAATTATGTATTTCATTTTAAACATCGTGAAAACCCTTAATAATATTGATGTTGAACCTACTTTGAATATGTTTATCATTTAGAAACCTATATGTTCATTCCCTATGTGGTAAAAAGTGTGTAAGAGCTTTGCATAACATAATGTGTACACCCTTGTAGTGTATAGGGTGTGCACCTTTTGTAGTCCTATTTTGGAGAGAAATGTATGACTTAAATTTAATATAAAAGTATACAAATGAAATGAACCATATGAAATGTCAAGGGTCCGGATCCTTTGTAGTGCATATAGGGTGTACTCTCTTATTAATCTCCATTTTAAAGTTACTTTTGTGATCATGAATGAACTATATGTCTATGTTATGTGATATGTTTAGTAAAATAAACATTTAAATATAATTATTCATCTATTTTATATCACATAAAATTTAATATAAAATAAAGGTAAACATATGGTTTACATTTAACATACTAAATATAAACAATTAATCTAACTCCATATTTTTGGAATTTGTTTGAGAGATTTAACGAGTAAAGTTTAATATATAATTATTTTAAACCAATTGAGGAAGCTATTAGTAATTTTTATGATATCTAGAATTGAGCATATATTTAATAAGGAATAACATTTTCACTTTGGATATCTATTTTAGGCGAGCTACTAGTCATTTTGTGGGTTCTAGGGCCTTCAGAGTTATTGACATCCTTGATCTCAAACCACATATAATCAATTATATGTTTTCATCCCTAAATCAATAAATATGATACTATTATAGGTTACTTATGAAACATTACCATCAATTAAGGTGAAAAAGATGCAACTATCCCTAAATTGATGAATATTCTATTATCAGGATAATTGTTGTACATATACCTAAATTCGACTACACAAAGTGTTACTACTATTTTTGCATTGTTTATAATCTTTCCCATCATTTTGTTATATTTAGTTATTTCTCACTAATTATGTAACATTCCCTTCATTTCAATCAATTGACAACACTTCGTTAATTAATTATCCTTCCCCCATTCGAATTAGGTCAAATTAAATATAAAAATGATATTAGGGTATTTTATTTGTGTTTATGGGTTCAATATTTCCTAAATGATTGTTTTGTGCAATAACTCAAGTAATTATTTGCATCAGGGCATGCAATTAGGAATAATCAAGAAGAAATGATATTAGGTTTTTCGTAAATATGTTTATGGGAATTAATATTCTCTAATTAAGTTCTATGTGTACCCAATCAATTAGTTATTTTAATTTGTTCAAGTGGCAATCAGCCCTTGTGCACATGAAGCCTTTATCTCACTCTAATTCTTTGGGCTGAGCTATTGTGACATTTAGTTTTTTTTTTTCTATTCATTGGCGAGTCAAGTACTCTTTTACTCTTTTTTGTTTGTTGTTTTATCTCTTGTGAGCTTTATTGAAACATTTTATTATAATGGCCCTTGGAGCCTTTCCAAAAATTACCAATACAAAAATTAATTAGTTCAATAATGGAACAAAATTGGGGAAAATTAAAGTTGAAAGGATATTAGGTTGTTGTAATTAGATATAGGGGTTGATATTGACTTATTGAGTTCTTTATACAACCAATCAAGAAATTGGTTACATAAGGAAAATAATTAGGGAAATATAATCTCAAAAGGACATTAAATTATCACAATCATGTTTAGTGGGATTTACATATGCCCTAATTGAGTGCCACATGCAACTAATCAAGTGATGCTTTCATGAGGGAACACATATAGGGTAAATTTAGCTTAAAATGATGTTAAGTTCTCATAGTTATTTTTAAGGTGTTTTATTTGTCATTGTGATTACACAAAAGTATGTAATTGGGGAAATTCAAGATGGAAATGACATTAGGATTTTGTTATAATTTAAGGGAATTGGTAAACCATAATTAAGATCCACACATTATCAATCAAGTGGTTGATTGCATGAGGAAATACAATTAGCGAAAAACCGGGTTCAAAATAATATTATATTGTCGAATATGTTTAATGTTGTCAATATTCCCTAATTGAGTTCCATAGGAAATCAATAAAGAAATTTTTAAGGAGGAATGAAATTACATATAATCAATCCCAATAATCAATTTAATAAGGTTCATACATAAATTTTATTGAAATAAAATCAATAGAATCTCATTCCTTACCCTATGTAATCACTAAATTAGTTATATAAGACATTGAATTAGGTGTAACCTGCTCCTATGTATAATTGTTACAAACTATTATTAATTTGGGATAGATTTACCGTAACTTGATTCAATCATGCAACCAATCACTTAATTGGTTGAATGGGGAACTCAATTAATGTGGTTAAGTGCTATCAAACTTGATTTCAGTCGATTCCCACATCCCCCATATCTCTTACACCCATTTGTTTCCCATATAGAACCTTCCCTCATATATAATGTAGATAGAGGGTGGTGGGTGGCCTAATTTCCCTTGTTATACCATATGTATAGAAAATGTCTTGATAGAAGTGGAGGAAAAAACCTTTGATTTGTTGATGCACCCGAATGATATTTGTTTGACCTTGAGTAGAGTGTATATTATAATTATAGGGATATATCTATCTAGGTTGGAATATTTCAAATGCAATGTAGAGTTACATCATGATCTCTTACGACTTAACACTCCAATATCCTTATACACCTAAGGACACACCCAAGCCCCCCTCCTTTATTGAAATATGGAAGAAAACTCAATCCCATATATTAATAGGGGGTCAAGTACCCCATACATGGATAACGACCCTCAATTGACCTTACCTAAAGTTGATCCCATAGGTTATGTTATTGTGTTCAAAGTAATCAATCATATTTCACTATTTATGTCATATTAGAGTGTGAATAATAATCCCCTAGAACATTTTTTAGCTCAATTTATTTTTAACATAGTTTTGAAAATCATTAAGCACAAAGAACACATTCTGCAACAATCAAATGTTAAAAGTAAGTAGTGCCAAAAAAAACTTCACATTATACATGCACCTTTTAGGGTTTTTTTGGTTGTGGCTTCACCTATAGAAATAAAAAAATTAATACACCTTACCAAACAATATTTCCTCTTTCATATGAGCCCTATACCATCACCAAGCAAGTTTTTTTTATTAAGGGTAAATAGTTTTTTGAAAGGGACTATACCCTTGTACAAAGAGGCTCTATAAACTAGATTTAAACAATTAAGACCCAAACGGAGGAAAAGAATCAATCTGCTCAAAGAAGTTCCAAAAACCAACAACACATCAACAAAAAAAAAGCTGATGTATAGCAAACAAACAATTGTTGTCCGGTTAAGAAATGTAAAGCAATACGGACTAGCCGAACAACAGTGGAAAACAACCTCGGTGGAAATGTAATATCCTTAGAAAAAAAAAATTCCGAACCATACTCCAATCATATAAATTTTCTTACATAGGAATAAGAACTTTACGATAAGCTATTGGCTGATATGTATTATTTGAACAAGGGGCCCTTAGCTGTTATAGACACATTTGGTTTAATGTTTCTAGTCCTTTTAATTTCATCCCCGGATGACTCCATCATTGCATGATCTGTGCTTTCACTCAAGGGGTTATGAGGACCTTTTCCATCATGTCTTCTATGGCGAATCGGTATTATTATCAGCAACAATGTAGCCACATCCTCGTCCCCATCCGCATCAGGGATGTCTTTAGGTTCGAAAACTAGATGTTCTGGAGGGCATTTTTCCACCAGTAAGCCTTCTCATTTTTCATTTTTACTATCTCGCAATTAGCATCGAATGTCCTAAAGAGAAACATCTCCTGCATCTAAAAGGTATACCTTCATAGTCCAAAGGTTGGGTCGAAGTTCTATTTTGCGCTTTTAGCTCAATATGAGCTGGAATATCTTTTCAAGTGTCAATCTCAACAAGGATTCTTGCATAGTTTGTATGTGTAAAATCGAAGGTTTGGGAGTCAAATTTAATGATACTATCCAAGGTATTACCTATGGATATCAGACACTTTTGATCCCAAAATTGAAGGGGAAGGTGGGGTAATCGAATCCAGATCAATTTTGGGAGAAAGATTCAGTGAGAGTGTTAAATGATGGGAACCAAGGTTTTAAGATAAGGTATTTTGCTAACATACCTAGATTTTTTTATGAATAATATCCTTATCAACAATGGATTCGAACGGAATAATAAAAATTTCCTTAGCACGGGGGTAGAGATCTAACCTTGCTTCTAGGAGTGGGATCTAATGTTTGGAGATCCATGCATGTAAGATAGGTAAGCTAGGCCAAATTTCACCGAATCGACAAATCAAGGCATGAGCTTGATAAAATTATTTTGTTTCCACAATTTCATCTCCAAAGGTTATGCATGGGTTGCTCTCGTAGGCTTCATGCTTACAAACTCTAGCTTTTTCTGTAAAACCTCCCTGAATGATCTCTTGTCCATAGCTTCCATCGTTGCAATAGGGGAGGAAGCCTTAGTGGCGGGGATTTTAGATTTTATCTTATTGTTATTAGCAGCTGAGTGAAACCCCCAAATGGAAGTGAAGCTCCAAACGGTGCCTCCAATGGAATCTCAAGAAATAGATCTGCGAGCCATCTCTATTCAGTTTTTTGTGTCATGTTTATGCTCAGATCCATGGCCACACATAAGATTTGGATCAATTTTCTCTGGTACACTTGACCGCATCCAAGGAATTGTAATTAGTGGTTATAGGAGATCCACGTTCACCCAATATCATTCCACCACTAGTTGATCTGGTGTCACCTTCATTCACACCTTTGCTAGGAGGATGTTTAGAGTTTTTGAAGCTCTTATCGCCATTGATATCTCGAGAAATAGATCTGCGAGCTTCATTTATTCTATGTTTTGTGCTTTCCCTCCTTGTATATTCCTAGATCCATGGCCACTCCTACCTCTCGATGATATGTTTCTGCTATTTACACTAGAAGGGAATCACATAGGGTTTCCGGTAGTTCTGTGAGGGATCATTTAAGGCACACCATCACCAAGAAAATTATAGATAAATACTTTTGATCTTATTATTCCTACTTATCTCGGGCTGAATGCATTCTCTAACTTGGAATACATGTAGCTAATACCCATATTTTCTATACGCTTCAAATGTTTCAAATAATCTTAAGTAATTAGATTTGAATATTGACTATAATGCAATAGTAAAATGTTATTAAGTATTATCCAACGAGTAGTGGTGTAATAGTTCTTAGGTCTCCTAGTAATTGGGAGGTCCAAGGTTCAAATATCGGGTATGTATTAAGGTGATCTACTACTGATGGTTTGGATACCCTGGTGATAGGGAACCAATATAATGTGGTTTAATCCATGGGCTAGCCGAGAGCTTAAAAATTCCATCCTTAGATGGTTCCAAGACCGGTGTGGGTTGGTGATGCCACAATGGGCTAAGGGCCTCTCCCTAGGTAACCTAACTAAAAAAGTTATCAAGTATTAGCACCATGGTAAAATAGGCATGACAAATGGGGATCCCTCTCCTTAATAATAATAAAATTATTTTAACCACATTCTAAACAATAATGGTTCAAAAATCATGACTTTTAAAAAATGTTTTGCATATTCTCCCACAATCTCACGTAATGGGTACCATTTATGTACAAGGAGAGAAAAATGATCTATGTGGATCTAAGATATAAAATAGATTATGACACCATGAATTTGATCTGCAAGATCATTTGAAATCATCGCTGACATCAACATCATATTGTACACATGTGTGCATACCAAGAGGTCATAAATCCTTATCTATGATAATGCACATCCTCTATAGTGTTAAAATTTTATTGCATAGCTTCACAATACCTTGAACTGAATATGATAGATTGATGATTAGCTATGAAGTAGTTATCACTACACAATGTAACAATTTGATTGACACTTCATATTTCAATTTTTATAGATCAAGGAACCTTATATTCTTTGTAGTCAATAGATTAGTAACCATAGAATATGTAGTATGTAGACATCATAAATATGAAACCTATGATCTTGTACAGGACTTGTAAAATGTAGATTTATAATACAATTCTACATGTTTTGTCAATTATCTTATTTATTTCTTTTCTATTACACAAGCATTCAAATAAGTCTTCAACTTCTAACATTCATAATACATTTTTTCATATAATACATCTAGATCCTCATTTAGATTATTTTTAATTTTTTATACTCTTAGGCCCTATATCACTTGATTGGCTAAAATTATGTCCATCATTGAACAAATCAAGTAATTAGCTAGATCAAGGACCCAATTAGGGATAATTGAGCTCCAAACCACTTTATGTGTTCGTTATAAGGCTCACATGGCTTGATTGGCCAAAATTCCACCACTCTTTACAAAATTGAGTAATTTTCAATCAGGTAATGGATTGGGGAAATTGAGCCCCAAATTACATTATGTGGTTTATATCAGTTGTATAAGGATCAATTTCCCCAATTTGTGTCCTTTCATTAAATTAAATGAGTAAATGGATGAATCACGAACTCAATTGGGGAATATTGAAACCCAAATCACATTATGTTCTCACAATTAGGTTCATAGGGCTTGACTTCCCCTAATTGACCATATTTACACTTTTGATTGACCATAATTGGTAGTAATTAGTTACAATTAGCCCTTGGTAGTACAATATTGGTCAATTTAAAGATAATTACACCTTTTTGACCTTAATTGGAAATAATTTGTCATAATCATTGATTGATTATGGGATAGAAACATCTAAATAAATCCAAATAGAATACTAACAAATAATTCAAAAAGATTCATAACCTAGAAAATGATCATTGGTTCACCCAAAAATGACACAGGATGAAATACATATAACCGAAAACCAAATCAAATTGAGGAATATTGAAACCCAAATCACATTATGTTCTCACAATTAGGTTCATAGGGCTCGATTTCCCCTAATTGACCATATTTACACTTTTGATTGACCATAATTAGTAGTAATTAGTTATAATTATCCCTTGGTAGTACAATATTGGTCATTTTAAAAATAATTACACCTTTTTTGACCTTAATTGGAAATAATTTGTCATAATCATCGATTGATTATGGGATAGAAACATCTAAATCAATGTAAATAGAAGGCCAACAAATAATTCAAAAATCTTCATAACCTAGAAAATGACTATTGGTTCACCCAAAAATGACACAGGATGAAATACATATACCCTGAAAACCATGAGTTAAATCTTGATAATCAATAAATAAAGATCATATTATATTTGAACAACATCTCCTAAATAGAAAATCGTTCAAATCTAAAACCAATTCAAGAAGATGCAGAGTAGGCCTAAATTGTTATATTTAGTAAAATATATTTGGATTATAAATTTACATTTACTTACACATATTTGTTAATATTTATATTACTAAATATACATTAACATAGAAATAAAATTACTAAGGCAACCCAAAGCATGTAAACCCTTTATATTAAATAGGGATTACACCCTCCCTATTTTATATAAGGGAACATGCCCTATGCACTACATAAGGGTCTATAACCTTTTATAAAAGGGCATGTTCGCTTGCTATTTCTGAATTTAAACTACAAATGTTTTTCTCCAAAAAATCATTTCAAAGGGTGTATGTCCTATGCACTACAAATGGAAAGTTCCCTTCATAAACGACATTTACCCTTTGTTTTATTTTATTTTGAGGTGTACTCATTTCCATCCAAATACCTAGGTTTTAGCTTGGAGGATCTAAACCTAAAAATTAGAGTTACACTAGACTAGTGAACATGTATTTTACAAAATTATAAGGTTTACTTTTATTCATGGATACATTTAACTCTCTAGGATTAATTATTTCCTAAAAAAATTAGATTAATATGCAAAGGAGAAAACATAACTTTTTAAAATTGAATTGTTGTAAACATTTAATTATTACTATTAATTATTACTTAATTTTTACACAACATACCTCCTTATGCTTCATATATATAGTGTTTTTTTATTATTGGTAAATAGTTTTTTGAAAGGGACTATACCCTTGTACAGAAAGGCTCAAAGCCAGGATAGAATCATGAAAGCCCAACAGTAGAAAATAGTCTAGCTTAGAAAAGTACCAACACCCAACATCAATCCAGCAAAAAAATAGCTGAAGAACAACAACCAGTCTGCAACAACACCGCAACACCATGGCAGATCCAAAAACTATTGTTCGGCAAAGACAAGGAACAATGTAGAACAACCGAACAACAAAAGAGAAACAAATCATCGAGGTGGAGAAGTGGCATTCTTTAAAATACTCTTTTTCTTTTTACGGACAGTTACCCAACCTGATGATGCCTCCACGAATGGAGGGTTAGAAAAAGGAGTATTTTCCTTAGTTGCAATAATTCCAACTGAAACAACATCATTGTTTTCTTGAGATAAATTTATTTTATTTTCCTTGCTGTCAACAACTAAATGAGATAAATTTGTTGCATTTTCCTTTTGTCGGCAATAGGATTTTCTGATAAAGGGGTTTCAAGGACTAAATTAGATTCAGCCTCTGCATTTGAATTTGATTCTAGGTCCTCTTTTGCACCAAAAACCAAGTGTTCCGAGAGGGCATCTTTCCACCAGCTGCATTTCTCATGTTGGTGCTTTGCCATCCCACAATTAGTAGAGGTGTGACCTAAACAGAAACATCTTCTGCATCGGAATGGAAGACCTTCATAATCTAAAGGTTGTGACCAAGTTCTGTTTTGCACTCTGAGATAAATGGTTGCAGGAAGGTTTTTAGCCATGTCTAGTTCCACCAAGATCCGAGCGTAGGTAGTATGGGTGTAATCAGATGTTTGAGAATCTATAAAAGTGTAGTTCCCAAGGTGTTTCCAATAGATTTCAAACATTCACCACTCCATAATTGGAGGGGTAAATGGGGTAATCGGATCTAAACAGGTTTGCATGAAAAAGACTCAGTGAGCGGGTTAAAAGAGGGGAACCAGGATTTAATGACCAAGTGCTTAGATTGGCAAACCCAAAGCTTGGAAGTAATGGATTTTTTATCAGCTATTGAAGAAAAAGTTACAATGAAGATACCTTTAGCACACGGGTATAAGTCTAACCTCCCAACGATCAATGGAGTCCAGTGCTTGGAGATCCATGCATGTAGATCAGGAAGGCTCGGCCAAAGTCCTCTCGAATCTACAGATCAGAGCATGTTCCTTATAGTATTTTTCAGTTGAAATGACCTCCTCCCCAAATGTTATGCATGGGGTACTATCTGCAGGATTCATAGGAGAATCCTTGCCCCTTAATGCATCTTTGAATGAGGTTACAGTGGGGCCGTGAATAGATGCGCCTTGGCCAGTCCCACCAAGAACATGGTGAACTCCCAGTATAGATGCCCCATCTCCATAAGTTGTGTCACCCGACCGGTGAATGTGCCGCCGTCCTCGGAAAAGTAATTTTTAGCCTTCGCGGGTATTGAAAGCAAGATTGATCTAGGACAAGGCCGAGTCCTCATTTCCCAAAGTCGTGCGCCTCCAAAGTATATAGTGTTATTAATAGTTAAATAGATTTTATATGTTATTTATTGGCAAAACGTATATCTTAAAAATATAAGAATCATTGGATATATTAAGAAATTAAAAAGTTACTTCGATGTAAAAAGTCATGTGAATACACTAGCAATATAAATTCTCATTTTAAAATTAATTATAAAATTATTTTTAATTAATTTTGAATTTAATGTTTTAAAAATTAATTAAAAACTAAAAAAAAATTCAACAATCTTCAACATTTTCTCCATCCTTGTATGTGATTTTTTATACAATGATTCATTAATTTTGTCATAAAAGTGTGTATGTACATGTGCACTTTTGTTATGATTTTACAAACAAATGTTGCACGACATTGTAAAAAATACCCAAGTTTCATGTTCTTTTCTTATCTAGGTATTGGCTGTTAATATATAATAAGAAAATAGTTTAATTCTTACATTTTCATAAATTTCTTTTTGCAAGTGTCTCTAAAAGGATCTGCGAGTTCGGATATTGTTGTTTTCATAACAAATAAATAAGCGGTGACTTAAGACCCAAATTTTCCTCCCCATTATTTTGTATCTACTATGGTGAATATTTTATAACATGTACATATTTCAATGAATACAATTTATAGTGGTCTCCCATTATGTCTAGAAACAACATTCCTTTAGGTAAAACACCCAACATCAAAACCCTTATATTCTTTAGGAAAAGTCTTGTCAACATTTCTTATTTCGTATCTACTACTGATTGGATACCTTGGCCTAATTTCCAAAGAAAATTTAGGATTAACTACAAATATTTCCTAATTTTTAATAAACTAGGAGAAATTGGAAAATTTTATGTTACAAAATTTTGGGATGCATCCACCAATGACTTGGTGGAGTGGATGGTAGTTAAATTCTTACAAAACATTCAAAAATTACGCACCTAGATTACTATATAAAAATAATTCCCTTTTCCCCAATCTTTGTAAGTTTTATACTATGTGGATTTTGAATTCCTTTCCTAGATAATGGCTTAATTACTTAAATAGGATTTTGAATTCTAAGATCTATAAATAAAAATACACTTCCTTTGGTGTTTGCAAGGCCTCCTTCTCATGGAGCGGCTCAAAAAAATTGGAATTACCTGACCCAAATTCTTTCCTTGTGCCCATCTTAAAACCTATAAATATATTTTCTAGACTTGCACTTGTGTTAGAGATTCTTTGGAAAGGATTCCTTCTTTATTCTATCCCTTTTACAACGATTCATTTAATTAGAGATTGAATTTGATTGGGGATCAATATTAGTTGTTGGCTTACATAGGTTTTATATAGAATATTTCAAATTTATTATTTTACTGCAACTTTGGATAGCTATAAATGTTGTTATCTATGATAATTATATTTGTCTTAGTAGTTTTTTTTTATGTTAAAAAAGTTTATTTTCCATTTGTCTCCATATTTGTGCACAAGTTAATAAAATGGCACTATAACTCCATCGTATCTAGGATCTATTTGTAGTACCATAATTTTGAATTATTGACATTTGGAAATGTTCCTTAATAATTACCTCACCCCATTAATCATTGTGAAAATAAATAACAAGTTCTTACACACATCTCACTTAATTTATCTCTCCTTAGCCAATATATCACACTTAATTCTCATCATTAACAAGTCAAATATCCACTTTACGATAATATATCATGTTTTAAAAAATATATCGACCTTTGTCTATTAATATAATGTAATTTTCACCTTAGTGCAATAAAGTCTCCAATTATGGATGTGTTTGATTGAATGGATTTGTCCTAAGATTATTGATGTTTTCCTCCAATCACTCAAGGATCGCTTTTATAAGTTCATAAGTCAACACAATCAACCTAGTATTTATTAATAAAAAAACATTTCATAATATTCAAATATAAAATAACAATCACCCCACCCTATTAGGAATATCTTCTCTTACATCTTTAGTACTACCTAAGATATTGCACAAAAACATAAAGTTATTGAATTAATCTCTCAAGAACATTATCCTTCATTAACGTTGCATACATCATAAGGCCTCCTAGGTGAAATTGTAAATATATATCATACATTATATATCACTATCAAGTTTTGATGACCGTATTAGGGTATTCATTTCTAAACACATTGTTAGTGTAAATTTTCCACACATTCACTAAGGAGAGAAACTAAAAGGGTTTGATATCTATTTACAATATTATTATGTAGGAATTGTGGGGGAAACTCAACTTGAATGGTAATAACCCATTTCTACATGTATTCAAAGATAAGATAGAGGGTTTGAAGAAGGATAAACCCTAATCTACTACATAGTTGTGTTACTAAATTTAAAACACAACAAATGGAGCTACAGACAAAATATCACATTGCCAAAGGAAGAAATCAACAAAATATTGTATAGGGAAAATCCATCCACATAAGGAAAAATTATTTTCATAAAATATACCTACAAAATAAACTTCATCATCCCCTAATTTCCAAGTCTCTTGATATTCAATATAGCTCAATGATACTCTACACAACTTATTGACATAGTTTTAGATCATTGTCACTCTATCTCAATTAGTAAATCAATGCAATCTCTTCTAACCCTAACCCACACTTCCTTTATATAGTTTCCTTGAGATTATATAAGTTTGTAATATTGTAATAAATGCATTTAGGATCTATGATTTATTTTCATTATTATATTTTTAATAATAAATTCAAATTTAGAAATTATTCATTAATCTAAATTATGATAACTCTAATTTCTAAATTACACTATAAAATAATTAGAGAATAGATGTTGCACTATGAACTATTTACCATCAGACCCCCATAGTTGGGTTGTCCAGGCATTGGTAGAGTCACTTCTACAATCAGTTCTCCTCACTTGTCCATGGTTATTTCTTAACTATACCATCTTAGTGGAGGGATTGGAGCTCTCCGCCACATGGAAAATCTATTGCTTGACCTTCTTGGTGGGTTTCATTTTATAGGCATATGTCACTTTTGTCAGATGTCCACCACACAAGTGGGTTGTCATGGTGTCTTCAAGTATGAACGATAATAATTATTACTAGATCCTCCTATGGAAGATCCCTCTAGTTTGATCTCCCTTCCTCCCAAAAATGATATGCCACCTCCCCTCAGTGTTGCTACTTCTTATGCATGAATTTATACTACTTGTCTTATAATGTGTTTACTCAATATTGTTAATGCATAGATACCACTTGTGGTTTTTTTCGTAGCTTGTAAATTCATTTTTATTTCGGTGTGGAGATTATTCCATCCATTCCTACTTGACTTCACTTATTTCGCAACCATATTGGATTTTATGATTGTTAATGATTAATTTGGCCAATAGGCCAATATAAGATGAATATGTTTTTATAATTTCTTGGAATTTTTTCCAATTAGTTCTCTTGATTGTAATTTTGATGTTTAATACAGTTTGAGTTAAAGTGAGTATTTTTTCTATGACTGAAAAATAAGGAACAATACACAATAATGCCCATCTATAATTTCCCTAATAGTTATTTACAAATACTCTTACATATGGTTGAATGAATAAGATGGATTTAGCAACCATAATAATAAATTAAACATATAGGGAAATAAATAATATCTCTTGTGCCACAATTAACTTACAAAATAATAATAATAGAAAGAAAAATGAATTGAATACGTTAGGTGAAGGGTGACTTGTGGGGATGTGTGAGGAGGAAGATTATTGGTGTCAGGAGGTTGGCATGTGGAGGAAATATGGAAAGGTATGGGTATCCAAAGTGATTCATAGACCTGTCATGTCCCATTTCTAATAATGTAGCACTTCATTAAGAATTCAAACGCGCTAATCATGCCAAACTATGCCAACTTTGAAAGTGTAGCAGTCTTTTGACAGTTGCAGCTAGACAAGACGTGTTAGGAGTTAACTGAGGTAGTGGGTGTTAGTTGTTTGACCAGGGAATGTGTACCCATAAAGGAATGAAGACCTATCAATTTCATTGCATAATAATACAAGCACTTTATTTTAAATCTTGATGCTAAAAACAACATTGAAGCCTAAAAACACCGCAAATTTAGCATTAATCCATTATCTATAACAATACAAGACACTACAAGTGCTCCATATTTTCCATGATCCCCATCTTCACAAATCTCTGATCAAGCATATCATGTTGGCCATTTCATTCCATAACCTGAGGCACTCCAGAGCATATTCAATATTGCAAAGCAATATTTTTGAGCAAGGATACAATACAGTACTACCAAGGTGATGGAATGATGATCCTGGGTTTGTGTGGTATAGACGTTTACAATAGTCATAAAAAAATTAGAATCTTCATTGTGAGGCTTTTGAAAATGACGCCATTTCATTAGAGCATGTCAAATTCCAAGAAATTTTATTGTTTATGAAATCTATTCTATCTTCTACAATTGTAAATCAACTATTGAAAGCCCACGATGGATCAGAGATTGACCTTCAGTTTGAAGTGAATGAAGAAGAATCATGAGTAATCAGATTTCCAATGTGGGAAGTTAAATTTTCCCTACATCCTCCTAGCTTGTGTCAAAATGGGAACTCTGGAACAGGGTAAGAACGCCCATCAAAGCATAATGGAAATCTGATTTTTGTTTACTTTTCTAGCTTCCTCCTAGTCTGTGCCAATATGGGAGTGTTGTCAGATGTCTTAACTGTAGGTGCCATAGAAGATATGTCTAAAAATGTGGATAAAATTGACTGCATTGATAAAAGGATATGTATAAAATGGGTTTATTGAAAAGGCCTTGGAAACTTTCAAGAAAATGCAAAGCTAGGATTCACATCCTTTGTCATTATACTCCACCATTTGCCAACATTGAGATTAAGAAGAGGGAATGGAGATATCTAAGTCAATTGTTAATGAATTTGTAGGACTCTTAAAAAAATCCTCAAAGAGATGTGGCCTCATGGGATTCTATGATTGTCAGATTTGCGGAATGAGTTTTTTGACAAGGCCCTAAAACTAGTTAAGTAAATGACTTGGTGAGACATGGTGTCTTGGAATGTGATGATTGCATATCTTGTAGACAAGGGACTAGTTGACAAGGAAATGAAACTATTTGATGAAATGCCTATTCGTGATACAAAACCAAATCCCTCAATTTTGACCGGATTCGTCCCTCCAGGCATGGTCTCCTTACCTCCATCTTCTTTAATTTTCATAATTTGGTTCTTCATTTGTATTATAGTAGAAACATTAAACCTCTGAACAATTTTACAATTGGATATGTAACAAAACTTAAATAGTGTAAAGCAATAAAATCCCTGCCTTGTGATTTTCAAAATAGTTCTATCATTTGAACATCAACTATGGTTGCCACCATAATCTCATATGATGCAACTCAGGTATCCGAATTAGGTTCTCATGTCTATTGTTATTGTCGAGAGTCATATGTTTCGTCAACTAAACACAACCTTTTTCATTTACTTGCAAATTTAAAAAAAAACACCACATATAGAGACTGACAAAACAACCTTCTGAACCCCGTAAAATAGATGTCAAGTGTCATATGTGTTCCTTGTTATGTAGAGAGTCGTGTCAAGCATTAGCTCAACCTCATCTTCTATTTTTTTCATTCGTCACTCCTCTAAGATCCCTATTACGACATTTTACATTTTTAGGAAGTTAAAAATTGAAAAGTTGGGTTTCGTATCAGCTCATCATTTCAATCCTAGACAACAAAATGCTTATCTGCCTTTGCAAACCTCTAGTATTTTTACTAGAAAATTGCCTCAAACCTTCAGTTTGGGGAAAAAAACTCTTCTTTATAGTTTGGAAAAGGAATTTTATAGGTTTTGGTCATAGTTTGACTACGCCAAAAGTGGACCAATTGTGGATGATGGCTCTAGAAAAAAATTTCACCATTTGAAAACTGTTTGTTGGTTCTCCATCTCGTCCACTCTAGGGAATTCTCCATATATAGAGGAACTTGTAGGAAGTTTCTGTTGCAAGTTCATCCATCGAATGTCGAGCTTTGGACGTGGTTTTCTAAGCCCTCAAACTAACTTTTGATCGTTTATAGCTAGGTCAATTATGATCGATGGCCTTGGAAAAGTGGTTGCCAAACATAAAGCATTCGTCAGTTTTGAATTCCGTCAATTACTTTGAATTCCTAGTATATAGGTGGGCATGAAGGAATTCACCCATCATGAATTTTTTTTTAGAAGACAATTTTTTTAACGCACCTTCTTTGCCCCGAGCCTAAATTGAACATTTTTTTAACTAGTAGGAAATTGTAAAAGAAATTTGTAGGACCCTAGTCAAGTTATAAAACCATCGTGGAAAATTAGTAACACTTGTAAATAACTATTTGAAACTCTATCACTTGACATGTGTGAAATTGAACTTTTGGCAAAATAGTGTTTCTCTCTCTCCTTATCTCTTTCTCTCTCCATGGTTAAGAAAAGAAGTGAAATGAAATGAAATCAATTCACATCTCTAAACATGTCCTTTCGAATGCAAATTATTAATGTTATTATGGAAATGGAAAAGTAAAGACATTAATTATGTTAGATTAGGGTGGATGTCATGCCAGCGATTTATCGTTGATTTCATGCTCACATGGTTTTACAGGATGCAAGAAAGATGGCAAAAAGGCGTTGTGTAATTCATTGTTTATTATTGTAATTTATATAGGTCATTGTAAAATAAATATATGTATAATGTAGTCTCATGTTACAGAAAAGTTATATTTAAAATTTGCTAATATGTATGAGATGTTAGTTTTAGGGATATCTTAAGAAATGTGCATTTAATCATAGGTTTAATTTGATTCATAGTTACGTATGGTAAAAAGGTTTGATATATAGGGTAAATGAATTTGAATTTAATATCTTGTAGTGATTTTTCAGTGTTCAATAAATGATTAATCAATTAGTGTGTTGTATTCTTATCTTGTAAATGTAATAAAGAGATTTAATCGAAACACTCAACCCTAGTATAAGATTCATGCATAATATGTCTTCATGTGTGATCTATCTTACCATAGAAGAAATTGAAACCGTAGAATGAACTTAAAATTTTCTCTCGATGGAACCTCCTGGTATAGGTAAATAAAACCCCTAGTTTGAGTATAGCGACATTGTCGTGAAAACCATCAGTTAAGAATGACTTGATCAAACGTTATCTATAGTAAGTGGTTCCCTTCTAGGATTGGTTATCATGTGTGTAGTAAGAAGAATATATTCTCTTCAAGTCCAACTTACGTGTTAGGTGACAAAGATCACCAACTACTCTTGAAATTAACCTTTAGCAGATGGGATTATCTAATGAAGTTAATGTTTAATCTTGTTGTACCCTCCCTCTCTTTCTAGCCTCATTAGTTTTCAAAGCGCTATCATCTTAAAATATATTTAATCTTCACAACTAAAATTTATGGTACTACACCTAAGAAATATATTCATTAGTTCATTTCTATAACTTAAGAGCCATTGTTCAAGCAACAACTATGTTGTGTAACCCTGCATGATATGGAGTAAGTAGAGCTAACACCTCCTTAGTATCCTAGTCGACTACCAAGTTAGATCTAGAAATTCTCTTCATCATCGAATGAATTCCTTGTGGGTAGAAAATGGTAAGTAACTCCTTGCAAATGAAATTGATTTGAAATATGTTGACTTAAGAGAAACCAAGAAACTGAAAACTTGTCTCTTGCATAATTGTGAAATGCGAAAACATGGGATCTTACTTTGAAAACAAATCTTGTGGTTCGTGTGTAGTTCTAAAGCTTCCAATCATGTACGTCTTCAAGATGTTAGACAAATACTTCTATAACTCCTATTTCAAAACAATGCTAATAATGAGACCATAATGCGATGTAAAAGTAAAGCATATAAGAGAAAAAAAATGAGATTTGAGGTTAGGAATAATGCCACTCTTGGAGTCCTTATGACTCAATTAAAAATTTTCATGTGTTACAAAGAATATGAGTTTCCCTTGGTGAGATCAAACTTGAGAAAAACAATATATATATATATATATATATATATATATATATATATATATATATATATATATATATATATATATATATATAATCTAAATACAATTTCTTGTTTTGGGAATGTTGAATCGGGAAATAAAGATACCGTGATCGAATAATGTTTATGGGAAAAAGGTATCTTGAATCTAAACCACCCCCTTAAATCCTAATATTGCTTTCTGGACATCAAGTCAGATTCACTTGAGTTGTAAGGGTAAAATGTAGACATTGAATAAACGTTTGAGAAGCATATTCTTAACATAAGAACAAGATAATTAAGTACTTTATATGTAATTTGAATTATGCCAAATAAGTATGTAAGTTATGGAATTTTCCATAAAGGATAAAAATCCAACTTAAAATGGTCGAACTGTAAATTAAATGTGGAATGAACTTAAGAATTTGTAGGTGGAAAAAGGAGAAAATTATCCTTGCACAATAATGTTCTTGGAATGTTAATCATAACTAAGATGCAATTAAAGAAATGATGTGTTGTGGGTTTGCCAATTATTGAGTCTTTTTTTTATGGTTGGGTCATTGCTAGTATTCATTCATTGGGAAAAGTGTGGCATCGACATGTCTATGGTGTTGTCATGTGTCTATGTGAGTTGATGACTTGTAAGTGTCATATGCGTCTTTGATTTTTCTTTACATGGAGCCCTTGTGGCGTTGTGAAGTGAGAAATGTAAGTAAAAAAATATTATCCTGGGATTTTTGTACTATTTTTTTTGTGTGTGTAAAATGTGGACATTACAATATCGGAAATCCGTGATTTGTTGGATTTTCCCACAAAAATTTCATGTATTCGAGTAATAAATGAGGATTCTATTGTAGGAGTTTTTATCAAATATATATGATTTTTAATGTTATTTAAAATTACTAAGGTGTTTCTTAGATAAATTTAGACAAGAAAAATCTATTTCATGTTGTAAACCTGAATGAGATGTCAAGGTTTACTTGAGCACATGATGTACATTTATAAGAAGAGGCAAATACAAATTACTAGAATGGTGATTGTGTAGGGAATTATTGTCATGGTACATCTAAAAACCCACTTCATACCATGCAAGATTTCAGTTTGAATAAGTGCAAAATTGATTTCTAAGATTTAACATTCTTGTAAGAAAAATTATTTGGAAATTTATTGTGATTGACTATTTAATCGTCAATCATTTGACATCATTATCTATAGACATTCTCATATACTTGGATTCTTTAATCTTGTAGGAGTCCCTTGTTAATGTTTTTTTATAGATAATAATTTGGAAAAAGACTCCAAAGGACCAATTACAAAAAATATATTACAATAAGTTTCAAACGATACTCAATATCTATCAAAAAACCAACCAAAAAGAAAAGCAAACGGGCAGGATCAATGGGAAAAAATTGATCCACAAAAAGCCCAACTAAAACCAGCAAGAAACAACTATACAAAAACCACCAGTTAGCACAAAGGCCACAAAAGGACCTATTTATTCTTGGACCTGGTACAAGAGCTTGGCCCAGCTCCATCCACACCACCCACATAGCTATCTTCCTCCTTAGAGGATGAAATGAACAACTGTCTCTTTTTAACTGTAACACTCGCCACCAAACCTTGAAGGGTATCCACCCTATTCTCCAAAGCTCTGATCTCCCCATTCGACCTCTGCACTCCCCTAAGAAAATTTCTGTTCTGAGATTTTACTTGGGTTATAGATTCTTCCAAGGCTTCTAATTTACTAGCCAAAAAAACAAAAACCGAATCTTTCTCCCCTTCTTCCACCTTCTCACCAACTAAATCCTGCAAAGCCGACACTATATTTAGCCCCTTGTTAATGTAACTAGCATGTATTTATTTCATTTTGGATCTTGATCACCAATATGATACTATTTTTACTGCAAGATGGTCAAATCTTGGGCAGTGTAGGAAAACATCCACAAATGAATAATTTATTTGCATATAAACCCTAAAGCGTCTCACAAAAATAAAAACACAACTCCATGGTTTTAGTAAATTGGAAAAGACTCACAAAAAATAAAAACACAACTCCATGGTTTTAGTAAATTGGAAACGACTTTTAATTAAGCCTATGTATGTCCTTTCATATTCGGTGATGATGTCTAAAGGATATCCATCCCAGGCGGATATGAGCGAAGGCTTCGGAACAGGTCTCACAAGAAAAGAATATCTTTTTGCTATTCCCACGTTAAAAGTGTTGAATTGTCTCTAGATCTTTTAGATCCTTTAACACAGAATTCTCTTTGTTGATAATTCATGCTTTACTGTAAATGTTCTCACTATCAACATCTGCTTCTTTACATATAAGTAGCATGGTGTTTGAAGTGTAAAATGGAATAATGCTTGTATTATTATTGTCACTTCACTTTTTTTTCTGTTCACCAATAATAGTGTGCCATATGGAAAATTTTAAATTCTAAATTTAAATTTTACAATCAAATATTTGGGAATATTATGCCCCTTATTCTAGTATATTCCATCATTTACATTCACTACACCGATAGGCGTGTATGATAGTAGTGGAGATAAATGTTTTTGGTGGTTGACGTGGATATGTTGTCTTTAGTTATCTTATTTCCCCTTTCTATTTTACATTGAAATTGCTCCTGCGTAGGCATTAAATATAAGCTCAGTGTATTAATTATAATTTTCGTGATTATCCCTCACTTATTGTCACCAAAGGCTTCCTCACTCACTCCCACGGGAGACAAAAAGACATATAAAATAGGATGGAAGGAGGATTTGAGTCCTCTTTACCATTTTTCTATTGTTTTTGTGTGCCTTCTTCTGCACTTTCATTTCTATTTTCCTCTACTTAACTATTTCCACCATTCCCCTCAAAAATACACAACAGATAATTTAATTAAAATGACGTATAAGGATCCAACAATCCTGTTTTCTTTGGATTTTATATTTTAGTTTTCCATCCGCAGATAACACTACCGCCATGATACAAAGAATTCATTGTAAACCATGTCATTTAGGAGGAAGATAGGTGAGATATACTATTGCTCTTATATTGGCAGCGAATATTTGACATAATAAATAGAGGCAATTTTATAGGATTTATTTTTGAGAATTTTGAAGCCACCTATGAGTAGAGGGGATGACATAATTCAACCAACTGATGTTATCTTGATATATTGAGTTTAATATGTTATCATGGACCAATCAAATGAATCAATTTGGGAGTAATTTTTATTGAGTGAGGATTTTTAGAATCGAAGAAGTAATTGCAACATGCACTAAAGAGGCATATTTGACTTGGGTAGTAATGCATGTATTCAGAGGCATTTTTACATGACCATTTTGAGGGATTTTGAAGCCAGATAGGAGGAGAGGGGAAGTATGAGAAAGAAAACATATTCATTCCCCAACCAATTCACCATATTTTAGTAATTGTGCCACTTCCATTGCATTATCACCTCTATTTGCATAAGGATAATGATATATTGATGTTTATATGTTACCACAGACCAAGCAAACCAATCAATGTGAGATTGATTTTTATTGAGTGAGGATTTTTAGAGTTGTTTCTAAAAAATTCCAAGATGCACTAAAGAGGAATATCCAACTTGGGTATAATAAATATATTTAGAGACAATTTTACAAAAAAATAGAGGGTTTTTGAAGGAAAAGAAGAGGAAAGGGGAAGAATGAGCAAGCATATAGTCTCATCCCATAATCAGTCAACTAGTATGTTAGTGAAAGGACCACTTCAACAATGATGATAGATAAAAAAATGGAATGTTATTGATACAACCCAACAACTTTACACTAATCTTGTTTCAAAGTATAGGTTGTACACAAGTCAACTCAAGTTAACCATTTAAATTGGTTTTAATATTTTCCCCACAACTTCCACTCAATTTTTGATGCCTTAACCAAACTACCGACATTATTCCTATTTAACTATATTATTCTTTATTTAAAAAGCTATGAAGATGGCAATAAACATATAAATACTTCATTTAATATTGATTCAAAAAATTAAGTTGCAAAGAGTTTTCAACATTGTAAAGATAGCTGACATAGTACAACCTCTTGGGGCTATGACCCCCCAAAAGACTATGATCCCTAAACCAAACTATAGGGGAGGAGAGAACAATATGTTAATGATATGTTGAAGATGTCTAAACTTATAAATGGAAATTTTATATGGTAATTTATTTATATTTTTCTTTCCTGAACACCTACGAGGTTTCATACTAGAAATATGATTTTTTCTAAAAAAATTGAAGGAGAAAAACATTAATATATAATTCTTTTGAAACATGGATTATAAAATGTTACGACCTTTGAAGGAATTGGATATTGCTGAAACAATTTAAACAATGTTATCACTAGATGAGCTCAATGCATGTTACTTTCTACATGTAGATATCACACACATGTAGAAAAATTGCACAGATGAATATGTGAGCTTCTACCACATCACTTACGTCTCGTAGGAATAGTTTATGTGGGTATGAAAAAAATCATTTTAGATTTTTGTTTTTAAAGTAGATGATGGAACAACGTGACCGTCTAAATGAAGGGAAACAAAAACATTTACCAGGAAAATCACTAATTGTTGTTGGTCCGTGTTGATTTTACTCGAAACGAATCTGTGATGGAAAACATACAAATGATGAAAAATATGTGTGTTGTGAATAGTCGAGTCAAAATGTTGTTGTGCAGAAATTTTTGCCCATGTTTGACGTAATGAGGAGATCAACTTTTCTTCCCAATCCTGTTGGGGATTTACATCAACAACAAATAATTCCATGTTACCTTCGCAAAGCAAACACAATTGTTTATGTGCATGTACATGATGATGCATCGACACAAGTACGTTATTTTGTGTTCCTGATAAATCTTCTTTAAAGGAGATATTAAAATATAATGTTATTTATCTAACTAATTGTCTCTACGAAGAGACGCGTACATACTTTTTACATGATATCTCCATTGTTTTTCATCATCTTATGTTGTAGTTTTCAATTGATTCACATATTTATTCACTAAAATTTGAAAACAATAAAATTGCATATGCTCTGCTGGTTTTTAGTTTTGTCATTTTTAAGTTGTAGTTAGTGAATGAAAAATACTGTGCATAGTAATAAGTGACGAAAGTTGCCTGGAAAAGTTCAAAGGGACACTAATCGTTGTCATTTTAAGGAAATGCAATTTTGAGAGCAGGAAATAATGAAAGAGACATGTGGGAAATGTTATATGCATGTTTCAACTTAAGGTGTCCATGCGAACATTCTCCACTATTCAAATGAAACATATTTCACTCAGCCTAGAAATACGATTTTGAATGAGTGTGGTCATGAAAGAGACTTGTTGTAAGATATTTATGTTGTTCCTCGTCCTATTCAAAATTTACATAAGGAATGAATTTTCAATGCTACAAAAAAAACCAGGGGTGGATGTTTGTTTGCATGTACACGATGATGCAACAACAAAGGTACGTTATAGAAATGTGCCTAACAACTCTTCTTTACAGAAAATAATAAGATCCAATGACATTCATAAAAGTAATTATTTCTACGAAGACATGCATGCATACTTTTATCATGAAAGACTAGATGTATTTGATAATCTTATGTTGTGGTTTTCCAGTAATTCACGTCTTTTTCCCTCAAAAATTGAAAAGTAAATATATTTTTCATATGTTCCAATTTTTTTGTTTTTTCATTTTTTTCCTTAAAGTTGCTGAATCATAAAACTCCCACGGGTACCAATAAAAGACGAAAGTTACCTAGAAAAGTTCAAAGGAACATCGATCGTCATCCTTTTGAAAAGCTCAGGTTCAAGAGGAAGAAAAATTTAAAGAGATGGATGGGCATGGTTATGTGTGTCTTTCGACTAAAGGGACAACTAAGGACATTTTTTAGTCTTCAAGCATCACAAAATAACTATAGCTCGATCCCAGACTAACCATAGAATCCTGTGAACCATTGTGAGCATTCATGTCATATCCACGTATTTAAATGGAAGTGAACATGGAGTGCTTCATGGGATCGAAGACACATAAAATAATTTTTCCTTTCATGTTTGTAGTACGTGTATTCGCGTACATCCCAACAGCTATCAGTTTTATGGTTATGTTACGGTAAATTTTAATAACTATATAGCTACCACTCCTTCCATAACTCGGAATTTTAGATTGAATGATTGTAGTCATGGAAAAGACTCGTTGCAAAACATCTGTGCTGGAATATTTGACATTCCTGGTCTGATTATGAATGATGTTCCACAGGAACAATGTAACAATGCAGTCACAAACCAAAGCATAGGTGATCTTAATTTAATGGTTAAAATTTTCTATTTTTATTTTTGCACGAGAAGAAATGAGGGATGTGAGTTTTCTCATATTTTGATTTGCATACTTTTGTATGTAGGTTGTGCAGGAGATGCTTCATCTTGTGGTCTGTTGGGTCACGCGAGAAAGAGAGCCCATGGAAAATGATCTAGTAAATGTGGATTGAGTACGATTATTTAAAGCGAATCACCTAAAAATTCTCAAAATAATTTCTATGGATGTTATCACAATTTTAGCGGTGATATGGATATCGTACCTGTGAACAATGATGGTGGGAGAACTGTGAATAGGGAAAATGTGGAATGTTGCGCAAGAGGTTTGGTGTAGAATAACAACTGCGCCTCTTCTATAGATAGTACGTGTGAAGGTGAGTCAATAGAAAACATCTAAAAATAGATACCTACTTTCGATAAGAGGTGTAATTGACACATAGTTCTACTCATTACGTTATGGTGTGTGGCTAAATAAGATGCTCCAGTCCTGTCGAAGATTTTGAAAAATAATTGATGCACTATTTATTCCAATGTGTTGTGTATGAAAAGAATTGTACCCTAGAATAGTTGTAACCCTCTCTAATGAATGGCCTATTTTTAAGAGATGCAAGGGTGAATGAGGAGGTATTCAATTTTTAAGTGGAACAATATGGATCTGGGTGAACATTTGAGTATTTTACTTATACTGACAGTGAAGCAAAGCTATAGAATGAGAAATAGCAGAGATAGATTTATCTCATCTTATTCTGACTAGAACAAAGCACACGTACGCTTATCTATAGGATGTAAATCCGAACAGACTCCCTAACTGGACTGAGAAGATCCACAATATCGCAGAGAGAATGATGTGATAAAGATAAGAGATAGGAAAGATAGCTAATCTATAAACCAACGTATCCTAACATTCCCCCCCTTATTACATTATTCTTGCAAATGTGACCTCTGAAAGATTCAAATTTCACTTTTCCAAGAGATTTAGTGAGAATGTCGAAAATTGTGCTTGATGGGGACAAGATCTTTGGAGCTGAATTTGATGGTTCAAGACGTGCTCTCGAATGAAATGGCAGTCAATTTCAATATGCTTTGTTCGTTCATGAAAGACTGGATTCTGCACGAGCTTCAACACACTCGATTGTTGTAATAGAGAATAGGTGACTGTTTTTCAGGAATTCCTAGGTCATCCATAATGCGACGTATCCATATCACTTCGCACACAGCTCCTCGTGCGGCGCGATATTCTGCCTCTGTGGATGAGATACAAACAACATTCTGCTTCTTGCTTATCCATGAGATTGGTCCAGATCCGAGATGAAATATGTATCCTGTAGTTGACTTTTTATCATCAACAGATCCAACATGGTCCGAGTCGACATATCCCTGTAGGAAGAATTGATCATTCTTTTTATATTCCAGACCATAATTAGTTGTTCCTCGGACATATCTCAAAACATGCTTTGCTGCATTCCAGTGACATTTCTTTGGCTCTTGCATGAACCTGGAAAGATAGCTGACAGCATAGCAGAGATCTGGTCTAGTGTATGTCAAATAGATGAGCCCTCCAACCAATTGCCTGTAGAGAGTAGCATCTACTTGAGGTGAGTCCTGGAATCTTGAAAGTTGCAAGCCTTTTTCCATGGGAGTGGATATAGGTTTACAGTCGGACATTCTATACTTTTCCAGGAGTGTCTTGGCGTACTTTGTCTGGGAGACAAAGATGTGATGCTCCTTTTGCCATATTTCCAAGCCAAGACAGTAATGTAGTAGCCCCAAATCTGTCATGTCGAAGGTTCTTTTGAGATCATTCTTTACAATATCAACCTGATCTTCTGAACTACCAGTGATCACAAGATCATCTACATAAACAACCAGAATGATAATTTCTTTGCCTACCTTCTTTATATACAAATTTGAATCTGAGGGACTACGAATGAACCCATGCTGCAAAAGGTGATCATTGATCTTGATATACCATGCCCTGGGAGCTTGTTTCAATCCGTAAAGAGATTTGATGAGATGATTTAGGCTGATTTTCATCAACAAATCCTTCAGGTTGGGTCATGTATACTTCTTCTTTTAGATCACCATTTAGGAAAGCACTCTTGACGTCCATCTGCTGAAGTCTCCATCCTTTCTGTGCTGCAAGTGCACAAACTACTCTGATGGTCTTCATCTTCGCAGTGGGTGCAAAGGTTTCTTCATAGTCGATGCCTTCTTTCTGAGCATATCCTTTGGCTACAAGTCATGCTTTATGTTTGTCGATGGATCCGTCTACCTTATATTTTGTCTTGAAAACCCATTTGCAGCCTATGGGTTTCTTTCCTGTAGGCAGATCGACAAGTTCCCATGTTTGATTTTTCATGAGTGAGTCATATTCTGTTTCCATAGCTTCCTTCCACTGAGTTTGACTGAGTGCTTCACGAACATTATCTAGCTCGGAGCTATTCATCAGTGAACTCATGAGTGCAAAGTTTACCTCATTTCTTGTTTGACTCCTTGTTTTGACTCCGGATGATGTATCTGGGAGTTGTTGCAAATTTGAGTCCTTGATAGTTCTTTGTACCCACTTCGGATGAGAACTTGATTGCTTTTGAGAAGAACTGTGTTGTTGCCATGAGGATTGATGTGGAGTCACATTCTGTAGTTCTCCAAGGTCAACAAATAGTTCTCCTGGTAGCATTTCTTTTCTCTGAGTAGTCTCCTCCAGCTCATCATCTGATTCAGAGACTAATCGATGAGATGTGTTTAGAAGTGAATCTTCTGTTGATACTATTGAGTCAAAGGATGACTCATCACAAACCACATCCCGACTCTCGTATACTTTCTTTGTCTCGGGATCCATGAGACGATACGCCTTCAAGGTAGTACTTGTGCCAAGAAGGATACACGGGAGTGTTTTTGCTCTACCTTCTTTCTCTTCCGAGTGGAACATGCATGTATGTCAGTGCAACCAAATACTCGCAAATGAGAAATTGATGGCTTTTTACCACTCCATACCTCTTCCAAGCGTCTTGTTCAGAGAATCTTTGTTGGTGCCACTGAGAAGATATACACCATTTGTCTTGCTTCATCCCAATAGCGTTCTCCTAGCTTTGCGATTGATAGCATGCAGAGCCATCTCCATCACTCGTGCGATTACGACGCTCAACAATGCCATTTCTTTGGGGGCGTGTAGGGAGCAAATAAGTCTTTAGCTTAATGCCGTGATGGTTTAGGAAGGCCAAGAACTTCTTTGATGTGAATTCCCCCTCGATCTCGAGCGGAGTAGAAGAAGTGGTTGTCAGTTCTTTGACAACACAATGATAGACGTTACGAAAGTGTTGAAGAGCCTCACTTTTCTGCTTTAGGAAATATACCCACATCTTGCGAGAGTGGTCATCCACGAACAACTGGAAGTATTTGTATCCTGAAAACGAAGCAGGCAATGGGCCGTTCAGATCGGTATGAACTACCTCCAGACACTTCTTGGCATGGAAGGTGCTCGCCTAAAACGGATCTCTATGTTGTTTTCTGAAGACAACCAGGCAAATAGGCAAGGAACTGGACAATTTGGGTAGTCCACAAACCATTGCTTTTGAACTCATCTGGTGCAGTGAACCGACCGACAAGTGTCCATATCTATAATGCCATAAGGCAGTTGATTCTATTGTTGAAGCAGATAAAGCTACTGCAGAAGATGAAACAATATCTAAAGCAAATAACTTATCTTTTACAAAGGCTTTAGCAAGAACCATACCTTGTCGGGAGATTAAGCATGATTTAATGCCATTTTGAACAAGAAATTCAACCTTAAGGTGATGATTCAAGAGCTGAGTAACTGACAAAAGATTGCTAGTCAAGCCAGAACATATAGTACCTTTGTAAGTGTACATTTTCGTAGCCCCGGAGGAATGGTCACATTCCCTATTCCTTCTGCAATGTACTCCTTGTCATCCGCTATCCGAACTCGATCTCCAGTTGGCTCTTCGCGTAGTGAATCAAACAGCTTCTTGTCACCTGACATATGCTTGCTTGCACTAGAATCTATCAACCAGAATTTCTTCGTAATGAGAAGTTTGAGAGACGAGTACAATATTCTTACTACAATGGGCTCCTTCTGATGTCTCCTCATCAGATTCATCATCCTCTTGTTGGGCTGCAAGATGTCCTTTTTGCTTTCTCTAGCGGGGACGTCGTTTAGAATTTTGAAAATCTTCGTGCCCGGATGTGCTTGTATGGCTTGAAGACCCTTGTTTCAGGCTGTTGTGCCAACAGTGATCAGTGTCATGAGTATTGGTTCTGCAAATATGACACCATCTCTTTGACTTTTGATCTTTCTGTTTGGATTGCGCTGGATTTGGCTTCTCTGGGGGACCTTTCCGATTCTTCTGGCCACGATTAGGCTTTGAGAACAAGGCTTTGTCCTGAGACTCCCCATGCGATGAAGTGATAGCTTCTTCCTGCTGCAGCAAATTCACAAGCTCTTCGAATGTCACTGTTTGTTTAGACACATTCAGCGTTGTAACAAACACTCGAAATTGAGAAGGGAGTGCTCTCAAGGTGATTGGGACCAGTAGTTTATCGTCTATCGTTTCACCGAGCGCCAATAACTCCGATCTCAACTTAGCCACGCGACGCAGGAATTCCTCCACTTTCTCGTCAGACTCATAGAGAGGGTGTGCAGGCTTCAATCAAGATGAAGAATCTTTGTCTCGATTTTTGGCTTCATAAATGGTTGCCAACTTGTCCCAGCCTCCTTGGGTTTCTCTCGCATTCCGAACATGTGGTTGCACGTCATCAACGACATGAGCATTATCGCATTAAGGCTTTAGCACTAGCCATGTCATATTTTACTAGTTCATCGGGGTCAGGAGTAGGCACGAGATCTCGTGATAATTCCCATAATCCTTCAAACTGAAGGATTGTCTTCATTTTTGTCTTCCAGGCCACAAAATTAGGCCCTTTGAGCAACTGAGCATCGATGAAAGTAACTTCGGAGCAGACATTGTAATAAAAAAAAATTATTTATTTGAAAAAGTTATTACAATTTGGACTCACTGTCGAGAATGACTGGCTTGTAGATGCTCGCGATATTCGCGTGCTGTGAGACGGTGACGCTTTGCAGGGCGTTCTTCTTCGTCGTCACAATCTGCATCGTATCCGGCTTCTAATTCTTCCCGTACTCGCTTTGCTTGGCAGCTGACGTCGAAAAGAAAGTACTCAAGGAGTCCTTCTCGAACAAGTTTGTCGAATGCAAGATTGCCGCAATTTTTAAGCTCGTTCAGCAAGGCAAAGTAGAACCCGGAGCTCTCAGGAGCTTCTCCACGGTGTTCTCTGGCTGGCGAGTTGATGTTGTGGCTTTCAGCTGTGGCGACCGTGTTGTTGACGCTTTCAATCGAGTTGTCTACACTCGACATTCGATGTAGTGTAGAAGAGACTGTTGTAGACTCAAAATTACCTCGAAAACGTGCACGTGCTGCCTTCCTTCAGCAGGTGACTGAGTAACTCTCCACGCAACACACTCTTCCACGCAGCAGCAACTGAATGTTAGCAGAGGAAAGTTTTTAACGCAGGTGGCTCAGTAAATCTCCACGCAACAACAGATTTGTCTATGATGTAAAAACTTCAGGCGCTCACAGCTTTGGCTCCAAGTTCGGACGTGGTCTCAAAAGAACCGGCCGCTACACTGGCACATCTGATCTTCAGCAACTTTTGTTTTAATCTATTCTCTGCCTCTATTCGCGTGCACTTTTTTTTTTTTTACACTGCTCCACACAGACTCCATGCCAAAAACACAGGCTTCTCCTCGCAGCAGCAAGAAAAACAACACAGGAGAAAGACGTTACACTCCTTCACGTCCTCCCAGATCTCTGCCACGTACGATGGATTGGAGTCACGCCATTCAAGGCTTCATAAAATTTGCCCGAACCAGGAGACGAAGGTTTAAAACGGTGCAGAATGAAACGATTCGTATTGCTCGAAATTGGAGTGGAGCGCGGGACAGTATATGTTCACTCCACTCCTCTCCTCTCCTCTCCGATTCGTTCCTGTAAATAAAACTACAGAAGATCCGCTCATTCCTTTCAGAATTTGATCCTGCGAGAAGGCAACTTCGCTCTGATACCAAACTGAAGCAAAGCTATAGAATGAGAAATAGCAGAGATAGATTTATCTCATATTATTCTGACTAGAACAAAGCACACGTACAGTTTATATAGGACAGAAATCCGAACTGACTCCCTAACTGGACTGAGAAGATCCACAATATCAGCAGAGAATGATGTGATAAAGATAAGAGATAGGAAAGACAGCTAATCTATAAACCAACGTATCCTAACAGACAGAGGTGGAGAAAATGTTGATAAGCACGTGTGAATCCCATATTGCAAGTGACTCATGCCTATAGTGGTCAATATAAATATAGTGGACACATAATTTGCTTCCCGCAAGACATATCTTATGTTGCAAGACTTCTTCCGCATCGAGTCGAAGATGATGATTTTCTTATAGTTAAAAGGAATAACAAAGAACACGGGAATACATATTTATTGTTAATCAATTGTGTGTGCTTGACGTTTTGTGCTATAAAATTTTAAATGACATGCATTACAAGGATGTATAGATAGACTACATAGAGTTACACGATCTCCCAGAAACATATGGAGATGTATCACATAGAATTCGTCATATAGAATCTAACATACAAGATAGGACAAGATCACACAACGGAAGATGTAATAGGTAATATAGAAGGTGTTGATGTAGAACAAATGCACAATCATCCACCATCATTTTCTTTCATATTTCCTAACCCATGCAGGGAGATGGAGGAGGTTAGATTATTTTTGAAAATACAGATTTGAGATCCGTTGATGCTATTGATTGACCGCAAATCACCTCTTCATTGATCAATGAATACAATATGAAGGGATTATAATCCATGGAATTTCGACACTTTTTCCTAAAGCGAGACACAATGGATACAACCGAGGATGAAATGAGTGTAAATGTGTGATTATATGAAGCATTTGATTAGGTATCATGATAAAAGGTTTATAAAACACATTAGATATTGTAGATATTTAGCACATAATAAATCGGTTCGCCACCAAAGCCAAATCTCTATTTTGTTTTTGTTAACAAAACATCTAGAGGATAATGTTCCCACAAGTATTGAAGAATTATGTCGGCACATTGATAGTACAATAGATTATACATTGGCATAACAAGTGATATTGTTTAGTGTAAATCTTCATGGTACTAGATCGTATTGGTACTTATGTCATAGTTAATTAATAGATATGATAAGTAAATCGGGTAGCCCAAGCATGTTCTTCACACTTACTGCAGCAAACACTAAGCGGTTTGATTTGCATCGGTTGATGCCCAAGCAACCTCTTTAAGATTCTTTGAGAAAACGTAGATGGAAGAATCAAAATGTAATTTATCACCCTCATATTGTCGTGACATATACGCATGAAATATTTGAAATATTTCATAAAGGGTGATATAAAAACTAATTGGTGCAAAATACTTTTGGTACAAGTAACTTATAGCTTGTACATCCTCTACTAAAATGTATAACAAGTTGTTGAAGAAAGTTATTTGTCCAAAACTTTATGGATGTTGTAAATGCAAGGTTATGTAAGTAAGTCATCTTTTGTGTGTTTGATGTTGTATAGGTTAGAGTGGAAACTTTGAGGATTTGCACATGTACATGGATTCATATGCATTCCTAGTTTTCCATGTATGGGAACATCGATTGGATAAACAAGAGTTATGTTGCGCTTGAAAAATCATTTTCTGATAGATATGTGACCTCATGGAATCCCGATGATAGTGATCAAATAAATGTGGTGCTCGCTCGGTCTAGAATAATTTAGAAAAGAATTGCATAACCATAATTTCGTTAAATATGAACATTTTACTAAGAATCTAGATTTATAGTATTCTTGTTTCTAGTTTTATTATTTTTGAAATTTGATTCCTATATTTCCATTATTGATTTTTATCTAGTGTGATATTGGATTCCAATATTTTTATTATTTGAATTTAAGTAGTGTAATATTAGATTCCAATATTTACACTATGCCATACAAATATGTTCCTAATTTTATATTGAGTTTATGAGAATGGGAATATGCCCATCCTCAACACACTCATAGTACAACTATGTTCCAAATTCTTTTTATGTGTATCTATTTTATATTTTTTTCTATGATTCCTATGTGAGGCATTTTGATCCCTTTTGAAAATTTAAACAATGTGATATGGGCACATGTTGTATGAAATAAGAAGTAACTATTGAGTCTACGAGAATGGACATATTTCCATTCTCATCACACTCATGGTACAAGTATGTTCCTAATTCTTTTTATGTGTATCAAATTATATTTATTCTTCTTCTATAATTCATATAGGAGGGGTTTTGACCTCTTTTGAAAATTTATATGTTGGAAAACAGTAGGTTAAGTCATGGTGCATTGCTAGAAACTCGTGTTGAGAGCATTAAATAATATATTGTGGCACTCCCAATAATATAGTGTTGCATTCATGATTTAGGGGATTCTAGGCATATAATTTAGTGTATAAACTTCATAAAGGTTTGCATTTTATAAAGTTTTAGAACAATTAAAATATAAGTTATCTATACTTATGCACATAGTTTTCGGAAAAGACCATATAATTTTGTGGTTGTAATGAATTCCTAAATAAGGAATTCCTAGAAAATCTAAAGCATTAATCTTTTGAAATGAATTCCTTGTAAATCACATCCAATTCCCTTTAAATCACAAGATCCACTCCATGTAAACTTACTTATAGCATGATTAAGGGATTTTTTTCAAATAAAATTAATCACATGGTGGAAATCATATTATTATTAATACATTAATAAGATTTCGAGTTCCAAAGAACACAATGTTTTATAGAATTATATTATGGAAAAATATTCCAAATTAATATAATACTCACTTTCATTTAATTATCAAATCATAAATACAACTTTAAAGTTTAATGGGACCAAGGTTTGGAATATATATATTTTTAAAACCCACATCCCAGGCCAAGATGATTTCACATACAAATTAATGAACTTCAATGGTTTCTCTAAGTCAACATTCCTTATCATGCTCAAGTAGTTCAAGGTATGATTTAATGGCCACATGTCCTTTATCGAGTATCTTTATGGATCCACTTTACAATTTTTTTTTGTGTCCATGCCAAGATGATGCTATCCACATTGATATCTGCTTTAGGTTTGTTCGAGATGGTCTATGTTTTATTTGGCTTTAAACAATCTCGATACAATGTTATACCTTCTCATCTCCTTGCAGCTTTCCAATACTTGAACTCTCATCTTTTTAATTACATCGCGTGCCTTCCTATTGAAGGAAAATATTCTCATATTCTCTCCCCATCCATGTCATTTCATTATCATGTCATGGTCGTATAAGTAACATTTGTCCTTGAACAAATCCTTCAATGATTGAATTCTTGGTTAGATCTTCCACAAACCTAGGACCAACTTAAATATCATTATTTCTTGGGATATGTTCACAAATGTAGTCTTCTTTGTGGATATGTGTGGCTCCTATTTTTGGTCATATATCTCTTTCTCCGTGTCTTTTCGCAAAAAAAAAAAAAATCGACTTCCTACTAAAATTTTAAAAATTTCTATCCAAAGCACGTAAATTGTTTTACCAATACGTGATCTTTGGAAGCCAATAGTCACTACCTTCTCCTGTTACACTTTCCCCACAATGGTCAATATATGCCTTTATTCTTTTTCCAAATCTTCCATTTCTTTGAGTTCTTTGAAAGGTGTCAAAGGAGGTTTCCCTTCCGCAAGATTGGTTCACCATTATAATTGGTACGTCATATATGGATAGAATGACACCATTCTTGATCCTTTAATTTTTCTTTATACTCCACCGATATACCATCCACAACTTAGAATATGAAACACTTTGGTTTGGTGATACCCACTATCTTATGGTTTTCGTCCAACAAGAATGGCTCCACAAAGTCCTTTAAGTTGTACAGGTTCCTCAATAAGATAAGGAGTGAATGTACTTGACCCTTGTTGGCATGTTCTATAAGTCCATGATATGTGTTAAAGAAAATGTGTCTACTTTATGTAACAATGCTGATACTATTCTAAAAGTATCATCTCGTATCCTCATTTGTGTGTCCCACTCGGAAGGAATCTTACATACACAATGTTGAATACCCTTTTTGGTGTCAAGATTGATACAAATGCAAATAATATATGATTCTTATTATCGTTTGAAGCATTATCCAATTAAAAGTATAGGATCGGTGGTTGCTTTATGAAAGAAGTATTCTCACTAGCAACACTTAGTGATTTTGAATGTTCAAATATTTCCTTGTACCTTTTAATTTTTTCATGCACATCATTTTGTAATAATGCATCATGAAATGGCTATTTGCATGATCCAAAACAATACAAAAATATCCATGCTCATCAATTACAAGTTCTTCAAGCTTCCTAAGACACAAAGCTAAGGATGTAAATCTATAGTTTTCTCCACGTTCAACAAATGGCATGCCAAAATGGTGAAACCCTCTGTCTTGTGTCAATGTGTGAGCATACAAGTCAAAGTAACTGGTAGGTTCATAACATTACTTATTGACTTTTCTTTTCTACCCATATTTGGTATGGATGTTTTCATTTTATCCATTTATCATGCACAATTCTTAAGAATCCATGAGGATGTTCTTTAGGCTGCAATCTATGGGAATATTAAGTTGCACGACAACTTTGAATATATTCATTGTGCCATGTTTGTTCCTCCTCAATCTTTATGAGTGCTTCTAGGAATTTTGTGGCTCTACGTTTGTTGAAAAAACTATGCACTCATCACCCTTGGAAAAGATATTACATTTTGTAATAGAAACATGTGGAAAATTTTTGTTCATTATGTTGTTGAAGCTTGATTGCGATACTTGAGGAAGTTCCAAGAATTCAAACTTCTTACTACTTTTTTTTGCAGTTGATTTTGGGTATAAAATGAAGGAAGAAACCTTTGGTGAAATTTTACTCCATGTTATCCTATAGACCGAGTCGATGTGGAGAGATATATGAATTTATCTCAACAATTCTTGATATGCAAGCAATTTTTGCAGCAGTGTTTGACCTTTTTTCTCTTTACCATTGTTTCCATTCACTACAAGCCTATTTCCTCTTATCCATTCATATTTATGTTTATAGAAGGAAGTCATTTTCTACCCATATATTTTGTTCCATGCATTCTCAAAAACATTCATCCCATCAAATCTCATTTTATGTATCTCCATAGTTTTTTTGTTAATACATAAAACACACTTTTTTTTCAACTTCATTTGAGGCTCTAGTTGTGCACCACATATTTAGAATTCTAACTGAAGAAAGAGGTGATTTTTGGAGACAATTATATTTTCATCAAATAAACTCCACATTTTCCACTTCTTCTAAAAAGATTGACCATTTTCTATCCTCATCATAATTTTTGATTTGATGGATTGGCTTGAGGGGTATCCATCTTCAGACATTTTGTAGCATTATAAGATTTATTATCACTCTGGTGGATTGATTGTGACTAGTGGAATCATATGAAATTGGATAAACAAACTAAGGTTTTTGATTTTCCAATGCATCCCACACGATGACCTCAACCTCCTTTGGTAATTCTTTGAATCTAATATCCATTCGAGAACCATTTATGCCATCCCATTTCCTAACAAGACATTGTATGAGAGATCCTTTAGATGGGTAGAATACTTTGCAAGGAGGGTTGAATACTATATCAATATGAAAACCAAAGCTATTGGCATCTAATATATTAAAATGTACCATGCAACCTTTTTACTACGTTTATAATTGTTCCACTACTACAAATTTACACTCAATCGAGTAGTAATGGATTAATTTTGTAATAGATCCCTTGAACATCAAATTGTATTGATCACTATGTACAAGGTGCAGACTATCCAGTTGAGCACTCCCTAACTTAATCATAAGGTAACTTCTTATTTCATTGAAAATCAAATGTTTTATTGGCCAAATAATTGATTTATTCGGATATAGAAAGTTTGAAAATTCTGATACATATTTACCACATCTCTATCTATACACCAAAATTCAAAGGACCCAACATCTCTCCATCAATTTCATGAACTTATAGCACATGAGTTATATAACCCATGGCTATGTCATCGTCTCTTCTATAAGATTTGTGTTTGAGAATGACACTATCTGTGACAAAATTTCTTTTATCTTTAGGACCTGTATTGATGGTGCTTTCACTTTCATCACTAAAATGTATGTCACTCTTTGTTTTGTAGTCCTATAAACCGCTACAAATGTTTTCACTTCCCAAATTGGGGGATTGGATGAATCCGTATGCTTTGAAAATCCAATCTCTTCCCAAGAAATATAGTATCCTTTATTCTCGACATCTGCGAAGGTTTCAAATTCATCATCTGAGAAAGGAAATTTTATTCTCCCATCCAATATTATGTTAACACTAACAACAAATCCTCTTCCCATATCTTTGCAATGTAGTGTCTTCCTACTTGGATATAATCTTCCCTCTACAACTTTGGTTCCTTTTGAAAACAATTCCACATGATCATCCTCTACAAATGCAAAATACCCTACTATAGTAACAACATTAAATACAATTTTTTTGAGATGATGGAAAATATATTAAACAATTGCATAAAATAAATTAAAAATTATACATATAATTCACTCAGGTTTGGAAATACTTCAAATTTATACATATAATTAAAATTGACATGAATATATTTATAACATGAATGCCAAACTATGATTTAACTTGACTCATTTGAATTTAATTTATGATAAATAAATAGATGAGGTTGAATTCAAATTATGAGGAATAAATAAATGGAGGTTAAATGTAAGTTAATTATAAACTTTATTGTTAACCGCTTTATCTAAATATCTTCATCATATTAACATAGAATTTATTACTTTTACAAGAATTATTTATACTTACCATATTAACTAACTATAAGAATTTTCATTTGTCCATTCTAAACATTCTTATAAAAGGATCTAATTGTCATCCATGCTTTATGTTTCGTATAGGAGAATTTTTTTCTTTCTTTCTTTGCTTGTATGAGAAATAACATATCCCCATTCTCATCACAATGATAAAAATATTTGATTATATGAGAAATTACATATACTCATTCTCATCACAATAATAAAATTATTTTTTTGTAGGAGAATGGGAATATGCCTATTCTAACCCTTCTAACTTATTGAAGCAATATTGAACTTAATCATTTTAATATCACTATAAAGGATGTGAGAATGGGAAACTGTCCATTTGAGAACAAATTAAATTATACCTCTATTTTTCTTCTATGATTCATAAATGCGAATGGGCATATGCCCATTCAATATAACATTAAAAAAAAATTGTTTGTATGAGCATGGACATATGCCCATTTTGTCTATGTGTATTTCCTCAAGATAATACCTCTATTTTTGTTCTATGATTCTTATATGAGAATGGTATATGACCATTCAATATAAGATAAAAGTGTTTGTTTGTATGATAATGGACATATTCCCAATCTGCCTATGTGTGTATTGCCTCAAGATAATAATTTTTTTTTTTCTCTCAAAAATGAATTAAAATTGATTTCTCTAAATCTTCTTCCAAGGTACTATCTCATTATTTATAACATCTCATATTAATCTTTGATGTGATTACTATAAGTTATATAGTTTTTTTATCATTTTCAAAACCATATTATAGTATCCCCGATTTTAACAAAAACACGTATGGGAGATGTAATTATTTTAAAGCACATTCAAGATATTTATAATGAAATTTGATAAATATCAAAGATACCTATCAATATATATTTAAAAATACAACTCAAGGTTAAATTTGATGAAAAATCCAAATAAGCAAAAAACATAGATATCATGAAAAATAGTATTAGTACCAAATAATATGATGGTCCTTTGTAATCAATGAATAAATAATAATATGTGTTTTGGATTGATCCACCCCATCCCCCTTTCTATTTAAGTTGGCATTCTCATCTAGATTTCATGGAGTGGTTTAAGAAAGTAAACGATTCAACATTTGAGTGATTTTGTGAAAACCAAGATTCATATATAGTTTCCTAACTATCCCCTCTCCAGATAAATTAGTATAAATTAATTTCAAATATTAAAAATAACCTAAACTAAGGCTATGATAATGTTTAAAAATTATGTTTTATTTTGAATGTAAATAACCTAAATTGTGACTATGATAAATTTTAAAATTTATATTTTATTTTATATACAAGATAAAACGTAAAACATGCTTATGAATTTTTTTGGAAATTTAAATTTTTTTACTTGTAATTATTAAAACTAAACCCTGACTACCATATTTTTAAATATTTATATTGTTTTTACCATGGAATAATGAGACCATTAAATTATAAATAATTTTTTTCCATCGTTAAATTTTTTATTAATTAAAGAATCTTGTTTTTTATTAATTGAAGGTACTTATTTGTCAAGCACGTCTTCAACCACATGTTTGAGGGAAATTGGAACAATGAATGGCAATTAATTCTTGCCACTCTGTGGCAATCTTTGTAGAGAGATTTACAACGGTTAGTTTTTTTAATGATGGGATAGGTCTTGGAAATTTAAAAGGTCACCCCGTGTTGGTGAAGATATCTCTTTCTTGTTCATCATTTCCTCTTAATTTTTCATCAAGTTTCCACTTTTTTGGTTTTTCCTTCTGCTTTGGGTTGCAGTTTTGTTAGACCATTTTTTCTCGTGAAGCGAAGATTTGAAGAATATTTCTAAGATATTTTTCATCCTCTCTACTATTTTTTTATCCTTACCACTTTGGGATCCCTTTGTTTCTTAATATTGTTTCGGCATGTGACACACAATATTTGAAGAAAATTTTAGGCATGAATTATTCTAACTCTTCTTTGTTGAATTATTATGAGATGAAGAGTATCATTTGGTTTTCTTTACCTTATTTTCCAATACGGGTTTAAAGATAATGCCCTTTTTTGATCTTCTTTTTTTTTTTACTGGGTATTAAAAATACCATTTCAATGTTTTGAAAAACATGCATAGTTTTTAACTAAATCGTAGTTGCTAATACAAGGAGTTATCTCATATGATTTTAACAAAATACCAAGTGGTCCTACCACCGGGAGACATTGATTTTTTACTTGAGTTATGCAAGTGAGTTTTGTAGGATGAGAATTATTTATTATTAGAAGAAGAATTTACTTTTTTATAGTGAAGAAAAAAATTTCTTCTTTTTTAAATTGAAGACAAGTTTCAGAGATACTTATAACTCTTATCTGTTGATTTATTATGAGATGGAAAATATCATCCTTCTTTCTTTCTCTTGTCTTTTAATTTGGGAATAAATATAATGTCATATTTTTATCTTTTTACTATTGATAGGTGTTTTAAGAATATCACTTCAATCTTTTGAAATACTTGCATAGTATTATCCTCATTAGTTATAAAAGGTTACCTCTAAATATGACCATTTCTTGCATTTTTAGAGTCTCGAGCAAGATCATTCCCTGTAAAAATATTTTTGATTCTAAAAAAACCACTTCCAATCCTTCATGCTAAGACATGGAGTTAACTATTTTGTTATTACCAAAGTACAATATGGGATTACCACCTAGGAAGCGTTACTTATTTTTTGAGATGGGTAGCCTAGCTACATAGGCCAAGATAGACGGGTGAGATACGCAAGTTGAGATGGGTGGGAAAGTCGACCTCACGAGATCGTTGGGTGAGCTAAATCTCCGAGCTCCATAAGTGAGATCACTCTCCAAGATCCGTGAGTGAGCTGATCTACCGAGCTAGAAGTTGTGCTAGCTAGTCGAGATGGCAAGTCAAGATGGGTGGGTGAGTTAACCTACCGAGTTAAGTGGGTGAGCTGACCTACCGAGCTAGGTGGGCTAGTTGACCTACTGATTTGGGCAAAAAAGGTTGACCTACCGAGTTTGACGGCGATCTCATTGTCAAGCTAAGCAATATTGAACTTAATCATTTTCATATAGGAATTGGAATCATAAAATAAGAATAAATTTAAAATCTAGCTTGTTTTATAATATACAGCTTTCCCATTTCCTCAACCTTCATAGAGATATTGAAAAAATTAAGCTCAATATTGCTTGTATTACAATGATTAGAATTGGCATATGCTAATTCTCATACAAATAAAATTTTTTATCTTCCATTCAATGGTCAGGAATCCATACCTATAAAGCTATTAAAATGTTTAAGTTTAATATTGCTTGTATTAGAATGTTTAGAATGAGCTTGTGCCCTTATACATACAAACAAGTATTTATTTCTTGTATTTAATGCGTAGATGCCCATTTTCATATACAAATTATATAAGAAGGATATAAATAAAATTTAATTAGTTTTAGAATGGGAAGTTTCACATCATCATATAGGAATTATATAAGAAAAATATATCATATTTACTTTGTTTTTGAAAATTTCTCCATAATGACAACCTTCATAGATATTAAAATTATTATGTTCAATCTTGTATCAAATGAACAACTAAATAATCCCATATAGGAATCATCAAAGAAGAATATATATAAAATCTAATTCTTTTTAAAATCGTAAGTTTCTCATTCTCACAACCTTCATATAATTTATAAATTGATTAAGTGAAACAATTCTTGTATTAGATTGACAATTGCTTTTCACTTGTATATCTTATTACTTTTCCCATTAGTAATGATCAAGTTCAATATTTCTTGTATTACAATGATGAGAATGGGAATATGCCCATTCTCATACTAATAAATATTTTTATCTTGAATGGGTAGATGCCTAGTCTCTTATAGGAATCATTGAAGAAGAATAGAGATTAAATTTAATTTTTTTTTAATGGGAAATTTACTATTCTCATATTTAAATCATATATTAAGAAAATTAGATAACATTTACTTTAGTTTCGAATGGGTATCTCTTCATTATCATAGTCTTCATAGTTATTAAATTAATTACTAGGATAAATCATGTATTGAATGAGAAAATGTGAGTTCTCATATAGGATTCATAAAACAAGAATAAAGATTAAGTTTCCCATTCTCAAAGCCTTCATATAGTTTTTAAATTGATTAATTTAAATATTTTTTTTATATTGACCATTTATTTTTACTCTTATATCTTATTACTTTTCCTATAAGTAACGATCAAGTTCGATATTTCTTGTATTGTAATGATTATCATGGGCATATGTCCATTCTCACACAAAAAACATTTTTATCTTGAATGGGAAAATTCCCGAGATCTTATAGGAATCATTGAAGAAGAATCGAGATTAAATCTAATTTGTTTTTGAATCGAAATTGCCTATTCTCATATTCGAATAATATATTAGGAACAATAGAGAAAATTTACTTTATTTTAGAACACGTAGATCTTCATTATCATAGTCTTCACATTTATTAAATTTATTAATAAGCTCAATCATGTATTGAACAAGAAAATGTGAGTTCTCATATAGGATTCAGTAAAAAGAAAAATAGAGATATAATTGAATTATATTTAGAATGACAAACGCCCATTCTCACAACCTTCAAAGAGTTATTAAAATGATTAAGCTCACTATTGCTTGTATTAAAATAAAAATAATGGGAGAATAACATGGAAAAATAGTTTAACTAATTTCCTATAATCATGTCTACAAGGAAGGGAACAAGGTTGTTGTTTACCTTGCAAACAAAGGTTAAAGAGGTTGAACTTTCTATGTCATTGTAATGATTGAAAATCATTTTATATCAGTATTGGGTATAAAGGAAGAGTAAGAAGTAATGAGGAGACATGTTAGAGGTTGGATGATATAATTTCTTGCGTTGGGTTTAGAAAGGACATTTGTTCTAGACAAGGGCTTGATAAAGTACGATCATTGGTTTTAGAATGGACAAGAAGGTTTTGAATTGGGTTGGTTTTATTGCCATTTTAATAGAGAAAAAAGCTGGGTGGTGAACTGGTTCGTCTATAACCTGATTTTCCCAATGGGCTTAGTAGAAGAGATTTGATGATGCTAGAAAATGTAGGAATGTCATCTCTATTTAAAAGTTTTAAAGGCCCCAAAAAATCCCAAAGTAAGGAATTTGCTACTCATTGGAAGGATGATCGGGCTAGTATAAGGGTTTTTAATATAAAAACTTCTACGAATTTTATTGTTATATTGATTACGATGAAAAAAAAATGGGAGGGATATTTATAAACAGAAGAAAAAATGTGATGAGGAGATGGGAAATTTTTTTATGGGTAAAGAGAAACTAAGACATCAATGTGCAGGTTTTGAGAGAGATTCTTTACCTGATCCTTTCAATGAAATCACCCTACACTTGATGTAATTTATTAGCTTGGAGGGTAGGTATAAGGTATTTTATGCCCACCATTTTACTATGTTAATTCATATCCACCATGGTTGCATTATAATTTCCCATTCTTTCTCATTTGTTCCCTACACAAATCAATCAAGAATTTCCAAAAAGGAAAGTTGAAAATCCGTATTCATTAGGGATTGATGAAGGTCTTATTTCCTTTGGGATTTACATATTTTACTAGATCTGATAAGTTTATGGTCTTGTTGAATGATGATTTAAATCATGTTGATGATGCAAAGTATATGGAGCAAGAGGATTATGATGATTCCTCATCTTCATGTTGAGATGACATAAAAGAGTCTTGTATATTGTCGATAAACACTATAAATGTTTTTGTTAATATGGAGAGGGAGGTTTTGGATGACCTAGATAATTTTTTTACTCTAGATGAATACATGAATAAATTGAGGAAGAACAAGGGTAGTGATACTTTGGTTAGTGTTTCTATGTCCGATATCAAAGGGGGTCCTTCCAAATGAAAATAAAAGATGGAGTCCGATTAGAGTATGACATTGGAAAAATTAATCGCTTAGGGTTCTCAGTAGCTAGAAAAGAGTGTTGATTCCTCGATGAGTCTAGGGAGGCCATGATATGCACTTCTATGGAGTATATTGAGGCCTCGAATAAAATTTGTACTTATAGATCAAATTCCATCGAGAGATGAATAGTTTGGGCTTTAAAATATGGTTATGGATATTCGAGGAGGCTAGTTCAACAAAATAGGTGAAAGAAAAAAGTGCAAGATTAAGCTTTACCACAACATCTCATAGGAGGACAAGAAGGTGAAGGATGATATGAGGGACGTTATCGAAAGGAAGAAAAAACTATGGAATAAGAACTTTATATGAAAATTATAATTTCAAAAATACATTCTTATGCCCAAAGTCAAACTCTTATAAAATTATATTATTAAAGTAGTGTTGTTGTGTAACGGCCAAAATTTAACACTTGACAACAATTAAATCTAAGTGGAATAATTATGGAATAATTTTTTTTCAAGATAGAGTTATTATTGTTAAAAGAGATTTGTATTTATTTTTTTGAAATATTCTACGTCATCGTCAAAGATGACTAGCCTTGCTTGAGAAGCACACTTACCAATCAATTTGGGAGAGATAACCCTATGTTCTCCTAGCACTATAGCTATGTCATTTTACTTTATTTAATATATTTAGATTATCATCTTAGTTATAACTTTATTAAAATAAAACATAACATTTATAAATTATGAGAGTTATTTATTTAAATGTGAATAAAATTTCTAGCTCAAGGATAAGCTTATACTAAAGTAATGGATGGGTCTAAAGAAATATAAATTCAAAAATTTATAAACAATTAACAAAACCCATATGACAATAAAATGCACTTAAAAATTCAAATAGACAACTAGTCAAAAGGGGTAAGTAGGAAGGTGAAATGTGAGCCCTTGGATTAAATCATTTCCCTTCCTTGGATCCAGGACCACCAAGGAAACCCTAGTCCACCTAAACATAACTTCTCTTATCTCTTTCATTTCTCCATTGCAATCTCTTTGTTTCTTGTTTTTTTGCTTCTATTTTCTTTGTGCAGGTTCAATGGAAGAGTTCTAGACTTGAATGAATAGAGAAGGGGCCCATATATATAAGTGAATGCATGTTTATATTATATAATATATATATATATATATATATATATAATTTTTTTCTAAACTCGGGGTGACAGTTGTGCCCTCCCCCATATTAATTCCTCTTTATATATATATATAGGGGGTCACGGCTGTGCCCGCCCCCATATTAGTTCCTCTTTATATATATATAATATAAGTTTTATTAAAAACTTTAAATCGTGCTCCATTTTTATATAAAGTTCTTTTATTATATTATTTTTGATAAGGTTAACAATGTGGACTTTTATTCTCTTTTTACTTATTTATTTATTTATTGTTTTTTTTTAATTTATATATAAATATATATTATTTATATTCTTAAATAATAGAGGTACATATATTAATTTATATTATTTTTTGTTTATATTTTAAATTAAATTTTGTAGATATATAACATTTATATATAAATATATATAAATAAATCCCTTATATTGTTCTTATATATATATATATATATATAATATACATCTAGCATTGTTGGAATGATTTTATATACACCTATATTTATGTATTTCTTTATTATAAGAAAAGATATAATATATTTTGCTAACATTATATTATAGTGGAGGGAAATGTTATTTAATAGAACTATTTAAAACATATATTTATTAACTCAAATACATTCATTTAACTCATGTTGTTTTGATTTACGGTTCACAATATTATTGCAAAAGCTTGTACATCATGAATGGAAACTCTAAGTTTATTTGAGTTAATTAACAATACAAATTCTACTCAAGGAATAATGGTCTCTTAAACAAGTTGTAAAATTTAACAACAATGGGATTCACAAGCATAGTTTTGCATTAAAACTTTACTATCATAACAATGGACTATAATATAACTACTTAGAACTTGGTGTGATGAAAAGAAAATCTAGCTATTCTACATTATTCAAACCATTCATTTTCTTTTCCTATTTAAACCATTGTTATATTTACAACTTGAAATGTATTTCAAGCTCAACTATAATGTCTAAAATATTTTTAGTTCCTATAGTTGCTTAGATACACAAGGCTTAAGTTAGGAAGATATTCACTTAACGTTTTATTTTCTTTCCTTAGATTAACTACCAAATTCTCAATAATAATACAACATGTACCCGACCCTTTATATATATATATAAAGTGACTTATAATGCATTCAATAAGAAAAGGAACATTTCCAAACATGCAACAGCTAAAGAGTCATCATGCCAATTTCATAAGAAAACCTTCATTTATTGAATCCAAGTATTCTCATATACAACACAAGAAAATTTCAAATCATATAACCTCTATTCTCACAACTCATTATATTTACAACCTTTATTAACATTTGGAGTACATACATATGTTGAAATACACTTGAATATATATAGTCACAAATGGATTACAATTTGTTTCAAAGCCACTTGATCCATACAAAAATAACAATTTTTCCCTTCCTTCAACACATCATCAACCAACAACAATGTGTCCCTAACACCAACAAAAATAGAGAGGTAGAGGCGATGTTCACCTCCTAGCGACACAATGGGGAAAATCTCATGTCATTGCCCCATGAAATCCCTAACTCCCGAAACGAATGCCGTAGTCAACACCACGACAAGGAGAAATAATTTTCAAACAAACCCAACACACAATAGAATCAATAAAACTCAAACAAAAAAATACAAGAGGACTTACGAGGCCAATCGGATACATTCCAATCCATCGAAACTACCAAGAATTACCACTTGCAGGGGAAGTAGAGGCACTCCCATACCACTTATCGCTCCACTAAGGGGTTGGGTACAAGTCTTTGGTTCCTCCAAAGAATAAAATATGCATGCCACTTATCCCTCCACCTAGTTTTTCTAAAACAAAAACCCACTTATCTCTCCACTAAGACAAGTCCCAAACCCCTTGGTTCCTCCAAAAATAAAAAAATTTACTTCAGTTTTACAACTCCTTATGCCCCTACCTTCCTCCATTCACACATCATGATGATAGCCCCACAATTACTGAAATCAAGTACACAACACAAAATAAATTCACATACTACTCAAAAGAGCATATAAAACACAACATTCCATCAAAATATGGCCAAATAAATCAATAAAATGCAAAATAATGTGGAAGGTACCCACCTCCTACTCATCTTGTCATCTTTCTAAACCAATCTTCAAAGAATCCAAAAGCAATCTAAAAGTAATCCATCAATACAAACTTACGACCAAGGCTTCCCCAAAATGGAAAAATAAGCCCACTTAAATAGAAAAATTTCAAGGATAACCCCTATTAGGATGATGCCAAGTGACAACATCCTATGTTCTTAAGGAAAATCTTATCCCGTCAAAATATGTAAAATTAAGATTAATACCCACATGGGCCAAATCAATTCAAAATTTATTTTCAACCATAAAATGTAATGTTCTTACAAGGGAAATGTAGTGCTCAACATTTCATTTTTTTATAAAAAAAAATAATAATAAATAAACAGGGGGAAACATTGGAGAAATTGAGTGGGAGCGGTTGGACAATATTAATGAGGATGCATGATAGGAGGGTGGCTTGTGGCAGGAGGGTGGGCATGTTCACAACTTTTCAGACCTGCCATCTTCCTTTCACAATAATACAAAACTTTAATTGAGATCCACGGGAATTGACCACAAAAAAACTTAATTCACATTACAAATTTAGTAGTAATTAGACAACTGCAGTAGGAGGCGCAAGGTTTTTTGGCAGGAAAGAGTCAAGTTTGAGTCCCCAGGAGCTGAAGGGGTGAAATGTGTTTGACCAAATGATAGAACCAGACAACCTCTCATGAGATGGGTTGGCAGTGTGCAGGAGAAATGGTTTCCTCATGGGATAGTCACATTGTTTCACGTCTGCAACAAACAGTCTCGAACTTGATCGACTTACATTTTCCACATACTCCATGTCTGTGCCAAAATGGAGCTTTAGAGAAGGGCATGGGAATTCTCATGAAGTCTTTTTTTCTCACCAAATGTGACCAACATTTATCTAAATGATCGGTTCACCTTTGCTAGCATATTCGTCAAGATCGTGCTAAAACATAAAGCTTCATGTTCATTATTATTTTTTTAGCAAGCTTCATGTTATTAATTCTTTTTCTTGCTTATTGCACACAACCCATTTCCATGGAGGAGGATTTTAATGAGTGTCGATGGTAAAGGCCATTTAAACCTTCTTGAGACGTAATAAGCAGGATTAAAGACAAATTCTTCAACCTCTATTGGCATTCTCCAGGCTTGCACCTTGGATAAAGTTGTAAGGAAACATTTTGGAGTAAGATGTTGGTTGTATGAAGGAATTATATCAGTTTTGTAGTTACAAGTGCCCTGGTAGACAGGGATATAAAATTTTGGTGCAAAGGCAGGGCATGTGGGCTGTTTTTTTCCTAACAAGTCAAAGAAATGCAAGCCCCCTGGATTTGGAAAAGGTAGAAAGTTACACATAAAATGGTTTTGTTAAATGACTGTAGAAAATTATAAGCAAATATTGTGGATAGGTGTAAAGAGTATTCCACATCATTTTATCTCCCAGCCTATGTGTGGATCTTAAAATAGGGTAGGGACATCCACCTAAGAACGTTGAAGTTAGATCTTGTTAGAAGTTATAGGTACAAATGTGTTGGTTGTTATGCATCAAAATGTGGAAGCATAGAAAGGAACATGAATTGTTTGACAAATGTCTTATAGAAAATACGTGGTTTTAGTGGACAACATTGAATGTTGGATATGAATGAAATGAGTTTGTTGAAAAGGATTTAGAAACTTTTGAGCAAGTGCAACTGGAAAATTTAAAACCAGATCCCCATAATGTTTTCCAACATTTCCCTCAGGTGTACCAAATTGAGAGCCTTGGCATTGATATGGACCCATCAAAATAAATGGAATAATATTTTTGTTAGATACTATAGTTACAAATGCCTGAGAGCTTTAATATTGGGTGCAAGAATCCACAACATAGCAAAGAGTAGAAATTGTAGACATGTGGTCGAGTGGCGACTCAAGCGATCGAGAGTATAAACCACCTGGAGCCCCTCTTACCTCGCTTCGCTCATCATTGTCAGACATGGTCTTCCTTACCTTTTCTTTCATAATTTTTGTAATTTAGGTTCTTCATTTGCAATGTTATAGAAACGTTAAACTAATCAATAATCTTACAAATGGATATGTAACTAAATTTAAATAGTGTAAAGAAATAGAACTACACCGTGTAATGTTTGAAACCAATTTACAATTTAAACATTAATTGTGGTTGCTACCATAACCCTATACGATGATACTAGAATATCCAAATTAGGTGCTCACATCTAGTGGTACTTGCGAGTTAGATGATGTCATCAAATCAAACAATCCTTTTGCCTACCATTTAAAGTTAGGAAGAGAAAAACACAATTTTCCAAGACTCACAAAACAACACTCTAAGCCCCGTAAAAGAGAATTCAAACATCGTATGTGCTCCTTGTTATGTAGAGAGTTACGTCAAGCATTAACCCGACCTTGTGTGACCGTTTGCACTCTCTTTCCCGCTCTCTAGGAGCCATGTTACTTTGTTTTCTTCTTTGAAGGAAGCTGTTAAAACTAAAAAGGTGGCTTTCATTTCAAACCGTCGTTTGGTCCCTGAGAAATGAAATGCTTGACCACCTTCGCAAACCTCTAGTATTTTTACTAGACAATTTCCTGAAACCTTTGATTTAGGAAAAAAACATCCCTAGTGAGTTTGGAAAAGGGGTATTGTAGGCCTTTGATCACCGCACCGACTAGGTCAAACTTAATTAACTACAAATGATGGCTCCATGCAAAATCTGTCGCCATTTGAAACTCATCTGTCAATTCTAAGTTCCGTCGAATTTGACAAATTCTCCATATATAGGGGAACTTGTAGGAAATTTCTTGTTGCATGTTTTTCCATCGAACCTTAGTTTTGGAGGTGGTTTTGTGAGCCCTCGAGCTAACTTTTAATCATTTGTAACTAGGCCAATTATGACCAATGGCCCCAGAAAACTAGCCGCCAATCGTAAACCATTCACTAGTTCTGAATTCTATCAGTTCCTATGAACTCTTGGTATATAAGTGGGAACATAGATATTTTACAGGGTGTGTTTTCTCATCGGGAGAGAATGTTTGAAATTTGTTTCTTAGCCTATGAGCCTATTTGGAATGTTTTTATAGCTAGTAGTAAAATGTTAAAAGAAATTTATAGGACCTCTGTTAGGTTTCCAATCCATCATGGAAACTTTTGACACATGTAAATAAATGTGTGAAACTCTACAATGTAACATTTTGTGTGAAATAGAACTTTTTACCAAATGGTTTTTCTATCTCATCCCTTCTCTTTCTCTCTCCTTGGTTACGAAACGAAGTGAAATCAAATGAAATGAATACATGATTCTAAAACTTTTCTTTCGAATGCAATTTATAATTATGATTATATGTAAATGGGAAACTAAAGAGATTAATTATGTTAGATTCAGGTGGATTCCATGCCAGTGATTTATCACTGATTTCATGCTCACATGGTTTTGCAAGATGTAAGAATGATGGCGAAAATGCGATGTTTAATTCATTAATTAATATTTTAATTTATATAGGTCATTGTAAAGTGAATATATGTATGATTTAGTCTCATGTTATAGAAACGTTATAATTGAAATTTAATAATATGTATGCGATGTTAGTTTTAGGGATATCTTAGGAAATGTGCACATAATCATAGGTTCATTTTCTTACATAGTTACGTATGGTAAGAAGGATTGATATACACACACACACACACACACACACACACACACACACACACACACACACACACACACACACATGTTGAATAATTTGAATTTAATATCTTTTAATGCATTTCTAGTGTGTAATATATGATTAAATAATTGGTGTTGTGTTTCCCGCCTTGAAAATGCAATAAAGATATCTAACCACAAAAATCAACCCTAACATAAGATTCGTCCATAGCTTGCCTTCATGTGGGATCCTTCTCAAAGATAGAAGAAATTGAAATCGTAGAATGATCTTAAACCTTTTACTTGATGAAACCTCGTAGTTTAGGTAGATAAGACCCGTAGTTTTTATCATCATGGTCGGTATGTTTAGCATTACCTTCGTGAACCTAATGATGAGGAGAAACCTAGAAAAAAAATATCTGAGTCGAGATCTAACCCCTCCTTAGTATCCTTGTGGTTTACCAAGTCTTGCAAAGTTACATCTAGGAAAGTTATCCATCATCAAATGAATTCCTTGTGGGATCTATACGACACAAATGGACCTAGTACAATAGTTGTACTATGACTTAAACTCTTGCTAGTGATATCTTTAGTTCCTCATAGCTAAATGTGTTACTTTGGTTAGTGATAGTATAGCACCCTGATTTTTTTGGAGGTTTTTTAGGGTAAATATGTTTTCACACCTTGGTCTTTTGTGAAGGTGGTTTAGCATAAATTTTTCCTCTCACCTTAAAATATTATATAGTTAAGACGTAGATACTTAGGTGTAATTGGAATTAAACTAAATATCAGTTGGTTAGGAGGTTAACTTGTGTGTAGAAAATGGTAAGTAACTCTTTGCAAATGAATTTGATTTGAAAGTTGTTGATTTTGGAGAACCCGTGAAACTCAAACCTTGGTCCTGTAATTCCTTGTTATGCCCCTTTTGACTTTAAGAATAAAATAAAATTTCTCATCTAGAATTGTGAAATGCATAAAAATGGGATCTTATCTTGGACACAGCCACTTGTGGTTCATGTGTAGTTATAATGATTCCAATCTTTTATTTCATCTAGTTTTTAAACGAATAATTCCGTAACTCCTTTTGTTATAAAACAATGCTAACAATGAGACCATAGTGTGATGTAAGAGTAAAGCATATAAGAGTAAAATGATATTTGAAGTTAGGTATAATGTCACTCTTGGAGTCCGTGTAACTCAATTAGACATCTTCATGTGTCTTGAATCTAAATCTCCCTTAATTCCTAAGATTTCTCTCTCGGCATCATGCCAAATTCACTTGTGTAGCAAGAGTAAAATTTAACCATTGAATAAAAGTTTGAGAAGCATATTCTTAACATAAGAACAAGAGAATTAAGTACTTTGTATGTAATTTGAAATATGCCAAATAATTATGTAAGTTATGGAAATTTTCGTAAAGGATAAAGAGCCAAATTGAAATGGTCGAACTGTAAATTAAATGCGGAATGAATTTAAGAATCTGTAGGTGGAAAAATAAGAAAATTATCCTTACACAATAATTTTCTTGCAATATAAATCATAACTAAGATGCAAGTAAGGAAATGATGTGTTTTCGGTTTTTCCGATTTTTGAGTCCTTTTCTTGTGGTGGGTCATTGCTAGTATTTGTTCATTGGGGAAAGTTTGGCATCAACATGTATATGGTGTTGTCATGTGTCTATGGGAGTCGATGACTTATGTAAGTGTCATATGCATTTTTGAGTTTTCTTTTCTTGGAGCCCTTGTGGTGTTGTATAGAGTGTAATGTAATTAAAAAATATATATCTTGGTATTTTTACTATTGTTTTTGTGTGTGAAAATGTGAGCATTACACTTGGTATCAGAGTGGAGGTTCATGCTCTCCAACCTCTAGGACAGATAGGAGTTGTGATGGTGTTGCATGATGGTGGTGGATATTGGAAGAGTAATGTGATATAAGAATGATGTGAATAATTTCATAATTGTGAAATTTTGAACGCACATGTTGTGTATGTCACTTAGTGCATATTTTTATCATGTTGATGTGCTTGTGATGAGAGTATTCTCTCTCCTTTTCATGGATTCTAGGAAGAGTTCACGTGTGATGTACCACCTTATTGTGTGTAAAAAATAAATGAATTTTATTCTGGATTGTGGAGTGTTGGAGCATTTTGGCATTATGTGATATGAAGATGTATTGATGTATTGAATGAAAAAATTGGTGTAAAGTGAATTAGATTATATTGTGATGTCATCACCATGTTGTGATGAACTCGTATATGTCACCATGTTGTAATTGCAATTGACTATATGTTGTAATGTTAGGTATTGTGTTCCTCATATGTATAATTCGTGTAATATATGATGGTTCATGTCATGATTTAGGGGCATATGGTGAGCGTATGATCCTATTATACAGTGATTGCACTTTGGATGCGAGTAATGTGGTGGTGTGATGTATAAAGAACCCTGTGAAAGTAATGATTTTGTTTTACCTTGTATATATACCATGCGTAAGATGTTATGGTTAATTTGTGTGAATCACCATTGTGTTAGTGATGTAGTTATGTGTTATGTTGTGGACCCTACACTAACCGACCCTAAGGGAAATTGGTAAAAGGTGTATGTTTGGAGTGAGGAAATGTGTACCGTTGACTAATCACTTGAGCCGAGTACGAGATAGGAAGTGGAGCCTTACATAGGCTAAAAACCACTTTTGTTCATTTGGTATGTGTGGAACTTGCTCAACGGGTGTCATACATATTGTGTTTCATGGACACCTTAGGCTTAGTAGATGGTGACTTGTACTCCTTTCTCTCTCCCGATATGGTTATCATATGGATTCAACCTATGTGATTTTGACTATGTTGAGCCTTATCAAAGTGGTGGTGGGATGATTTAGATAGAGATGATGATAGTTGTATTATTTGATATGTTATTTTACAAGCTGAGGCTCGATGTTCCGAGTGCCAAGAAATGTTGAGTACCCCTTCTGGTGGCCATATAAGGCCACATAGTTATTGTAATGTGTTATTTCTATACACGTATTTTATTCGTAAGTTGAAAATTTTCCCTTTTCTTGCTAGAACCAACAATTTTATTGATTGACATGTTCTTATATTTTGGGCATTTATTTGGTTGATGCACTAAAGAGGCAGATTTTTGCGTTGACTATGGCTATTTGGCCATTTGTTTTGCTTAGATTTAAATTTTCTTTTTAAGTTTAAAATTTTTATAGCCTAGCCCAAGGCTTGGGATTTTGCCACTTGGCATTTGATATGGATTGTTATGCTAGTTCTAATGTCGTAATGTGTTGGAATAGGGTCATGGGATTCACCATGGAGTGGTGGAACCTATGGACCCACTTCATTATATGGGGGTATGCCCCAAGGAGTTATAGATAACTAGCGGGTTATTAAACCACGAGTTATTATGTCACTTGGGTTAGAGGTGTTTGGACCTTATGTGCCCAGGGCCATAGGGTGACCGACCTCTTTTGTGGAGCTAAAAGGAAAATTTATCTTTATTTTATTTTTCTTGAGGGAGGCATAAGAGACACTTGAGGGAGGCATAAGAGATTTGTGTGGGTGTGATTGATGCTTTGGGAGGTATATGCAGTTGTTTTATGATACTTTGGGAGGTATATGGAGTTGTTTTGTGTTGCTTTGGGAGATACATGGAGTTGTTTTGTGATGCCTTGGGAGGTATATGGAGTGATTTTGTGATGTTTTGGGAGGTGGATGTATTGGTACCCAAATTTAACCTCCTTTAGAGACCGAGCAACATCATGGGTTTGACAAGACACTCAGAGGTAGATAGAAAATCATGTATGTTGTTTTGTAGCTGGGGAAGCAATCTATCTGACTTGTTAGCACTCAGGCTCTAAAAGGAGTGGGTAACACATCCAAAAGAATGTGATCTCGATCTTAACTATTTTAGGTCATCGCTTTTAACAAAAGTAAGAGAACCTATTTTGTAACCTCTGTTATGTGAAAGAATATACAGTGCACTTTTCTTTTGCATGAATTTTATAGAGAAGGCCTTTGGGAAAATATGATTGACACACCAAAAATGACTCTCAGGAGTTGTCACTTCGAGATCATGGAGATACTTTCACAATAAGGAAAAGGTTACTAAAGACATTTGAGAACCTACTTGCTTCTGCATGTTTTGGTAATATAGATTATGCATTTGTGTACACACATGACAAACAAGGGTATTATGGGTAGGATTGGTTGTTGTTAAATGAATTTTGGTGGGAGGGGAGACAAGATGGACTTGACTCACTAGATCCTTGAGAGATTATGCAAAATGGAAAGATTCGATCAATAAAATGCCACATAATGTTAAATTGTTTCCTCAACTAGAATATGTGCTTCAATGGAGGCCTAGATTAGCACTCTTTCACACAACCTATGGGATTCTATCATGAAGGATCAAGTTAGAGAACCCAATAAAGCACCAAGATTTAAACCAAGTCACACCTGAGGTACACCCAAAGGCTTACAGAGAATCTCTATCAACAAAATGAAAGAAAAGTGATTTTAAACCGTTTATCCCACTCCCAGATGAAGGATCTTCTGAGAAATGAAATTGCAGATGCCACTAAACTATCACAAGGACTGAGACCTATGTGATTGGACCCTATTTTGGTACAAGATTGTAATAGAAACAAGAAAAAATACTCATATGCATTCAAAGATGAAATAAATACACTTTACTCAAAATTAACACGTAAATGAATCAAAGTTTGATCAATTTTATCAAAGAAGGGAAAGTTTCTAGAACAATATCAAAGCTTTTTAATGGTTGTACACTTGCAACCACCTTGACATGATCAAATTTGACACAAAGAGAGATATACAGATTCTCTAAAAGGCTTCTCAAAATGGATGGGCTCTGTCAAGCTTTTTCTGCTGGAGAAAATCAGTCCTGATCTTTCAAAAAAATCCCAACCATTTACATGAAAAATTTGTGCCATTTATAACATTTCCAATAGATCCCCTTCCTCCCAAAAGACAAAAACTTTAAATGCACTAGTGCTCGCCATGATTCTTTCGTGATTCGTAGAATCAGATCTGCAAAAGTCTCCAGGTGCTTGAGGGAAAATCTCTTTGATTTCTTCCCGCATTCAACTCCTTTCTAGGAAAAACATGCCTCCATCCATTCGCCAACCACTTCCGCCCCATATCAATCAAATCTGACCCCTTGCATGCTCAGGAGAAGAAAAACGGAAAACCAAATTAGGCCCAAGAGTCAACTATTTTAATGGTGAAAGACGTCTCCAGATCTCTCCCACCAAACTCTAGATATCAAAATTAACTCGCTCCTCTATTTGGCGTGTAGAAAATAGCAAGAAATCATGAAGACTCACACTCCTAGGAGTTTTATAGAAAAATGGGGGAAAATTATATTTAGATGCTTAACAACCATTGATCTTTGATTTTGAATGTGGGCCGTCCATGTGGAAGATGCAAAAACAGTTCGGGGATTCCTTTGACCTTTTCAACCTTTTAGAAAAATGGAAAAATTCACCTTTTTCTCCGCACCTCCGCTTCTGAAAATGGGCTTGACACGTGTCCTGAGGTGGGCCCCAAAATAAACGTGGAGAAATTCTAGCCATTTGAATCTCTTTTGGAAAAAGGAAAATTTTCCAAGTTTTCCCCATAGCTCGCCCTTGAGAAATACTTTTGACATGTGTCCCAATGTGGGTCCCAATGGAACTACACTTCCCCTTTTAATTTTAACTCTTTTTTTCTCAAAAGTAAAATTTTCCAATTTTCCTCCGCAGGTCCGCACCTCCGCCGTTGATCGGGGCAAAACATTGACTATTTCCCATTGGGCTTACGGGCCATTTTTTCTATTTTAACCTTTATGAAGAAAAGAGGTGAAAATTTTGAATTTCCTCCAATGGTCCACCTCCCCGCCCCCTATGACTTTTCAAATTGCCATGTGTCACCATGGTGCACCTTGAGGCGGTCCCAAAAATTTGATACCTTGAATGAGCATGGGCTTGCCACGTGTCTGCTCTCAAAAAAATTCCTTCAAGGCTTGAAGCTCTACGGAGTGCACCATGTGTCATCATGACACTTCTTCAAAATGGTGCCGAAGCTAAAGACCCTGAATGAGCATGACCTCGCCACATGTCCCTGTTCCACCAAACTCTTTCCATATGCATAAAAATTGTCTATGTGTTGGAAATTAGCCGTATCCTTTACGTTTCCTCCCGGTGCTACTCCAAGGCAAAGCCTAAAAGCATATCTTCAAATGAGCATCATTCCTCCATGTGTCTTGGACTTCCCGAAAACCTTTTGAATTTTTCTAAGTATGGGAAACCCAACGGAAGCCTCCACGTGTCTCTTTCCTACCAACCCTCCACGTGTCCTCTCAACACTACTTCAAAGCCAAACCAAAAATTTTATTCTCAAATGAGCGTCGTTCCTACATGTGGACACATTTTTAAAAATGAGGCTTTTCATGGAATTTTTGAAGTATTAAGTTGATCTGCATCCAACCAAGAGGTGCCACGTTTCCCTATCGACTGAATGATGCAAATTTGACCAAGAGAAACGCCCGTCAAATCGTAAAACATAGAGAAATGTCCATTCGAGCCAGAAAATGAGGTTTTCTTCAAGGAAAGAGAATTTAGACTGTTGCAAGGCTCAAACATGATCCTTAGGGACACATCAACTCATTTCTCTTTGAGTATTTAGGGAAAAATGGCAAGGACAACAAATCTTGACTGTGGAAAATGGAGGAAACAAGAAAATGCAAGTTTTGAAGGAACAGAGCATGGGAGACCCAAAATATAGATATTTTTCAGAGGAACAAAGGAACCATGAGACAAATATAGACCCACACATGATCCTCGACCCAGAGTAGACTAAAAATGGCAATAAGACCGACCAAGCACCATATGGGGAAGGAGAAAATGACAGAGGCCATGAATGAATAATTTTTCAAAGGCATAGATGGGGCGAGACAATTTTGAGCACCAACATTGGCTCTGACTCGGGGATGGGCACTCCCTGCGAGTGCCACAAGAACAAAAGTAGACCAAGTGCCAAAATATCCATTAGGTAGTGGAGTCATCTTTGCAGGGTAGAGCAACAGAGCCATCTTCAAAAATAAATAGAGAAACCAGTAGAAAGAGAGGTCACCAAGGATGAGAACGAGAAAAAATAGAAAAATAGGGAACAAACAACAAACTATACACTGTACAGTAGAATTTTTCCCTTTTTAAATAAAATAATCAAGGAAACAATTCAAGCACCTACCATCCTCGATATGACCATGCCAACAGGTTCTGATATGTTTTCATAAACTTGAAGTAGAGCTCCTTTTCTTCTTTGTTTTGTTTGTAAACCATCCATCTTCTTTAAGGCTCCTCTATTGTGTTTAAGTCAAATTCTTTGACATTCTTCAAGGCTGAAACACAGACCAAATTTCCAAAAAAATTAGCATACTTAGGAGCTCTGTTTTTAACACTCTCATACTCCCAAAATCCACAAAGATCACAAATTTATTAAGATCAGCATCTATTTGCATACTTCATATGATGCATTGCTTGGGTCTTCAATCAGGTACATCATTTTCTTCTCTGCATACAATTTCACCAAGTTGCCTTTAATGGGGATAATGGCATAAGACATGTCCATTTGCACACTATGACCAACACTTGTTACCCACTTTCTTGACAACAACATCCCCCACTTGGTAGGGCAGTCAAAAATGACTACATCAAGATTTAAGTTCCTTCCAGGATAAGATGGAAGTTTTACTACTAGATCTTTGACAAACCCCACCACTGGCACCTCTCTAGAGTTCATGGCAGTGCACTTCCCATATGCTTTTATCACTTTGATACCTAATTCATTCATGACCTCAAGAGGCATGACATTACAGAAGCTCCTTAATCAAACACACAAACTATGTAACAACTTATCTTTGATAACTAAGGTAGTGAAAAATGGATCCACATTCAGCTGGGAATTAACCAAAGAAGTTCCTAAATAAACCTCTGGTGGTCCCCCAGCTCTTCCAATACTTGTGGCTTTTCCAACTCTGCAATGGTAAGGGGAACCTCAACCTTGTTTACATCTCTGCCTTATATGATCTCACCCCTTTGAATCCCAAATATTCAGAAGCCCTCTTCTTATGCTCAGGGATCCTAAATAGCTCAACAATTGGGACAGAATTTTGATTTGAATCAAAATTTTGGCTATGTCATATGGAACAAATTTGGGTATAACACACTAGGGAAAGATCAGAAAACTCGTCGATGGAATAGGATTATTTTCATTTTGGGCATGGGGAGGAACACAAGTTTTTCTTAGGCAAATAATATCTCTTCCAGATGCATTTTCTTTGGGGTTTCTTTGGTAAGCACTAGAAATTTTGACTTGGCTTATGGCCCCTTGGCAGCTTTACTTCTGGTATTGTGCTCCTTTTCTTGGGCAACTACAACATTCATTAATAGCTTCCTATCTTCTTCTGAGGGAACTCCTCCATCATACTTTTCAATCATTAATTCCCTCAAGTATTCAAAATCATTAGTGGGAAATTCAAAAGCTTGTATAGTGTCTACTTATAAAGTATGAGAGGGGGAAGAAGAGGTACCCGGTGGATGCAATCCCAAAAAGTGGCAGCAGTTCTAGCACTTATTACCTCAGTTGAAGTTGCTTCCCTTGGCGAACTCGCAAGGATCTCCATCATGCAGGCATCATCATCAACTGCTTCTTCTTCTTGGTGATCTTCTTCACAAGGAGCATGGGGCATGAATTTTTAAAACTAATTATAAATTTCACTTCAATCCCCAACTAATGTCATCCTTTAATTTAAAAAATTAATACAATAATAAACTACTATACCTTTGTTTTTTATATCAGTTCAATCCTCCAACCACGTGGAAGTTCATCAAAAGATTAATACTGGACCTACATTTATGCTTTTCCACATCAACATGACCTAGCATCGTGCAAGAAAATAATTTAAAGAGAGAAAAAAAAACCCAATAAGAATATTATTCTTGTCATTTCTCTGTAATTATATCTACAATTAAGTTTATCTTGGTCTAAACTACACACGATGCTCTCTGTCGAATGCAAAAAAATATATATCAACACAATTTTTCTACAACTATATTTCTTGTAGAACCTTATGTAAGTAGAACATGCAGAAACATAAGAGTGTATTACTACTAGTATCTAAAGTGGATTGATTTAATTTTTATGAAAAATACTTCTTGGTTAATTGGAAAAGGAAAAAAATTCCCAAAATCTAATTTTTCCCCTTTAGAAAAAAAATTGGGCACACTTTTATCTATTTTAAGGGTTCTAAGTGGACTGAATTAATATGAAAAAAAATTGGGTTGTTATATTGGTCATTATTTTTCCCAAGATAGAGAGGACTCGGTGGGATGCATTTTTTTCTGACACAACACCATTCCAGTCTCATTCTACTCAAACAGTGCTTTGTGAAATCACCTCACCAAATCTCCCAAACAAATGCCCATCACAAGTGTTGTTTGTGTTCCCTCTAACATCTCTGTGCTTACCATCTACATGTCCATATGCGTATGACCAACCTTGGAGAACCTAAATGTAAAAAATAGATGTGTCAATAAATAAATTCAAATAAGATATTGCTTTCTGATTTTTTGTTTGATAATCTATATACTATGAAATCATCTCTAGCCATGTTAGTTATATCACCTTAATCCATTTTTTTGCAAGTTCTTCCTTTATAATATATATATAACTAAATAAATATAACATAACTAACATAAAAACCTTCAACCTCCACTAAATGTAGTATTAATGAGAACCATTTCATAATGAAACATGGTAATTAATGTTGCAGTTACGTCAACGTTAATTAGTTATTAAATAGAAACATGTAAAATGCACCATTTAAATGTACATGCATCATTTGAAATTACATGCTCCATTGGAAATATGTGTACCGTTTGGAGTATTTAACTTTTGTCAGCCATTAATTATCCATTTAATCCAAAGCAATGTAAATTCACATGCATGATTTCTTAAATTCACACGTAAAAGAAAGTGGCGGTTTGATTTGTCTATGTTTTGAAAATTTTCCTTTCTATTCTCTTCATCAATGCATAAGTACGACATTATTTTTATCAATTGAAAAATATGATTTCGGAAACTTTATAATTTTTTCCTCATGCCAAAAATTTGTATGAATTCTAACCATGAAGCCTTCCAATATTATGAATTTATGTTAATGTAAAATTTTCCGTAGCTCATGTTGACAGATAAGCGATGCAGATTAATCTGTAATAACATGAGAGGAATATTTGTAGACTTTTTAGAAACCCATAAGACCCACTAAGGACTTGCTTTATTCTGTTTTGAAAAATAATATTGGTGGTATGGATGGTGGATCAATATGTGCAATACATAAGAAAATATCGAGAATTGATTTATGGTCATGGTGGTGCACAAGAATCAACGAGAATATTAATTTTATAAATTTGATATTATTTTATTGGCCTTATTTATATCCACAAATAGTCCTCAGCTACACATACTTAGTAAAATTCAATGGTTACAACGTCATTGACATTTTCAATGACAAGATTATATAATATATTCATGTTAAAAATGACTTTCCACTAAATTTTTGGTGTTGGATTACAGTGAGATATTTGTGAGAGAATATGGTAATGCAAGAGTAGGAGAACTAAACAGATTTTGGAGAATAAAAGAACGAATAAAGATTTGTGGAAGGATATTTTGAGGAATAAGGGAACTCTAAGATGTTGTTTATTATCTTTAGCAGAAGAACCACCTTTTCTAGTGTGAAAGTGGCAGTTATCCTCAAAAAAATTCACTAAATGTAATTTTTCTCTATTTAGGTCATGCCTTTATGGCTTTTTGTCTTTTTTTGCTAAAGGTGTTTCTCTCTTTTATGCTTCAATGTCATATTATGCCTTAAGGGAATTTTTGTAAAAGGATGCGGGTCCTTTCAAAACCCCCATATTTACTCATTTCCAAAATCATGCATATAGTAGTTGTAAATCCAAATATGTTGTTGTGGCATAACGTATCAGACTCTATGATTACAATATATTGCTTTATTTTGTTAAATCCTATAAATCATTAATATTAAATTACTACGAAGTGGCATAAGCTAGTAGATGCTAAACTTGAAATATATTAATTTAAAATCTTAAAATCATACCATAAATTCAACTAATTTATACACATATTGAATGCTATACAGATCTCCAAAGTTAATGTCGTTGATTAACTAAGATTACAATAAAATCTATTAGGTTATTTTGAGGCATAATCTCTTTTTGCGACAGAAAGAGGATACAATATGTGTGGATTTTATGGGAATTTATGACATTGATAGATTGTGTTCATGTGATGGACATGAGAAATTAATGAGTATACACATGATATATAATATTGTTAATTACGACATATTTCAATTCGAAAGCTTGGAGAAACGTGTGGAAGATTGGAATGAAGGTACTTGAGATCTCTATTTAAGCATCATCTATATCTATCTTTTGGAAATCACTATCACCATGTCCCCTGTTTGCTATGGGTGGCACTATCAAATGCATTAAGCCTTCTTACGGTGAAGAGGTCAAGGTCAACCCAGAAGTATGGAATATTTTACATGATGGCATTGTTACGTAATTTATGGAAATACTTTGTAGTCACTATGTCTAAGTTACCAATAGTGTGCTGGTAACCTAGAAGAAAAGAAGAGTCAAAGTGGGCAAGAAAAAAATTCTTACTTTTACAGAGTCCATTGCGGTTGTATCTGGGGATCCTTGCAGATGGAGCCATTTATTTTAAATTCTCACTTCAAGAGGAGATGGATGAGTTCTTGTGTCCTAGTGAAAATTTGAGCAATTATCACTTGGGTTATGGATAGGAATCACTTCCACAACCTTTAAATAGGGTTTTGAGTAATTGATGATATACTTCACGTTAGAGGGATGCTAAAATTTGATCTTTGGACCTCATATTTTTCTTCTTGTGCATCTTCAGCATGATCGTAAGGTAAAATTTGTGTCTTTTTCATTTCAATCACTTGAGCAGTCCCTTAGAGTGGCTAGATAAGAGGAAGGTCATTTCCTCCACAAATGAATTTTTTATTTTCTCTTTAAAATGACATCTTCTCAAAAATAAATCTGATGCTTCCCTTCTAAGATAGGAATAAAACATTGTATCCCCACTACTCCTCTATAACCATCTCCTGATGTCCCTCATCTTTCTATTGACTCTTTCCATTGTCATCATCATCGCCTTCGGATCCCTTTCAAACCTGATTTGGACATCATGACCATTATCTAGAGTGGTCTGGTGGTCTCCCCTATTCTTCCACTCATGTCTCTCCCTTGTCTTCTCTATCATGTCTTAAACCTTCGGACCCCTCGAAGTACTCTCCCATAGTCTCGAACTACTTTTAGACCTAGTATCTACATCCTCTCCACCTTTTTCGAACACTTCTCTAGATTCTCCTCTCATCTCACCAGATATTGTAATGGCTATAACTGAGTCAACTCACCTGGTCATGAAAGCACATGTAGCTAACCCCCTCCTATTTCCATAGAAGTTAGCATGGACTCAAAAATTTCTTATGTGTTACGGGATATCTCCTCAGTTTACCTTGATTCTCCTCTTTTGGAGAAAATGTGATCTGACAGTATAGCTTCGTAGCACCATGAACATTTGGAGAATATGACACCTGACCAACACGAGTCCATTGAATATTATGTTACACTCAAGGTATGTTCTATCAAAAATGGACATGACACTGGAGGAAAATAAACAAAGACTACCTAGTGATTAACTAGAATGTGGAATAATGGTAGTTAATCTAACTAAGAACAATAGTAAATAAAAGTAATAAATAAATATAGAAAGTGACCCAAGAAACTAGGTAATGAAAATAAAAACCCTAATGTGCAAGAAGAGTAAGGAAACAACTTAGCTAATTTGGAGGTTGATCTAGACTATGTCATAAAATGAACTGAATATTATGGAAGTAGGAATGAACATACACATGTAACGAACATGATAGATATGAGAATTTTAGCTGGATTGAGGTGTCAAAGAGTAGATCGGGGCATTTGTGGGCACCATAGTTCAAGTTCAATGCTTTGGTCTATGCGGGAGGGATAGAAACAAAACTTGCAGGATTAGTAGATGACATGAAATCCTTGTTTTCTATCATGTGTAATTCACTGCTCTGTGCCAAATGTCATCAATGATCACTTATGAAAGATAGACCTACAAAACCCCAAAAGAGCATCAAACCCTAAAAAATTAAAATGTAAATGAAGGCGTTCGATTTGTCCTCAACTGCCACAATGGTGGACTTATTAACTAAGTGTTGCACTACATCTCGGACCTAATGCGGTTCTATGTGCTTATGTGTGTAATCATGGCCTATGTGCTATTTTTCTAGTTATACTATGTGAAAGTAGTGAGTAATAATTATGTTTATAAATTTAATAAAGTGGTGGATGGAATTGAATAAACTTCCCTCTTATGGAGTGTGATGCAGATGAACCAACTTTTTGCCTTGTGATAGAGTTAGATGGATACAAATGGAGCCTTTGATGGATGATACCTTAGGTGATGATAGTAGTGCTTAGTGATTGGTCCCTCATTACGGTATCATAACTTTATATTTATATGGTTCTCTTGTTCTAATTTCGTAATTAACCCTGAAAAGTTCTACCATAAGAAATATTAAGTGTTCAAATGACTAGAAAGTGCCCAAAAAGTGGCGAGAAAGTGGAAAAAGGATTAGGGCTCCCTAACTAGGATCAAGGTGCCCGTGGGCATCCCAAAGATAAGCTTGAGCACCCCAATCAAGGCTAAAATGATGCAAAAAGACAAAAAAATAGACTAGGCAAGTATGTGTTGAAGGTCGGCAATGACAACAAAAAGCAAAGTAAAATGGCCAAAAGATAGGGGTTAATTAGTACTTTCTTTAATAAAAATCATATGAATAGTAGTGTAAGACCGAGACTAAATAATGTCTATAGTGCATGATTTTGTGACTACACCTAGAACACATTAAGTTAGTGGACATGCCGGTTGAAGGAATCCATATTGTTGCTGCTAAGGAGGAAGAAAATGCTCTTAAGAATATCTATAAAATGTAATTTGAATTTATCTATTTTGGAACTTTTTGGTTATATGTGTTTTGTTGCATACTGGATTGTTCTCTTCTTATTTCATTGTAATATCTAGCCGTGAGTGATTTTTTATACAAGGATGCAGGTCATTTAAAAACCCTCACTTTTACCCTAATTTGAAAAATAGTTATGTTTTGGTATATCGTAGTTGTGGTTAAGCTCCTAATATTTTAATTTATTTCCTTACATCCTTAAGATCGCTATGCTCCAAATATTATGTCTAAATATAACATAGTGGCTTTTCATATCACAATATCCTACTTTATTTTGATAAAATGTAGTGACCACTAAGCTCATAAAATTTATGTTATGGCATAGCGTACCATTGGATAAGATCAAAATATAATTCTCTAACTAGTTACGTGCTAGCAAAAACTAAGCTCATTATATTATATTGTGGGAGTAGCTATCAGCCACATAGCTCATAATTTATTAATTTAATTGGTTAAATAATAACAAATGCAAGATAAAAATATCATGTCTTTGTTTAACCTAGCACCAACTAAGTTAAAAATATCTTCCTCTAATTTGTTAAATGCTATAAAATATTGTAATTATGAATTATTAAACCCTAGTGAATGCGATCTCCAAATAATATGTTGTGGAATAACCTAGCAGCCAATAAGATCAAAATATATTAAATTAATTTATTAAATCCACGATCACTGATAGTCTCCAAATATTATGTGGTTGAATAACCTATCAGGTGCTAAGATCGAAATATCTTAATTTAAAATATTAAAATCATACAAAAAATTCAACTAAATTATACAGGTCTTGATTGCTATAAAGATCTCCAAAATTAATGTCATTGATTAACTTAGAGGTCACTAAGCTCAAAACATATTACTTTAATTTGTTAAAACCTAGCGACTTCTAAGATTACAATATAATTTATTAGGTTATGTTTAAGAATAACCTAGAGGAAATTGAACTCAAAATGTCTTTATTTTGTTTGTTAAATTCTAATGACTTTTTAGCTTGAAATATTATATTATTTACATACCTAACGACCACTAATCTCAAACTATGTTGATTCAAATTTGTTAAATCCCAATGACCACTAAGATCCAAATATTATGTTTTGGCGTAACCCACCAGCCACTAAGCTAATAATATCTTATTTCTTTTGTTGAAACCTAGTGACCGCTAAGCTCCAAATATTATGTTGTTTCATAAGCTAGAGGACGCTAAGATCAAAATATCATTCAGTAACTTGTTAAATGATAAAGCAACCACTAAGGTTGAAATAATATATTGTGGAAGTACCTAGCCTCTGCTTAGTTAAAAATATGTTAATTTAATTTTTTAAATCCTAACGATTGTAACCTAAAAATATTAGGTCATTATTTAACCTAGCACCAGCTAAGTTAAAATTATATTCCTCTAATTTGTTAAATTTTGTAAATTATCATAATGATGACTTATTAAACCCTAGTGAATGAAATCTCCGATAATATGTTATAAGACAACCTAAAGCAATGCTAAGCTCAAAATATATTAAATTAATTTATTAAATCCTAACCACCGATAGTCTCCAAATATTATGTGGCAACATAACCTAGTAGGTGCTAAATAAATAAAATATTAATTTAAAATCTTAAAATCATATAAAAAATCACCTAATTTATATAGGTTTTGATTTCTATAAAGATATCCAAAGTTAGTCGTTGATTAACTTAGAGGTTGCTAAGCTTAAAACAATTTACTTTAATATGTTAAAAGCTAGCAACTTCTAAGATTTCAATATAATTTTTAAGGTTTTGTTTAAAAATAACCTAGAGTACATTGAACTACAAATGTATTTATTTTGTTTGTTAACTGCTAGTGAATTTTTAGCTTGAAATATAATATTCTTTAAGTATCTAGTGGCCACTAAGTTCAAACTATGTTGATTTAAATTTTTAAATCCTAGTGACCACTAAGATCCAAATATTATGTTTTGGTGTAATCCATTGGCTATTAAGTTGATAATAGCTCATTTAATTTGTTGAAACCTAGTGACCGCTAAGCTTCAAATATTTTTTTCCATAATCTTGCGGATGCTAAACTTAAAATATCATTAAGTGACTTGTTAAATGATAATGACCACTAAGCTCTAAATAATATATTGTGGAAGTACCTAGCCTCCGCTTAGTTCAAAATATGTTAATTTAATTTGTTTAATCCTATCGATTGTAAGCTACAAACAATAGGTCATTGTTTAACCTAGCGCCATCTAACTTATAAATATCTTCCTCTAATTTGTTAAATGTTGAAAAATATCGTAATTATGAATTATTAAACCCTAGTGAATGCAATCTCCAAATAATATGTTGTGGCATAACCTAGTAGCCACTAAGCTCAAAATATCTTAATTTAATTTATTAAATCCTAACCACCGTAGTCTCCAAATATTATGTAGTGGCATAACCTAGCGGGCGCTAAGCTCAAAATATCTTAATTTAAAATCTTAAAATCATATAAAAAATTCAACTAATTTATACAGGTCTTGATTGCTATAAACATATCCAAATTTAATATTGTTGAATAACTTAGAGGTCACTAAACTCAAAACTTACTTTAATTTGTTAAAACCTAACGAATTCTAATATTACAATATAATTTGTTAGGTTATGTTTAAGCATAACCTAGAGGACATTGAACTCAAAATGTCTTTCTTTTGTTTGTTAAATGCTAGTGACTTTTTAGCTCGAAATATTATATTATTTAAGTACCTAGCGGCCGCTAAGCTCAAACTATGTTGATTCAAATTTTTAAATCCTAGTGACCACTAAGATCCAAATATTATGTTTTGGCATAACCCACTGACCACTAATATAATAGTATCTTATTTATTTTTTGAAACTTAGTGACCGTTAAGCTCCAAATATTATGTTGTGTCATAAGCTAGTAGATGCTAAGCTCAAAATATAATTCAGTAACTTGTTAAATGATAGCAACCACTAAGCTCAAAATAATATATTTTGGAAGTACCTAGCCTCCGCTTAGTTCAAATTATGTTAATTTAATTTGATTAATCATATCGATCATAATATCTAAATATTATGTCGTTGTTTAAACTAGCTTCAGCTAAGTTCAAAATATCTTCCTCTAATTTTTTGAATGCTGTAAAATATCATAATTATGAATTATTAATCCCTAGCGAATGTAATCTCCAAATAATATGTTGTGGAATACGCTAATGGAACTAACATCAAACTATCTTAACTTAATTTATTAAATCCTAACCACTAGTAGTCTCAAATTTCAAATCTTAAAACCGTACAAGATATTTGACTAATTAATATAGGTATTGATTGTTATAAATATATCCAAAGTTAATGTCATTGATTAACTTAAAGGTCACTAAGCTCAAAAAAACTTATCTTAATTTCTTAAAACCTAAATAATTCTAAGATTACAATATAATTTGTTAGGTTATTTTTTAACCATAACCTAGACAACATTGAACTCAAAATGTATTTCTTTTGTTTGTTAAATGCTAGTGAATTTTTAGCTTGAAAGTACGTAGCAGTTATTAAGCTCAAACTATTTAGATTCAAATTTGTTAAATCCCAGTGACGTATAAGATCCAACTATTATGTTTTTTACGTAACCTACTAGCCTCTAAGCTTATAATATCTTACTTTATTTTTTTGAAACCTAGAGACCGCTAAGATCCAAATATTATGTTGTGTCATAAGCTAGTAGATGCTAAGTTAAAAATATCATTCAATAACTTGATAAATGATAGTGACCACTAAGCTTGAAATATTACATTATGGATGTACCTAGTATCCGATTTGCACAAAATACATTAATTTAATTTTTTTAATCCTACCAAATGTAAGTTCCAAATTTTGTGTGGGTGTTTAACCTAGTGACACTAAGTTCAAAAATATCTTCCTCTAATTTTTTAAATTTTGTAAAATATCGTAATTGAAATTATTAAACTATAGTGAATGGAATCTCCAAATAATATGTTGTGGCATAACCTAACGAACGCTAAGCTCAAAATATCTTAATTTAATTTATTAAATCCTAACCACCGATAGGATCCAAAGATTATGTGGTGGTATAACCTAGCGGGTGCTAATTTTGAAATATATTAATTTAAAATATTAAAATCATATGATAAATTCAACTAATATATACATATCTTGTTTGTAACTTCGAAGATTACAATATCATTTGTTAGGTTATGTTGAAACATAACCTAGCGGAAACTAAACTTAATATGTATTTCATTATTTTTTTAAATGCTAGTGACTCTTTAGCTCAAAATATTATATTGTTTAAATACCTAGTGGCTGCTAAGCTCAAACTATGTTGATTTAATTTGTTAAATCCTAGTGACCACTAAGATCATAATATTATGTTTTTGTGTAACCTACCGACCGCTAAGCTTATAATATCGTACTTTATTTTATTAAAACCTAGAGACGCTAAGATCCAAATATTATGTTGTGTCATAAGCTAATGAATGCTAAGCTTAAAATATCATTCAGTAACTTGATAAATTATAGTGACCACTAAGCTTGAAATATTATATTGTGGAAGTAACTAGTGTCTTCTTAGCTCAAAATGTGTTGACTTAATTTTTTTAATCCAACCAACCGTAAGATCCTAATATTATGTATTTTGCTAACCTAATTGTTTCTAAGCTAAAAATATCTTTCAATAATTTTTTAAATCCTTTCCATAAATATTATGTCGTCACCTAAAATAGTTTTTGCTAATCTCATAATATCTTAATTGAAATTTTTAAATCCTAGCAACTGCAAAACACCACTAGGCTCCAACTTTTATGTGTTAGTATATCCTAATGAAATTAAAGCTAAAAATATCCTACTTTAAATTCTAAAATAAAAATAATAAATTTTACCAATGTACATAGATCTTGCTTTACCTAGTGACCACATATTTCTAAACATCAATCTTTTATGTGTTAAACAATTATACATATAGATTTCTCTATTTATTATGAGATTTTGACAAAATTATTTTACATTTATGACAATTTAAAAACCCGGGACTAGCGACCAAGAAGTTATATAAAAGTTTGTAGGTATGACGTGATCTACTCATTTTACCCTCGTGGACACTATGCAATTCTTAAAAATAAATATATAATGTTTATAATTAAGTTGTGTTATGAATCTAAATAGTTAATCTTTGTGTATAAAACGTGAGACAAATAAAAAAATGATTGCTAGGCCCAATAATAGTGTGTTGCCTATATCAAAAGTAACGATACGCAAGGCCACCAAGGAAAATGAAGATGACATCCAAATAAGAATTATAACCTAGCGGTTGCTAAGGTAGGAAATAGTTTTCATGTAGAGTGTATTCATACAGGAGTAATCATATTGAAAATCTATAAATGATAAAATAAATGAATAAGGAGTTTATATAATGGATACATACATACATACATGTGTAGAATCATGTATTTTATGTGTTATATAGGTATACATATAGATTTATCTATTTCTTATCATATTTTGGCAAAATTATTTTTCATTTATGACAATTAAATAAACTTTGACTAGCGACTGAGAAGTTATACAACAAATTTTTAGATACGACGTGATCTACTCATTACACTGTTAAGCTACTTAAAGGTAAATATATCATGTTCATAATGGAGTTGTGTTATAAATCTAAATTGTTAATATTTGTGTATATAACAGGAGAAAAATGAAAAAGTGATCACTAGGCTCAAAAAAGTGTTTTTCCTATATAAAAACAAATGATCTGTGAGGCCACTAAGGTAAACAAATGTTTTCTCCAAATAATAATTATAGCCTAGCGGGCGTTAGGGTAGGAAAATGTTTCCATGGTAGAGTGTATTCATATAGGAGAAATCATATTGAAAAGGAAAAAATGATAACAGATAAATTTGGAATTTATATAATTGATACATAAATATACGCGTAGAATTGTGTATTTAATTTGAAATAAATTTCAGGTTTAGTAAATTGGTTGTTGAAGAAAATAATTATATCATGGCGGCCATTAAACTTTGTGAAGTTTTGGCATAGATCGATGGTCTCAAAAGGAAGTAAATATTAATTATTAAATTTATAATGATTAAAAATTATATTTAATAATAGTTAGGTGTATATATAATATGTTTAACTTACTATTGTTTGGGATTCTATAGCAGATGTTACTAGGTTATCTATGCAGGGTCTTAAAATTTTTAAAGATAAAGCCAGAATAAACATGAGATTGATACTTTTTTTGGCCCTAGTGAGCGTATTGTGATGTATGATGATGGTATAGCCCGTACTTTCCTTCCTAATCGGTAGGATGATGTTTGTTTGGTTGTCATGAAATATTTAATACTGGAGGGTAAGTTGAGGAATATTTTTTCTTATCACTTATCCATTCTCAATTATCTCGAAGAGATAAGGCTATGAGTTTTCCCTTTTTATTTTTTAGATTCTTGTCGACCTCCATTTATGATTTTTAAAATGACAAGGCGGATGTTCCTCTTCACCAAGGCCTGATTTTACTCTTCTTCCAAAATGGTAAACCCATTATCACCGTCTCCCATATTGTCAACAAAGTGAATCTGAGTCGATAATCAAAACCTTGCGGCGGCCATGAAGAGACTTAAGAAAGGTAGTGGGAAAGATAATTCAAAGCTTATTACGGACATGCTTTACAACCTTAAAATGGGTTCAAGACAAGGGCTAGGCTTCGATAGTAAAGAAAGTGAAAGATATTTAGTGACTGGGAGGCCGAAATGATGAGAGTTGAATCTATGGTTGAAACTATTCTCATTTTCAACAAGAATCTGGTATAGGAGGTTAAATACTATCACCACAAAATTGATATCCAAAAAAGAAGTTTGGGGGCTTGAACATTGATATAATCATGCAAGAGAAAAGGATCTTCATATTATAGGACCAGTCACCAAATTTGAAGTAGGGAAGTTGAAGATGAGACTTATGTTGAGCAACTCAGAAAATGAAGACATCAGGGAAACAAAGGTCAAAGAAAATGCTTAAAAAAGGCCCAAGAGGGTTATCATTAAATTTACTATTCCTAAAGATGGTGGCTCGAGTGCTAGGACTCACAACAAAGGTCATACTTCTAGTGTGAAATAATGGTGGGATTTTGGTTGACCTTTTGGTCTTCTTTATGTGTTGCTTAGTTTTTCTATCTACTACTATTGGGATTTATTGTATTTATTTAAAAAAACTGGTTCTATAATGTGGAATGTCTTCCTTGGGCTTAGATCCATTCTAGGTTTTCCTTCTGTCAAGCCATTTTGATTGGGATTCCTTTTCTCCTTTTTGGTTATTTTTGTAATCGTGCTTTGTTATATGTAAAGGTTTTTTTGGTCCCTTATTTACCTTGTGTGTGTGTGTGTGTGTGTGTGTGTGTGTGTGTGTGTGTGTGTGTGTGTGTGTGTGTTTTTACCTTCCATTGTACATAACATAAAATTTCTAAAGACATTACATTTAGCTATTTATACATAAAACAAATATATAATTGAAAATAATTATAATACAATTGAATTCTTAATATGGTTTTATATTTTTAAAGTAATTTCTTAACCTCATATATATTCCTAAATCATCTAAGTAGAAAACATGTAAAAAAATTAATATGAACTAGTTAGCGACGTTTCTTTGTATCATCTTAATAAACAACTTTAAAATATTTTGGTTCTCCCAACAAAAAAATTAAAAAAAAAATTACTATGCCCCAAGCCATCATCATCCTAAAAAACAATCATAGGAACAAGAACGAAAAATTCAAAATGAAAATACCCAAAGAGATACAAAGTATGGTGGAAATGGGAAAGTGTTCAACATAGATAAATACTAGAGCAGAAAAGGGATGAAATTGTCTTTCGTTAATGCACAAAACATTATTTTTTCATGAAGAACAAGGTGGTTTGGTATGGAGATAAAAAGAAACTAGAATGCAAGGCTTGATTGCGGAGCATGATTCAGTAGGACAAAACAGGGCTGTTGCAGATCACGATTGGACTACCATGTAAAACATAAGAACCCATCGACTATAGAACAACTAATAGAGCCCACAATAAAAAATGTAAAAATTTATTATAAATACTTGATTTAATAATATCTAGGATTATTTCATGCTTTATGTTGTCTGTGAAACCTCCATATGCTACCTCAAACAAACTATCTACGCGATTATATTCGCAACCTCTATTGCTTTCCTCCTTCGTGTGCATCCTTTATGTGCATCCTTTGTGTGCATCTTTTGTGTTCCTTCTCTACAAATAAGATTATAATCAATTACAAAAAGTAATTTGGATTTAAACACTCGACCTACCGCAATCTATGGCCTTCACAAATTTTTTAATTTGAAGACATGCTTTTCTGTGTGACTAAAAAAATTAGAAACCCTAATCAATATTGATCTGAGGTATATAATAATTTGTTTGGCACATTCCATGAATGAAATTCAAAAAATAGAAAAAGAGCGAATACAATTTTTTTAATTTTCACTTTCCCCTTTAAAGAAAAAAATGTGGGCTATTGAAATTTCAAATATTCAAAAATGCGAGGGAATTCAATTTTCAAACCTTTAATTTTTCCATGGTTTAAAAATTAAAAAATAATCATGAATTTAAAACAACGCAATTTGTCATTATCTATAGCCTATAATAATATAAACATAATAACAAATATAATATAGAACATTTATTAAAAAAGCATAATAAAAATGTATATTAGAAGAAAATAGAAGATATAAATCCTAAACGTAGTTTTAAAGTTTAATATAATAATACACGGACATTTAATTTTCTTTTTTATGAAAATAGATAACGACATTATTAGATATACTTACCTAATTTAAATTAATTCTCCAATTAAAATGTTCCATGTGGAAAGTTCAAACAAGCTATTTGGGCTACGTTGTAGTTGACACATATTTAAAATCACCTCATATAAATAAAATAAATTAGTGGCCTCTAAGATCCAATTGCTACGATTTGTTATTCAAACGATGGATTTAAAATAATAAAGCGTTAGGTATTTGTATTTTTGTATCTTATTCGTTCTATAATTAAAAAATAAGAAATTGTTGAGCCTAGGGGTTGTTATGCCATTTCTTTCAATAAGTAAAGGAGCTTAGTGGTCATTAATAATTTTCCTTGATAGGAAATAATGTGAAATATGTGTTCATAAAAACATATCTTATGGGAACTACATAATAAGGCTAGTGATCCAAAGATGTTATATGATACAAGTATAATCAATGAACAACACTAGTGTTACAAAATTGTACAAATAGTGTTTATAATGACAAGAGGTAAAGGTAGGAGCCTAGCGACCACTAAGCTATACCATGGTTTGTTATTTTATGGCTATTTTCAAAATAAGAAATTGTTGAGCCTAGGGTCTGATATGCCATTTCTTTCAATAAGTAAAGGAGCTTAGCAATCACTAAGCATTTTATTTGATAGGAAATAATGTGAAATATGTGTTCATAAAAATATATCTTATGGGAACTACATAATAAGGATAGCGATCCAAATTTGTTATATGATACAAGTATAATCAATGAAAAACACTAGTGTTACAAAACTATACAGATAGTGTTTATAATGACAAGAGGTAAAGGTAGGAGCCTAGTAGTTGCTAAGCTATACCATGATTTTTATATTATGAATATTTTCAAAATAAGAAAATTTTGAGCGTATGGTCCGATATGCCATTTTTGTCAATAAGTAAAGGAGATTATAGGTCGCTAAGCATTTTCTTGGATAGGAAATGATGTAAAATATGTTTTTGAAACCATATATTTTATTGGAACTACATAATAAGGCTAGTGATCCAAAGCTATTATATGATACAAGTATAATCAATGAAAACCACTAGTGTTCTAAAACCGTACATATAGTGTTTATAATGACAAGAGTTAAAGGTGGGAGCCTAACGACTAATAAGATATACCATGGTTGGTTATTTTATGGCTATTTTCAAAATAAAAAATTGTTGAGCCTAGGGTTTGATATGCCATTTTTTTAATAAGTAAAGTAGCTTAGTAGTTGCTAAGAATTTTCTTTGATAGGAAATGATGTGTAATATGTGTTGAAAACCATATATCTTATGGGAACTAGATAATAAGGCTAGCGATGCCAAACTGTACAGATAGTGTTTATAATCAGAAGAGGTAAAGGCAGGGTCCTAGTGCCTACCAAGATATACCATGATTTGTTATTTTATGGCTATTATAAAAATAAGAAAATTTTGAGCCTAGGGTCTAATATGTTATTTTTGTCAATAAATAAAGGAGCTTAGTGGTCACTAAGAATTTTCTTTGATAGTAAACAATGTGAAATATGTGTTGAAAACCATTATCTTATGGGAACTACATAATAAGGCTAACAATAAAAAACTATACATATAGTTTTTATAATGACAAGAGGTAAAGGTAGGATCCTAGTAGTGGCTAAGCTATACCATAATTTGTTATTTTATGGCTATTTTCAAAATAAGAAACTTTTGAGCCTATGGGAAACACAATACGTTTCAATCCCTATCGAGGGTATGTAGTGAAAATTTTTCTCTCCACCATGGATAGCCTATAAAATACAATATAATTAAAATAAATGGAAAACACTAGCGTTCAAAAACTATACACATAGTGTTTAAATAAGAAACAGTTGATCCTAGTGGCCATTATGTCATTCCATTCAATATGTACAGAAGTTTTATGGTCGCTAAGAATTTTATCTCATACAAAGAGATGTGAATTATATGTTACAAATAATATGTCTTATGAGAACTACATAAGTCATGATCCCTCTTGAGGGTTTCTAGTGCAGCTCCTGGATCCCTCAGGGAATGCCCATCCAATATGTTACAATTATAATCAATGAAAAACACTAACGATCCAAAGTTGTACAGATAGTGTTTATAATGACTAGTGGTAATGGTAGGAGCCTAATGACCGCTAAGCTAGACCATGATATTTTATTTTATTGCTATTTTCAAATTATGAAACTGTTGATCCTATCGTCCGTGTGCTATTAATTTTGATAAGTAATGAAGCTTAGCATTTGCTAAGAATTTTCTCCCATAAGATCCGATGTGAATTATATGTTATAAACAATATATCTTATGGGAACTACATAAGGCTTGATCCCTCTAAAGGGTATGTAGTGCAGCTATTGTCTCTTAGAGGTAAATTCTAACCAATATGATATAATTATAATAAATGGAAAACACTAGCGATCTAAAGTTATACAAATAATGTTTACAATGACCATAATGGTAGGATCCTAGTAGTTTCTCAACTAGGTCACAATTTATTATTTTATCACTATTTTCAAAATAATAAAATGTTAAACCTAGCATCTGTTGTGATGTTGGTTTTGATAAGTAATGAAGATAAGAGTTGTGTAAACAATTTCTCCTTTACAAAACGTTGTGATTATATCTTTTAAAAATATATTTTATAGAAACTACATATGGCTTTTTCCCTCTCAAGGGTTTGTAGTGTAGCACTTGGCTCCACCATGGATAGTCCATCAAATATGATACAATTATAATCAATGCAAAACACTAGTGAAGTAAAATTTTACATACATTGATTATAATGACAAGATGTAATGGTAGGACCCTAGCGGCCACTAAGCTAGGTTGTGATTTTTTATTTTATCGCTATTTTGAAAGTCTTAGTGATTTTTTCTATAAAGCGATACAATGTATCAGACATTAAATTTTTGCATCCTAAGTAGACTCATGCTCTAAATGCGTTAGCATTAGTTTGAACAATTTGGAATAAATTTATTTAATTATTATTGTATATCTAACTTATAGTTAGAGCAAGAGATAATAGACCTGTTGACCATTTTTTGGTCATCATAAGTACAGGGGATTTGAAATTTTTATTGATTAAACATAGGGAATTTTAGTTGTTGATTACAGATGAAGGTGATTAGTCAGAATTTGAAACTAGGAATGTTGTCCCCAAACAAAGAGTTGGTTACATAAACGAAAATCTCTCATTTATCTTCATCAAGCTTCACGAAGGATCATATGAAAACTTAATGAGGATAAATGTATTTCATTTTATGCAATCAGCTAATCATTTCAAAACTGCATTCACAGTTGCAGATTTCAAATACTCAACTTCACTTTATTATGTTGTGCTCATCAGATTTATTGCTTTGTATTCATTGAAGTTGTTTGTGATTCATGAAATTGCATCCATCTATGCTGTCACAAAATGTTACAAGTGACTCTTTTTGCTACCTCCATCAAGAAAGTACCGCCACCCAAACAGTGACAATAATGTCTGAATGGAGATAGTAGGGAAGATTCAAAATGAAGAGCACATGCTTAATGCAGTAAAACAACATACAAAGAGGCACATCTCATTCAATGGTTGCTTACTGGAGTTACAGGTATTTATTTTAAGTTTATCTCTTATATTAATTCATTTGATTGAGATATTGAGTTGCTTACATCATTGTACAATCAAAGAAAAAGTGAATGCAGAAAGAGATAGTCAACTCATTATTTCAATTTAATGCTTTATTCATAAGAGATTACAAGTTTTCCCACACAAGCCGTGGGATGTGACTAAGTAACAACATCATATACATGGAAAAGAGAGTATTGCATGTGCTAAAGAATAAGAGTAGAGGAGTAAAAGTGAACCCATCATTTCCTTTTCTATCTTCATTCCCACTCCACATCATCTACATTTCCAGCTTCATCTCATCTTCATCTTTTGCTTTCCATCTCCATCTTCTTTTCTCATCACCTGCAAGATAAAGAGCAATACCTATCAATTTTGAGTTCTGGTACATTTTTATTCCTATACATCTATTCTAAAGCAAATACATATTCTAAGTTCAATGCATCTAATGGTACTTGAAAGAAAGAAAAACATGACACAGGATAGACTAGGGATACAGATAGGCATGGCAAAAAAGAGAAATTAGTTGCATAAAGGAAAGAGAATGGCAAAGGATTGAAACAAAGAAGCACAATCTGGAACGGATTACAAAAAAAATGGATGTGGGGCTGACATAAAGGAGAAATTGAAAACAGTTCAAAAGAAGATTGAAAAGGAAATGAAAATCACATGGACATAAGAGAGGCCAAAAGCCTATATTTTTCTAACTTATTTCTGAGTTTTGTAGGAACAAGTTACAACATGCGAAAAGAAAAGATCATTTGATTGGTTAAGATAGAAGCAATTATTGTTTACTTACATAAGATGGAAAACAAATATCATTTTAGAATGGTTTGCAGAAAGAAGAAGCATTAGGATAAGACAAAGAAGAGATACTTTTACAAATCAGGTTGAGAATCGGAAAAAGTAGAGAGAAAAATAATCATTTTGAAAAAAATTGCCGAGTCTCCCCTTGTAAAAGTGACTTTTGATTTAAGACAGAATTGAAATGCATGCTGGAAAGAGATACTATATGCTTTATAAGCTATTTGAGCTTCAAAAGGAATGATAACAGTTATAAGAAAGTATATGTTTCATCATTACAGAGTTGATATCATGATCAAATGGAACATACAGATATTTCAGAAGTTCATCAAGTTGCAACTATTCAAGATTTATTTTATTTCCAAATTGAAGTGTTTCAATAGAAATACAAGTTTAAGCAAGAAAACTTCATTAGAAAAAGTAGGTTCTCAAAAGAAAACGACTATTTTTTGTAAGTTCAACATGTCAGTCTACAATAAAAGGTGAAGCCCATGCTCAGAAGCTAAACCAAGCTCAAAAGGAGAGTCAAATAAAGCATAAAATTATGCAAAACAAGCTAAGCTACAGGTGAAAAGGCCGAGCTTCATAAGTTTACACTCAAGAATAGATTCATGTTGAACAGTCGACATATCCAAGGCCGAGATTACAGAAAATGTAGAAATAAAGCCTAACTCAAGAAGAGAGTTAATCAATGTAGACAAGTAAATGAACATTCACTACAACAAGAGGCCGAAGCCATTAAAATATTCATCTACAGAAATAAACAACAAGCATCCAAAGGCCAAACTCGAAAGGATACAGTGAATATCAAATTACAATCCAGTTTTCAAAAGGCCGAGCCATAAAAAAGACGGTCATGTTCAAAGGCCGAATGACATAGCCATTCCAAAGATAGTCATATGCATGGTCAGATAGCCATAAGTTTACAAAAATATAGTCTAAATGGGGGCTAAAGCCATATTTTATTCACAAGAAAACATCGAGTAAGTTTCAAGAGCTTTCTTTTCATGATTTAACAGTTGCAGAAAAACAACAGAAGTACTCACCGCATACAAAATGATGAGGCCAGAGTAAGAAAAAATGGTGGCCATCTCCTTTATAGGCTCATGTTTGAGCTTATAGCCAAAACTGGATGGCAAAAGACACGTAGAATGGCATCCAAAAGCCAAGACAGGAGGTGCAAGTTTGAAGGCGGTAAGAAACAACATAAAAAAATTATATTTTCAAAAAATGGCAGGGTCGAATAAGAATTTTGTGAGGGCTTTGCCATGCGAATTGGAAATGTAAAATGAGCTCAACAAATTCCTTTGCCCCACATAAGCTCCATCAAACTCAAAACCTAACTTGGGTTAGGAAATCAAATGATCAAAATTGATTCAAGGTTAATCCAATGGCCCAAACCAAGTCAACCAAAACCGTGGTTCCCATCTATCCTAGCAAATCCGATGTCCCAGATCAAATTGGCAGTAATCCAAGGGATAAAAGTAAAATAACATTCAATGCACAGGTACTTCAAGATCAAATGGCCAAGATTAATCAGAAAAGGATCAATGACCACAATTCTTTACCGCCCAAAAAGATAAGACAGTCATAAATGCATTCAAAATCGACAAACATGATTCAACAATGCACACAAAGATCAACAGTTGAGATTACAAGAGCCATGGATCGTGATAAGTATGCCAACAACCAAATTTAATGCAGGGAAGGAATAGATCAATGGCCACGATAAAAAATAATAGAGAAGATCGATGGCTGGAATCCAATTCCACTGAGATTTTACAAAGAGGAGGCCAAAAGGTAGAAATCCCATGGAAAGGCATCGATGAATGCCAAGTGTCATGAGATAAAGGCAACAATAATCTGAAGCAAACTCCCCCTCCTAGTCTTACCAAAAATAGATATGGTAGCCCCCCTTTGACTAAGGTGGTGGTAATATTTAAAAAAAATATAAATTATAAACCATAGTTCGGTGGCATTACAATATGCCAAGGGGTGACAAATTTATAGGCATGAGGTCTAAAAATGGAGGTTAAACCAATTTTTTATGCATGCCTAAGGATAAAATGGATCAGCCAATGAGAGAACAGGGATGATTTTAAGCATAATGCCAAAATAGCTATTTGCAGCTAAAGGACAAAGACTTTTCCAAAGATAGCAGAGGTCACTTTCAGCCACAACAAGATGAAAATTGCCCAAAATGGACTTTTCCATGCAATCAAAATAGGTGTCCACATCAAGAGATTAAGCACAAGTTGCATGATAAAGACTTGCTTAGTGAGCAATTGTAATATTTTTTATTAGTTAAAATACTTTTATTTTTATATTCTTGGAAATAGCAGTCAACTTTAGTTTGACTTAGAGTTATCTTGTACTCAAAAGGCCTTGAAGCCTATTATTGTAAAACTTTATTTTTTATTATCCTTGTAAAGCAAGGGATAAAAATAAAAGTGCATGGGTGAGTGTAGTTTAGGAGCTATTTTTTAAGAGTAGGTTGGCTATAAATTGTAGTGTGATTGCAAGCACAAAGGACCAGAAGTTCATCATACTTTTGTGAGATTTTGGGAGGACCAGAAGTTCATCATACTTTTGTGAGCTTTTGGGAGGACCCAAAATTCTGCAGTGAGCACCTATTTGATGCAATAAAGTTAGTTTTATCCTCCATTGTGCGTGTGATTCAAAGTTTTGCTTTGCCTTGTTGACTTGTGTAAGTGAAATTTATCTTTCCTTTGCTTGTTTCCCAATGCAATTAACCTCTGATTTGCACTATAAGTTTTCTGCGGTCTGATTAAGCGTGTGTTTGCTGTAGTTCTATTTTGAAATTGGTTTGTAACCCTCTCACTTTAGTTATTACAATCATTTACACCTTCTTCAGAATCACTTGGGCATTAATTATAGAGGTGCTTTGAAGTGACAAGGACAACTTTATCAATCATTAGTGTGTGTATGCAGAATAGAAGGGTCCAACAAATATCGGTGCATCACCTTAGTTAGCTTGTTTTTTCAGTATTGTTTTTGTAAGTTTTTTCTCCTCTTTTCTCATACAGAAGGTAGGATAGTGGTTTACCAAGGGAACCAACCCACTCTGGAGGCTCTCTTCCACAAGCAGGTCCCACAACCGAGAAGAGTTCCCATTGTATCAACAAAGTGAGGAACAACTACTTTACTCCTATTGCATGTTCCTCACAGTGGGTGCACTCTCAGATTGATAACAAGACCCTTATTTTAGTGGTAATCAATAAGCATTTTCAATAATCAAATATTTTCTCAAATAGGTATCACCCACTATGACCTTATAAAGAGCATTGTTTCCACAAAAATGACTATAGTGACGAAATCCATACTTATGTTTAGGAAAATTGTAATACTTTCCATTTTTATTTGATATCTTGTTGTGGAATTTCCCACTAATTTCTACACTTTAAATATCATACTTAAACTAGTTACAAACATTTAATCCTCATGAATACAATATTTACGATATACATATATTTCACATTGTCTTATATAAAAAAATGTTGAGCTACCACTAACTCCATTAATGTGATTTTTTTCTCAAACACTCTCCTCAAAATACCAAACATTAGATCTTCTGACCACTACACTTTAAATATCTTCCTTAGTCTTGTTACAAGAATTTCATCCCGTGACTACAATATGAACGATATACACATAATTCACATCATCTTGTAAAAAGAAAATACGATCTACCGCAAACTCTCTTAATGTGATTTGTTTCTCAAACACTCTCTTTAAAATACCAAACATTATATCTTAATGTCCTCTACACTATTCCATTCAATAGGTGTAAATGATGAAAAAGGAATGTTTTAAGTTGTTCTTTTATATGTTGACTAGAAGTTTATCTTCCACTAAAGTGTATATTTTCTAACATTCCTATCATGCCATATATGGAATGTTATAGATTATATGAATCATATATAATCCTTTCAAAATGTGCAAATGGTTTATTATCTTTCAATGCATCATACAAGGCTATTAAAAATTTAATAAAAAATATTTTATTATTGATTTGATCCACAAAATATGAATTACTGTAACCAGTTGAATGATACATAATATGTCCCGTTGAAGCCTACAGGCACCAACCATTAAGTTAATTACTCTCTAATTATACATAGTAAATAACTTTAGAGATTGGTGACCACTAGGGTAGTATTCATATTCCTTATCAGATAATGTGAGAAAAACATTTTAAACTTCAGAAACAACCTAATTATTAATGTATTTTTTTATAAGTGGTAAAAATTAGGGTTGAGGGGACCCTACCCCATTATAAAGAGTTGTAGCAACCTTACATATTGGCTAATGGATTTACCTTTAAAGGCCATTCATGTTCCAAAAGTTCAAAAACAAAGACTATAGTTTAAGATATCCATAAGATAGGAATTACAATATATAATAGTCTAAAGGTTTATACTATTAGCATAGGGAAAACTAATAGCAAATTAAAAACCTAACATTATTCTTTGACTAGTTCTCCCACCATCTCCATACAACCATTCCATTCATTGACCAATGAAGCTATTGTCTCCTTCCAGTACTTGTAATTTGGTTCTTGAATCACCACCTTTGGCCTTGTACCTTCCTTTTCCTTTTATTTTTCCAACTCCATGGAATGGATCATTTTTGCCAGATAGTTTAAGATGGTGAATAGTACTTTTCACATTTAGGAAATGTACATCCTTGATTTGCATAATTATTAATGTATTTTACTCTAATTATAGGTACAATTTTTTCCATTATACGTGCTTCGTTCATGAAAATTTCATTAATCCCAGTGTAATTGTTGGAAGAAAAGAGATGAGGAATGGTATTTTGAAATCCATTCCCTTGATAACTACCACGTTGACTGTGGTTTTTTTGGTATAGATGAAAATACAGGGGAAGTGTGTATTATTATATATGTTAGACAAGAACCTTCCTCACCGATCAAATAATACATTGGTGATAAAATCAACTAACAACTAAGAAATGTTGGAGGGTTTACGTTACCTCGGATGTGATGCAATGGATACACGAGTGCAAAATGGTTGATTTTGCTGCTTGTTAATTAGATGAAAACTACAAATAGACTAAAAACAATATTGATTAGATATATTTATGTGTGGGATTCCTAGAAAATGTTGGCTCCAAGAAAATTTTGGTTTCGTTTCATGGATGTCAACCCCCATTGTTAAAAAAATTGATATAAAGTAAAAGACAAACTGAAATATGCAGAAACTGAAGGAATTACAAAATATGAAATCACTATTGATTGATTTAAGTATTGATCTTATCAAAATAAATGAAAATTAAATGTACTTGGTATGGTTTGATGGAAAACCAAACTATGCAAAGGTAGGTGAATGACGACCACGAAGGCAAATCTAGAAAATAAGTGAAATGTGTAGATGCTACAAGATCTGGATTCAATCAATACAACGAAAACCGCCCAGTGAACACCGGGATCAACCTATACAATGAATCTAATGAAGCAAAAACTAGGAAAATCACAAAAGTGAAGGTTGAGAAGGACAAGTTGGGAATCAAGACCCTGGTCGACAATGACCCAGGTGTAGACAAGATATTTTTAATGCCACAAAAGGATTAGAAGAAAGTTTCAACAAGATAGGACATATACAAGAATCATGTAGAGATGAGAGAAGGTTTTGAAACAAAAATAAAAAAACTACGAAGGTTGAGGCAACGATGATCTGTTTAGGGTCGATAATGACTATGAAAATGTTGGATAAAACTAAGTAAAGGAAAAATAGAAGAGTAACTTGAGAGAATGGATTTGAAAAGGGTGTTATAGATGATCTATTTCTGTAAAAGGTTAAATACGAAAAAAACAATGATAACACGATAATATTGAAATAAAGTGATTTAGAGATAACAACACACTCACAAGGGATAATTGTGAGGGATGCAAAAATGTTCCAAATAGGCTTGAGAGGTTTGTAATTATTTCTAGAATGCACAAGAATGGGAGGGAGTTCACAACTCTCTAGAAATTTTGAGGGTTCACATACCTCTAATGATGAATCCAAAGAAATTATTTAGTTTTATAGGGGTGACAACAACCGGGTTGGGTCACCATTGATTGTGGGTAAAATTTCCTTAATGGGCTTGTTTTGTGCTTTTGGTCAGGATTTTGGGATTCTTAAAGAGTGGAAGGATGATTTAAAGCATTTACGTGGGATTATATTTCTTGGGAATAAATCATGGGTAGTTAGGGAATACAAATAGATAGGAAGAAAGCTAGGAAAATGTGAGGGGATCAGGATTTAGGATGAAATCATCCTAAATAGAAAGTGAATTAGGGCATGGATGAAGACTAATGATTAATTAATTAATAGGAACTAATTAATTAATATAACTAAAATGGGCATGATATGGTGTGGATATTAATTAATTAATTAATAAGAATTAATTAATTAAACTTAATAAATATTAATATGGATGGGATAAAAGGGAATTACATTAAATTAAGGGGAGATGGCATAATTTAAAATTAATCACACGTACATCGGTGATTATGGGGATAAATACTCAATTTAGTTGTCTACATTTTTACCTTTGTGTTGAGTGGTTTGCACTAGGCAAGCTATGAGACAAAAATGATGAGAGTTGGGGTGAAAAAATGATTGATTATGAGCTCCCCTTCAAATAGGGGATCAACGACGTCAAGGGGAATAGATGACGCATTTGGAAAAGGTAGATAAATAAGGGTGGGTGGGTGAATAAATTATGGTTAAAAGGATTACTAAGGCAATATGTCCTAATAAAAGGGATCTTAATAACAATAAAAACCATGGCGGAGACTCCAATATCACCTCAAGAGAGGACAATTACTGATCTCAACGGAAGCAAAGCTACAATGTTCTATGTACTAGTGAGCGGTGAAGATAACTATAGTATGGATGCAAGCTAGGATGAACAGTGGGTCATAGGAAAGTCATCAAAATATGCACAACTAAATGTGAAAGGTATGTGAAATCCTTCGTACATGAGGAATCAAGCGAAAAGGTATGCGTCCATAAGGAAAAAAATAATGGTACCCCAAGGAGAGCAGAAGTATGGCCCGAAAGCTGAAATGAAAAATGGGTGGTGAAATAAGGGAAGTAGAATATGGTAACAAAGACAAATGATTAATTAATAAATCCCCAAGGGAAATGGTATTTCCATGAGATCAAATTTATGTGTAAGTTAAATAATATTTTGAAAGAAAATACTCAAATTAAGAGTGAATATGGACACAGATGTGGACTTAGAAATGAGAACGAGAGGATTAGGAATATGGAAACATAATTCCCTAAAGGGAGAATATAGAATATGGCCACGAATGTGGAATTTGGAAAAAAATGTATGCCCAAAAATGGATATTTTGAATATCATAATAAAAATTCCCAGAGGGAAAGATGAGTATGGCCACGAATATGGACTTAAAGAAATGAATGGTTAAGAGGAGTGTCCCAAAGGGGAAATATGTATGGCCCAGTGGGACTTAGGATGAGAAAGAGAGGATAAGATCAAATGAGGAGTAATAAGACACAACCGTAACGATAGCGAACTATAGATATAAATGTCTCTATGTCATATCAAGTAACGTGCAAGGAAAATATGCCTCCAATCACATTAGAGGTAAACAAGAGGGGATCCAGGTGACATAAGGAACATGTGAGAAAAATTGACGTTAGTCAAATAACCAACGATAGTTAGTTATATCAAAGATCATAAGAAAATAATGGATGAGATGAGCTCATAAAACTAATGTTGACATGAAAAAGGGGTTTGATATGTGCTCATAAAAAGGAAATAGGGTTCTCCAAAAGTGGTGCTTCCTAAAACTATGCCCCAAATCTGGAAAGGGGTAAGAGTAAACTGATTAATGCGAGAAGATTGCTAGAAGAAAACTGATCAATGCATGAATCTTTCTTAGGATGCTAAAATGGAAGGTTGATCAATGTGGGAAGCCTTCAATTCCATAAAAAGGAGTAGCCATCCTTCGAGGGTATGGTCTACTTTATACATAATATATATGGCAAAAATTAATATATTATAGCCGTTCTTTGAGGGGTTGGTCTATTTTTCTTTTGATTTTGATTTGAATGGATTTTTATTTTTCTTCTTCTTTTTCTCATGAATAACTATCTTTGGAGGGATCTGTCTAATTTTGATAACTTTTATTTTGACAAGAGAATCCATGTTTTTTCAATTTACATGGGGAGAGTTGGGAATAGTTAATTAGACCACTAAGGATGGGATAATAAGTATACATGAGACACATATGGACCATTTGCATGGTTCCAATAGGTGAATAAAAAGGTGATGGATGTAATGATCGTGAAATTCTCACCAAAGAGGGAGATTCTATCCATAAGGAATATTCTATGGGAAGATGTGTGGTTCCCGTATTTAAGGTCGCATCTAGGAAGTGATTATAGACCACATAATTCCAAATCATCACAATGAGAGATGACAGGGGTTAAGATGGAGAAATGATCTAAATACATGACTAAGGCATACTATTAAATGTCCTAACAATAGAATGGTCACAAGTGTAATGCATTAAGAGGTTCCAATTATAGTTTATTGTTAAGGGATGTGAAATGATAAGCTCCCAACCCATACTTATGTGTAATAATGTATGGTCCAATATAGTTAGGGGAAAAATTTCCACGTTTGCTTCAATCTAGAGTAGTGACATTATGATTTTCTTTGAGGATGAGGGTACTATCATTAAATTTGTGTTATTTAAGGTGCTTATTGTAAGCATGTTTAATGCACTCCTGATAAACATGATGGTGTTTAAGAGCGAGAAGGTGACACTCATCTAGCAATTCCAGTTGTGCTAGATAAGCTTGGTGATAGTATTCATTAGAGATGAAATCGCAAAAGGAAACACGTAAAGAATGGATATGAAATGCAAGAGGTATGATGGATTTGGAACCGTAAACAAGAGAAAACTGTGTAACCCCCATGGAGGTATGAAATCTAGTGTGATAGGAATAGAGGGATAAAGGAAGCTAGAGATGAAAATTCTAACTCGTTTAATCAATAGTCTTAGCAAGGGTATTCTGAAGAGTTTAATTGGTAGCTTTGGATTGGTTGTTAGCTTGCGGATAATATGGAGAAGAGAAGATGAGTTGATTTTTGAATGTGTTATATATTTTCTTGAGATCTTTTTTTTTAAAGGAATTTTTGTTGTCCAAGATAAGTTTGTGGGGAACAGTGAAGTGATATATAATGTGTTGATAAATAAAATTAATGATTGGTCTAGATTTAGTTGAGGTGGGTGAGATTTCTTCCACCCATTTAGTGAAATATTTGATTGTAGTGATGATATAATGATTTTGATCTGAAGAACAAGGATTCATAAGACAAATAAGATCAAGGCCCCATTGTGAAAAGGGATAAAGGTTTTGAGCCGGCTGTAAAGATTGAATAGGAATATGAATAAGATTGGAATTCCATTGACATTTTTCACATTTCTTAACATACTTGCAAAAATCTTGTTTGAGAGAAGGCCAATAATATCCAAGATGGATAACACGCTTAGAATGGTTAAGCCACTAAATTTTCCACCACAAATACTGTTTTGGAATTGTTAGATGGCTTGAGAGGCTTCATGGGATTTAATACATCAGAGAAGAACACTGTCAAATATATGTTTATAAATAATGCTACCAAGGAACACATAGAGGTGATCGTTTTGAAGAAAATACCTCTTAGCATTTTTGGATAGATCTAGAGGAATAATGGATTGGGATAGATAATAAAATATTTAAGAATACTAAAGGTCTGATAAACTAGATTCAATAAGATTAACCTAGGGTAATTCATGGAAAGGTCGATGACGGTGATGAATGATGATAGGAATATTTGACTCTATATTTTCCATGGGATGAGATCCATGAGGGATGCCATCATATCAGTGAAACGATTGGTCGGTTTGGGGAACAACTTGGATGGTGTAGGAATCAAAAGCTTTAAGAAGAAGATGAACAATGTCACGATATTTTTGAAGAGTGTAATTTTTACATTGATACTCACCTGTGACTTGTTTGATTATAAGCTCAGAATCCCCATAGATGTCAAGAATTTTGACACCTAGAAAGATGGTCATTTCAAGACCCAAAATGAGGGCCTCATAATGTGCCATGTTGTTTGTACACAAAAATTGAGTTTATATATGAGGGGAATAGGAGTTTCCCAATGATGAATAAGAAAAACACCAATGCCTCCCCTTGCTTACTGACACTTAGAGCCATAAAATAACAAATTGAATTTGAGAGTGTTATATTCGTGATGAAATCGATTAATGGATTCATCCGGAAAATGCTTATGAGGAGGTTGTGTACTAGGAAGAGGGGCTTCCGCTAATTGGTCAGCAATAGCTTTACCCTTAATAAATTTTTGAGAAATGAACTTGAGCTCGAACTCATTCATAAGCATGAGGAAATGAGTGATACGATCATTATGATATGACTTGGAATGCATTGTTTTAAGAAGATGAAAAATAGTAACGACATACATCTTATGATTAAGGAGGTAGTATTGAAGCTTTGAAGTAGCAAAGAACATAGCACAACACAACTTTACAACTTTAGTGTAGTGGGTTTCACATTCATAAAGGGTGAAAAATATGTAATAAACATCCTTCTCAGGACTATGGTCATTGTGATGTGCTAACATAGCTCCTAAGGCATGATTAGTAGCAGAAATGTACAAGTAAAATGGCTCCCCCTCATGTGGAGGTGTAAGCACCGGTGGAGATAAGACATATTTTTAAGATCATCAAAATATTTCTAGAAATCATGATCCCAATTGAATTATATTTCCTTCTAAAGGAGGTGATGAAAGCATTGACAACGATTTGAGAGTTTTGAGATAAAATGGTCAAAAAATTGAAGGTGGCCTTGAAGGCTGCAAAGTTGCTTAAGATTGGAAGGAGAAGGCATTTCAGTAATTACCTTAATTTTTGTGGGGTCAGCTTTAATTCCAATAATATAAATGATAAAGCCAAGGATTTTACGTGTTAAGACTCCAAATATGTACTTGGATGGATTGAGATGAAGAAAAAATGAATCAAACACTCGAAAAGGATATTGATAATGAAAAGATGGTCATGTGGGTGTTTAGATTTTCCTAAAATATAATCAATATATTTTTCTATAGTTTTATTTATTAGATCATGAAATATATAAGTCATGTCTCGTTGATAAGTAGCAGCAGCATTCTTTAAACATAAGAGCATGACGCGATAGTAAAAGGTCCCCCAAGGAGTGATAAAAGAGGTTTTGTGTTGATATTATGGTGCAATGAGAATTTTATTATAACTAGAGAAACCATCCATGAGATAAATCATCTCATGACCTAGGTAAGATCCACAAGCTGATCGATGTTTAGTAGAGGGAAGTCATCCTTAGGGCAAGCGAGATTGAGATATTGAAAATAGGTACATATATGAAGCTTTCCCGACACTTTGGAGATAGGAAAAATGTTAGAAACCCATTGGGTATATTCGATGGGAATGATGAAATTGGTAGAAAGAATGAATATTTACTCCTTTTTAACAAGGAGGGAAACATGAGGATACATGTGGAAAATCTTATGCTTTAATTGTTTGGCATTGGGATAGGTGATGATATTATGGATGATGATAGAAGGTTTAAGACCTGACATGTATGAATAGGACCATGCAAATGTCTGGATATGATGGGAGAGGAATTTGGTACAAGATTCTAGCTCATGTGGATCAAGTGATTGGACCACTTTGAGAATGTGAGGCTCTTGAGGAGTCCCAATATTGATATCAATGGTGCCATCATTGAGAAGATTAGGTGTATCAGGTGGAAAGGTATTTTGAAGATAAAAATATTCTTCCCCCATGTGGGAAATAATGGAATCATCATCCGCACACTAAAGGATGCTAATGGTAGAAGAGTATTCTTCTATCATGTCCAGATGGAGAAGGAAAGGGACCAAGTTTGATTTTCACACTGATAAGTGACATGTCCCAAAGTTATGGTGGAGACTTAATTTTATTTTGAAGAAATAGAGATGGTGTCATCCATTTCCATGTCTTCAAAATTCAGAGAAGATAGAGAAGGTGGAGAAGGCATGTCCATGAGTATCTCAGATGGTGTGATGGGTTTAGGGGATTTCTCCCGGTATACTAGCTCAAATGTTTTGTGAGGTTTGTGACATTGATCGGGAATGAGGCCATGTGAGCTGTGCTCATAATGGCATATGAAAAATAATTTCCACATGCAATGATGGAGATAAGTTTAGGAAAAATATGGTTTGTTGAGAAATGTAAATCCACCGGTATAAAGATTGGCATATGGAAGATCACAGAAATGAGAGGAGGGGGTATAAAAACTGCCATAAATGAGGTTGGTGTGAAGATGTGGTGGACCAAAAGAACAACATCCCTAACATTTGGTTGATACATAGGATAATTATTAGGTTTACCAATATGGTGAGGAGTGGGAAGGGTGTTGAGTGTGACAAGATGATACTCCCCCATCATAGGTTTGTTCATTACATTACCCAGGGAGTCATCATTAGGGAGTTTGGTTGAGGGAATGGTTGAGTTAGTGGATGGTACAAATGGATTGTTATTAGGAAAGAGTACATCATTTTGTCTATAGGTCATGTTGTACCCTTGGAAGGGAGGAGTGTCCCCGGAAGCGTCAAGACATTTCCCTTGTGATCGTATTTAAGGGAACGATGGAGTGTAGAGGGGACACAATGCATGACGTGGATCCTCGGTCATTCAAGAATATAATTTCTTTGAAATTCCTCCTCAATGATGTAGAAGATAACATGGATGAGATTCTCACCAACACAGATAGGGAAGACAATCGTTCTCAAGGAAAAAGTGACAACATTGTTGAATGTGTGAAGGAATGCAAGTGTATGGGTGACATATTCCTTTGGGATATTAAGTTGATTGAAAGTATGTGATGGAAGAATATTAATTATCACCCCACTATCGATCATGGATCTCTGAATGAATGTATCATTGATCCTGACCATAATAAAGAGGGGAATATCATGTTCTTTTGGTGGGATGTCTGGAATTTCAGTATCATCAAACAAGATAGCCATAGAAGTAGTGATTTCTCCTACAAGATATGCTAAGGGTTGAGATATTTCGCTAGATGAATGAGAGAAGGGTGAGGGGGTGGGGAATTATATACTATCTAAAGTAGATAGAATACCCACACCTCCCCTAGAAACCTTTGGTTTCGATGATGTGGTTAACTCCTTAGGATGGGGAATGGTGACGGAGGTATTGGATTTTGGTTTAGAGGTTATATTTGAATCATGTGAGCTAGATCGAGTGGTCACCTAAACAACATTAATAAAAAAGGGGGACCATGCTTGGAAGAATCATCCCTTAAAGGTGAAATGGAAGACATTGGAGTAGATATGGAAGGAAGGGACTTACTTGGTCCAAGAATAATTGTTTTCTCTTTAAAGAGATTATGGATAATGGCATGGAGAATTCTCTAATGCTCAAAGTATCATTCCTATGGGTATGATGAAAGGTGCACATAAGGTTGGAATTGAACCATAAAGGTTTCTTTCCTTTTGGGTCAAAGGCCTTGATAGGTAGAAGTATGATTGCAAAGGTTGCAGTAAGTGTTGGAATATTTATGTGTATGATCCGAATAGAGTGCTATAATATTCCTTATGATATATCTTGGATGTTTAGGGTAAAACCCAAGTATATTGATGTTTTGGTGACTTGAATTTAGTTTTGATGTTGGTTGGTGTTTTAGTGTTGAATGGTTTTGGATTGGATAGTTTAAGTCTAGTAATGATTATAGATTTCATACAATAAGATTTATCCTTGGGAGGAGTGATGACATTTTTAACTAGGAGGTCGATAGTGATGCCATGGTTGGTTTTAGGTGTGGGAAGTAGTATTATTCTAAGGTGATCTACGGAAGGTGGAGATTGATGGGATTATGTTGATGACATGGAAGGAACATTTGAGGTCATTACAAGGTGAAGTTATTTTAAGAATTCCTCAAATGATGAAATTGGTGTGAAGGAAGAAGGTGGCATGGATGTGACCACAATAATCGATGGAGGTAAAAGAGTGGGAGGAGGAACTGGTATAGGTTCTACAGATGGTATGACACGAAAGTGTGTAATGGATGAAGTAGATGATGAGGTGGATATGATAGGTAAGGGATTTGATGAAGGAACAATGCTAGATGTGGAAATAGGTTGGAATGGTTTCTTCATGAATGTCTCTAGGGGCATAAATGATATATTTGTAAATGGGGTCCTAGCAGTTGTAGAGGTGGGAGTGGATGTCAAGATAAATGTAGGTATAATAGATGTAGGAAGGATATCAAAGGGAGTGGATGTGATTGATGATGAAGGATAGGAAGTTGTGGATGGGATAGGTTCTTGATTAGTAGTGTTCAGGGTATTTATAGTGTGAGCATTGGGTGCTTGGGTTGTAGTAGAAGTGGTGGCTTGGCTCACTGGTGTATGATTTGGGAAAGTTTGTTTAAAGATGTCAAGTGGTTGATTAGGTGAAGCATTTAGATTGTCTACTTGAAGATCACCTTGATCAATGAGTCTTTGGACCAAATACTTGAAATTTTGACATCTCTCTATGTCGTGTCCTCGAAATTAGTGGTACTTGTAGTAATGGTCTTCATGATACCACACAAGTTTCAGTATTGACTCATTAACTGGTCAGATAGGAGGAAGTGTGATAAGGTTTACTGCCATCAACTTGTCAAATACTATACTATATGAATCCCCAAAAATAGTGTAGTTAGGCATTGGTCGAGTGACTTGTTGAGTCCATGTGCTAGATGTAAATGTAGGGGATGATTTAATGACCATAACATTGGCCGTTGCCTTTGATTTTTCATTTTGGTGTGGATGATTTAGTAAATTCATGTTTGGATTTACTTGATTTTAGTTTTAAATAACCATGCTTGAGGGCACATTTTTCAAGCTTTCGAGCCATGGTAAAGGCCTCATCAAAGGTTCCTAATGATTGGATTTGTAAACTAGAAGATATATGATTTGCATATGCATGTGAGAAGAGATCGATGGGATCAATTTGTAGAAGAGGGAAGGATAATTATTTTATATTCACATGCAATCGTGCGGCAAGTATGTAATATACTCATCTTCAAACTTTCTCGATGGAGTATAGGTCATTGATAGTTATCTTATGCACAAGGTTAATTCAAAATTTTTCTAAAAATAGTTATGCAAGTTGGTAGAATGAAAATATCGAGTATTAAGGGAGACTATTGTACCACTCTAGTGCGGGACCAGCCAATGACATGGGGAAAGTGTGGGGCATCAAGTCTTGATCATGTGTGATAAGGTAACATGCATGTTTAAATGCATAAAGGTGTTGTTGCAGGTCCTCTTTGCTGTTAAACTTGGAAAATTTTAGTAATTCCCAGTGTAGAGGATATGGTTTAATTGGTACAGATGGGTGAATAGGCTTGTTACATATTTTCTCATATGATAATGAGATGTTGGATCCTAAAGTAACGGCCTCAAGGTTGGCCATCCAATTCATGAGGGAATACATGGGATCATTCGAAAGAGTTTTTTGGGGGATGAGAGGTAGTGGTTGCATGTAAGAGGTGGTTAGATGATTTTTTGATGAAGTTGTGGATGTGTGGGTTCTTGAGTAAGTTTTTGGGGGTGAGTGTAAATATTAGGATATGATTGACGAGGTTGTTTGTTGGAAAAATGGTTTCTAGGAGATGGGAACATAATAGGATTTTGGGATTGGGTAGGTGCTACAAAAATGCGAAGTCAAAATGTAGGTATGAATGGTTTTAAACTAGTTTTGAAAAGGGTTAGCTACTAAATAATGTAAATCACTTGTGAAAGGGGGTTAAGAAGTATTGACATACATGCTAGATGTGAGAAGGTCATACTATTTGGATAGGGGATATGATGTTCGGGCATATTGGTTAGGGACATTAGTAACAATAGTGGACGAAGAGGTGAGGGGAAGAGTATTTTTATTGTTGAATTGATTGGTGGAGATTGTGAGGAATAGGCATGACTATCTGGGTAGTTTGATGAGATGAGGGATTGGTGGAAGAGGAAGTAATATGGGTTTTATAAATCTCATTACCTGGAAACTAGGTAGTTTTGGGGTTGGTTTGATAAGGATAAAGTTACTAGAGTGGTGGACCATCTAAGGGAATCTGAGTTGATCTCCTAAGGATATAGTCTTGGAGCACCACTGGATTGGCATCCAAAATCTCTTGGAACATGGTATCACCAAGAGGGACCTTAGGAGGTCCAAAATAATCTGATTGAATGGATGGTGGGGTATCTAGCCTAGACAGATAGATTGATGGTGTAAGAATGGGTTAGTCTCACCTAAATTTGTAGTGTGAACAAGGGGTTCTGGGTGAGAGACATTGATGAGGGGTTGAGTGCTCATGAAAGAAGTAATCAAGGGCATGGATGAGGTAACTGTTGTGGTGAACATTTGTTGAGATAAGGAACTATTTGAAGCCAAGTTTTGTTCCATTATTTTAGCTACTAAATGAGTAACTACAGACATGAAATAAGTTTTACCTAAGAAAGTAAAACATAATATTATTTTTATGTTCTTAATTTATTTAAGAAAGTGTGAAAAGAAAAGGGGATGGATAACAAGGTGCTTAGGAGAAGGAAAACTATGTTTGGTTTTAGGTTTGTTATGGCTAGGAATGTCTGAGGTGGCTTCCTATTGGGTGATCAAATCTCAATCAGTCTACAGGAAAATAAGTGTTTTGATTTGTGAGTATTATTTCAAGTATGATAAGATGTGATATGTAGAAAGTTAAACCCCTACTTAAATTATATGAGCAAGAAGGATGCAAAAAGAAAGGTTATTTTTAAAACTGAAATGAAGTGTGATATTCGATGGGGACACAGACTGGAAAAGGAAAATACGATGGAGAAAGGAGAAAATAAGGTAAAATGGAGGAATACTGGATAACACTTTTCTATTTGTCTTCACTCTTGAGCGATGAGAGATCCCAACTTGAGCAAGCAATAAAATGGAGCCTCACGCTGCAGGTGTTAGCAAAAGAAAAAAAATCAAAGACAAAACTAATAAATGCAAGAGATCACCTAAAGGGTGGTCCCACTAGGCATGCTAGAAATTTTGGACAAGAAGCTTCCTCACCGATCAACGAATGAACTAGTGATAAAAGTAACTAGCAACTAAGAAATGTTGGAGGGTTTATGTTACCTTGGATGTGAATCAATGGATGCACGGGTGCAAAATGGATGATTCCGGTATTACAAATAAGATGAAAAATAAAAATAGACTAAAAACAATATTGATTAGATAGATTTATACGGGGCTTCCCGACAATGATAGCTCAAAGAATATTTTGTCTTCCTTTCATGGATGTCAACCCCTATTGTTAAAAAATTTGATATAAACTAAAATTCAAACTAGAAATATGTAGAAACGAAAAGAATTACAGAATCCAAAAGCACTATTGATTGATTTAAGTATTGATCTGATTGAAATAAATAAAAATTAAATGTACCCGGTCTAGTTTAGCGGTGACCCAGTTATGACAGAGCCAATTCGATGGTGACCGGAAGGAAGATCTAGAAAATAAGTGAAATATGTAGATCCTACAAGATCTAGATGTAATCTAAATACATCGAAACCTGGTGAACTCTAGGATCAACCTACATAAGGAATCTAAGGAAGAAGAAACCAAGAAAATGACAGAAAGTGAAGGTTGAGAAGGATAAATTGGGAATCATGACCCTAGTTGATGGTAACCTAGGTGTAGAAACATTTATTTTAATACCATAGAGGGATTGGAAGAAAGTTTTAACAAGTTGGGGTAGCCACATGACTCATGCAGATGTTGGAGGAGGTTTTGAAATAGAAATCAAAAGTTACTGAAAGGCTAAGGTGATGGCGACCTATCGGGGTTGATGACAACTATGATAGAGTTGGATAAAGCCAAGGAAAGGCAAGCCAAAGAGCAACTGCAAGTACTGAGATCCAAAAAGGAGGTTGATGAAGAATCTACGTGTGTTTTTGTAGATGATCTGTTGTACCAAAAGGTTAGATACTAAAAAAACAATGATAAAAGGATAATATTGAAATAAAGTGATTCAAAGATAATGAAACACTCATAAGGGATGATCGTGAGGGATGCAAGCACATTCCAAATAGGCTTGAGAGGTATGTAATTACTTATGGAATGTATAGGTGTGGGAGGGAGTTCGCATCTCTCAAGAAATTTTGAGGATTTACATGCATCGATGATGAATGAAAAGAATGGATTCAATTTTATTAGGGTGACGATGAATGGGTTGGGTCGTAGCCGACTATGGGGAAAGTTTCCCCAATGGGTTGTTTTTGTTCTTTTTCCAGGATTTTGGGCTTCTCAAAGATTTGAAAGATGCTTTAAAGCATGTAGGTGGGATTAGATTGTTTGGGGATAAATTATGGGTAGTTAGGGCATAAAAATAAATAGGAAGAAAGCTAGGAAAAAGAGAGGGATGAGGATTTAGGATGAAAGCATCCTAAATAGAAATTGAATTAGGGCATGGATGAAGATTAATGATTAATTAATTAATTGATAGGAACTAATTAATTAATAGGAGTTAAATGGGCATGATATGGTGTGGATATTAATTAATTAATTAATAAGAATTAATTAATTAAAATTAATAAAGATTAATGAGGATGGGATAAAATCACATTTAATTAAATTAAAAGGAATGGACTAATTTAAAATTAATCATGCGCATGTGGTTGATTGCGCGAAAGATACCAAATTTAGGTTTCTACAATATCCTCAACATTAGTGATTCTAGGACACTATGTGTTCGTGTCGAAAGCATTGGCTTTGAAAGAAATAACCGTCTTATTCTCGATATGGATTTGGATGTTTCTTTATTTAGGAAATGGGAAATACATGCCTATATAAACAATTAACCATATTCCCGCTCAAAATATGGTTGGAATTTGGGGATGTTTATAGATTTTGACAAAATTTGTTGTTTAAATGTTGAAGAAATTCATAATGGTATATTTATAGTATTGAACAAAATGTATAAAAATGAAAAAATCTCTTATGTTTGTCATTTCTTACATAGAAAATATTTTCTTTTACCTCCAAAACATGCCAAGATATTTACTATGATGAGGTGAACATATTTTACTTGAATCGAGAGATAGACCCATCTAAATCAAAGTTGCATGGGCTGAAAATGAATACTAAATAAGGTACATTGTTGAATAAGGAAACCACTATATTCAAGAGAACAAAACCTTCGACTATTCAACATTTTCAGTTTTTTTTCAATGGTAAAGTATTTTTAATTGATGTTTCAAGTTTCCATGTAGCACCTCCGAATATCAATATTGTTTGATAGGTGATGAAAATGCTGACCTTCTTGTCCACTCCATGTTTATAACTATTTTTATTAGCGGTAAATAAGGGTTGAGGGGACCCTACCCCAGTACAAAGTAAACTAGTCAAAACAACATGAAACATGGCCAAGGGTATACCCATTAAAGCCAACTGCTACAAAAGCATAGGAGATCTAACAACAAGCCATAACCATAATAATAACAATAGAAATAACAACATCCAAACTAACAACATAAAAAAATAGTCACCAAAGGACCAAATATCAGCAGCCACACAATCATTCCTTAATCAATTCTTTCATAGATGGAATGCATTCATTCCATTCCTTGACTAGGCCAGCTATGGTTATCTTCCATTCCTCATAGTTAGGATCAACCATCTCCCTTATTGGCATGAATATATACTTCTCCAACTGCTTGGCTCTCTACATGGCCTAATTTAGCTCTCCCAACATCTTAATGTGTTGGATAGTACTCTTCATATTCAGCAGGTGAATTTCTCTCATATGCATTAGGGTTTATTTCATTTTAAGTATGTCCTTCTCCATGGATATACACCTTTCATTCACATTTTCAAGTTATCATTCACCACAATGGCAGTGAGATTTTCCACCTTCTCTTGAAGCTCCCGAGATCAATGGCCATCATACTAATTTTTTGTCTGTTAATGTTAGTGTCTAATCATCAATTTTAAAGTCCTTTAAGAAGTTACTTTCCTTAATCCCCATTTATTAGGCGAGAGAACAAGTCTTTCTGGTCAACCTTAAACACCCTTTAATTATCAATGGGTCCTTTCATATTTTGGGTGGGGGTCTCTGAGATCTCATACTTTTCATCCATTTTAGGAGGATTATTAGTATGCCTCTCTCCCTCTTTACCATCAATCTTCCTAATCTCCATTTGAACCTCTCTATCACTATTACTTGGGTCCAAGTCCTCAACATCCTTTTCCCTAGATCTAGAGCTAACATCTATATTCTCCTACTTATCTTGTTCACTTTCCCTTCTCATTTTATTTATGGGATTATCATTAGCCATATGGGACATTTTTATTTTTCCATCGATTTTCTATCCACCTCTAACTTAGGGTTTTCAGCATTGGCTTCAAATTTTACACGTCTATCGATTAAGGGGTTATTGATTTCGCCATGGCCTTGAGAAGACCTTGATGGAGAGGAACAATGAAATTTCCTTTCTTAACCATATCGATAGATTTTACTAGTGATTTATACATAAAATTAGGAAAATTATACTGTCTACCATTTCTAATGTGATTGAGCATTAGGAAATGGTAACCATACACAAATCTATCGAGTCCTTTAATAGTAATATAAGACATCATAATGGTGGGGATGGAATGGTGAAGGCACTTTGCTCAATTTAGATTGGTTCAAAAGCTCAAAAATGTCAAAAAGCAAGTCAAAATCTGGAATAAAAGCATTTTTGGCAATGTGTTTGATAGTAAAAAAGTTAAAACAAAAATTCAAGATCCGGGAATAAAAATGGATACTGTGGGGAGATTGGCTGAAGACGAAGTTAATGAAAAGAATATTCTTTCAGAGTTGCATACGATCTGTAGAGAGGAATCTTTATGGAGACTTAAATGTAACATCCTCATTTTTTATACATTAGAACAAGTAATATTTTTTTTTGATAAATACTTCTTGGTTCTAAATACATAATTTAGAACTCACAAATAAAAAAACCATTCATATAACAGATAACCATATGTAGTTGTAATGACTCGGAGTACCTCCGATCTATTCATTCCATGACTCGGTAATCTACCGATCTATTCATGAGTACCAAGAGTTGGCATTTTTAATCTAACACATCACTCTTGCGGTTCTCTTCCCTAATATGGGATTCGAATGCTCTGTCAAGGAACCTATCTCGAATAATTGTTACCATTATTCATCAAAGATCTCATCCCTTAGACTAGGTGACATAGGACAACATAATCAAGAAATTGCGATACTTTGGCCAAAGATTTGAAACATAATGCTTATGTCTCATATTCATTGACGTCATTCTCGTCCAACTGAATACGTCCTTCACCCCATTCCTTTTTATGTAGAATGTCTTATACGACTTCATGCGCCTCTCTCACCCAAGTTATTCACTCAGAAACGGATTAATAATATGGCAACGTTATAAGGATGCTCTTGAGAACTAGGGATACTCTGACATACTGGGTCAACCCTAGTTAACCCTGTGTGTCAAGGTACCCCGAGTCTCCAGGGGCAGCCTCATAACATGACCATGTCGGTAACCAGTCCCGGAGTCAAAACTTGTTCGAGTTTAAGGAGTAAATCTTGACGATCAATGCAAAGGGTGTCACCATAAGTCACCTGCATTGTTGTATCTTCAAGAAGATCCTAATCTTCTCGAAGGTACAACCCTACAATCGACTTGTGCCATCAACCTTCAAATCCACCTCGATAAGATCTACTAAACTTTAAGGTGTTACTTACGTGGAGTTTAAATTATACTATAAGACGCTCCTTTTAGGGTAGTCTTATCCCAATCCCCTGGGTTCCTCATCCTAAAATTACCTTTCTTATTAAGACCCATTCCACAAAGAGAAGTTTAATAAGATTGAGGTCCCAACAAGGAGATCATTGTTTCACAATAATCTTAATCTACGAAATTGGGTAGTAACCCCAAGTCTTCTCATAAGATTGCTAACTTATCCCTTTTGGGTTTATTCCAGATCTTTAAAACTGAAATATATCTTACTTATTAGTGTTAAGATATAGTGATTTAAAAACATTCATTACGTTGTCTTGACTTAGATCAAGGTTAGAGAGTAACAGATTACTCTTCCCGTTCAGCTTCTTGAAAGGGTTTATTTTAACCTTAGCTTCTCAAAAATCAGTGATCTAAATTACAATTAGCTTTAAATAGAACATAATAGAACTACTAAACAATCATAAGTATTCAGTCACATAACCTTGCAACGCTTACTTAGATAATCACAAACGTCTCCAAGTTGTACAATAATAACAATGGTCTTAAAATCATTCGAACCGAAGAAGATCAAACCATCAAGATACGAATGCAAACACATAAGTAACAAATACCTTAGTTTATTCATTTCAAAGCTAATCAAATACATTTTATGCATTCAACATATTTGATACAATACTCAATAGCAAAAGATCATCTTTCTTCAAGTAGTACATTTAGAGAATCAAGCTGTAATTCATCATAAAACCAAATTAAACAATCTGAACATCATATCAGATCTGCGTGCCTTTACCACTTACGGCAATCATCTGCAAAAATTGTCAACATGGGTCAGTTCGGTGAACTGAGCATGATAAGCACTAATTCTTAAAACAAATGCAATCCACCAATTGTTTTCATCAAACAACCTGTTTAAATGAAATCATTTCTTCACATTGCAAACTTAAATCAGGCTATCCATCCTATATGTTAGAGACTAAGAACATATGAATACAGCCATTCTTAAGACAAAAAAATTCCTACAAGATTGTTTCTACAATTTCTCATGGCAGTTAAAACATTCAACAATCCCACAGTCTTAATTATTTTATCATCCTAACACATTTCAATGGTATTGACAAGTATACCTATTTATACAACAGCATTCATTTTATACCTGTCTCTCCATATAATAACTCAGTTTATTCTTGTTATGGCCCTACCATAGAGATCGCAAATAGGATGCAAGAAGAAAGCACACAAGTTTTCCTGTCTAGGAGAGAGAGGATTTTTCCTATTCCATTTACCATATATATCAACATATAAATTACAGTCAAGAAGAAAGAAACAGAGTCCATCAGAATCCTAAGTCAATAACATTCTGAACTGTACCGATTAATGCAAATACATTTACGCATGCGACTAAAGATTCGAAATTACAAGAAGAGCTACAGTTCCATCTAATTCCAAATATAAAGGTCACCTGTAGCTAAAAAAATTTGAGAGTTCACGCAACAAGCCTTAATAAATAATCCAACTCCAATAGGCTCAATAAAACTTTCCATATTATTCAACAAACATGAAAATATCCAACGCTTTGTCGCCCTCGTCATGGCACAGCCAAGAGCTCTTTGTTTCAGTCAAACTTGAAACAAGATCACATTAAAACAATTAACGTTTCCATTTGAAATATAGTGACATTCACGTAGAGTCGAAACACAATATGCACAGCTTCATTCAACTAAGAAAATCCCTACGATTATACAACATGGGTGTAAATTAGAAGTTGTTTTCAAGAAATAATAACCTCAACAAGATCTTCATAAAATTCATCATCATTTCATTATTTTCAACAAAGTTTCATCCAAGCCGAGATAATACGAATACAACAAGGACTCATATAGAGTCGAGTTTAAAAAGTAAACACAGCATGGACTAGATCAGTAGTCGAATTCATATGAAAACATTCAAGGTTTCCAACTAATTCAACACCAACAGTCTTCACAACTAAACTTCTACAGAAGTCTAAATACAAGATACATATTAAGGACTCCAACAGAGCCAATATCAATAAGTATTCACAACCAAGCTTATACAGAAGTCGAAACACTGGTTACATATCTAGGACTCCAACTGAGTCAATAACCACAGTATTCACAACTGAGCTTTATACAGAAGAGAAAAACATAATATACGCTTCAAGGATTCAAAAGGAGTCGAACCCATGTAGTATTCTTCAAATAAACTTCTACAGAAGTAGAAAGATACAAGATACATATTAAATTCAAGAATTCCAACTATATCAATAACATATAGTATTCACGACTGAACTCCTACAGAAGTAGAAACGTATGTTACCTTTCAAGGACTCAAAAAGGAATCGAACCCATATAGTATTCTCGATTAAACTTCTACAGAAGTTAAAAATACTATCTATTCAAGGATTCCAACAATATCCAAAAACATATAGCATTCACGACTAAACTTCTACAGAAGCCAAAACATACTATCATTTCAAGAATTCCAACAGTATCAGTCTCAACAAGTGTAAACAGCAAGGCTTCTACAGAAGTCGATATCAACCAAGAAAACTTTTCATGGACTCCAACAGAGTCTGTTTCTTACATTACCCTTGCAAGCATTTCTACGAAATCTAACCGAAATGCAAAACACAACAAGATAATTCAACCGAACGAAACAAAATGTACACCCAGCAAGGGTTCAACTGAATAATCGAACCAGCATGAAGATACAACAAACTAATTCATACAATGCTACCATAAAAACCAACTGGACCAAAAATCATCTGAACAGAGTTGTTCTAATGAAATCATTTGAAGGAAAGCAAGATTTTTAAAAGTTAGGGCCTAACATGCCTGGTAATGTCGCTTAAAAATCTGAAGAAGACCTCTGAATGAGCTCGAGCCTTCTCCTCTTCTTCCACGTTAGATTCAACAACAATAATTTGTTATTTCCATGCCTTATAAACTTTCCTCGACAGAGAAAAGAGCTAGTTATTCTCATAGTTTCCATGCAACACCAAGTAGACTGGTTTGAAGAACCAGTGATCAAACAGAGAGAAAACCGGAGCACATGGAAAACCAAACAAACAACTAGTTTTCCATTTTGCATGCCTTCTCGAGCAATCCGTGCTCGGAAATCAAGTTCCTTAATTGCATTAACTCCAAAATTCCCACTCAATCTCCATTGCCACCGACCGCCATAGTTGGCGATGGACAAAAACAAACCAAAGACCATTTCCAGATTTGGTGACTCTGCCACGTCGGATTTCACTAGCCATTTGAAACTCCCACCAAATCCCTCATCCTTCATACTTATCCATCTCATTTAATGCCATATAAACTACCACCCATGGCTCGCACCCCTTCGAGGTCCCTTTCATCCATGATCATTAGTTAGGTTAGAAACATAGGTTAGACCTTAAGGTGATACTTAGTCTAACCTCCTTAGTGCTAGGTCACTAACCTTAGAACATTTAGCTTATAGTTTAGGGCTAGGTTAGATTAGCACTAATCCAACTCATAGGTTATAGTTTAGGTTTAGGTTATTAACCTTAATAGAACCAGATCTAGGTCTAACAAATAGAATCATTCAAAGATAAGAACCAACAGATACATTCTCGAAATGGATTCAATCCAAAGTGTTGATAATAAACTAGCAATAAATATATCATAATTTATTACCCGGCTCAAGGTCTAGACCTTCCCGATATTATGATATTGGGAACCAATTCATTTAACACGATCACCCGAGTTAGACTCCGAATTGCTTATTCAAAACATTCGGACCTTACTGAACCTTCGTTAGGTCTATAATTTTTGTTCATCCCAAATAAACTTAAAACATCTCTTGGATCAATGCCACTAATCCAAGGCTAAGTCATATAGACGGGTAAATCCACAATTCATTCCGAAATCAGATTAAACTCAGGTGCAAAAATGAAAGAAATAAAAGAGTCCAAGCATATCCTGCTCACCAAAGATCTTCAAGAGCAAATAAGATACAATCCATATCAAGCATGACTTCACAATCAAAGGAACACGTCCTTTTAAGGTTAAGAAATCATATATCAACACTTGAATGCTCGGGAGGTAGTAACAATAATAGTTCGAGTGTTACATTAAATCTAGAGCTATTTGGCTTAAAGAGGGAGACAAGAAGACAAAGTTCTTTCATATGACCACTTTGAAGCACAATTCCTGTAATAGGATCTTAGAAGTTTCTAAAAACAACGGAAATATCATAAAAGATCCAAATAGCATCAAGAAAGAAGCGCTTGATTTTTATAAAAAACTTATTGAGGAGAGGAATATCATCAATTTTGAAGCTATTTCTTTTATGTTGGAGGCCATTCCCCAAGATAAAATTGAGGAATAGAAATTTAGAAGTATCACCAAAGCGGTCACGCTTGAAGAGCTGCAAAAAGCTGTATTTGCTTTAGAGGGTGACAAGGCTCCTAGTCTAGATGGGTTCTCTATAAAAATTTTCCAGAAATTTTGGGAAATCTGTTCGGAGGATCTTCTCAGAGTGGTGAATGAATTCTATAGAACAAGAAATCTTTTGAAAGAGCTTAATAACACTCACATTGTGCTGGCCCCAAAAAAAATGGATGCTAAAGATTTCAAAGACTTCAGACCTATCAGCCTTGTGAATGCCATCTATAGAATTTTTACCAAAATTATTACTACTAGGCTTCAGCTCATTATGAATGAACTTATCTCAAGGTAGTAGAGTGGCTTCATTAAAGACAGGATTATACAAGACGAAGTGATTATGGTTCACGAGACCATACATTCTATGGAAAATAATAAAAAGGCAAATATGGTCCTCAAGCTTGATATGAATAAAGCTTTTGACAAGGTCTCTTGGGTTTTCCTTGACAAAGTCTTAACAAAATTTGGGTTTCCGGAAAAATTTAGAAGAATTATTAAGGCTTATATCTCTACGGCCAGATTCTCAGTGGTGGTTAATGGTGATCCTGTGGGTTTTTTCACTAGCAGCAGAGGACTTAGGCAAGGGGACCCTATCTCCCCCTTGCTCTTCATTCTTTTGGCTGACAACCTTAGTAGAACAATTGGAAAAGTAGTTAATGATGGGATTTTAAATGGCTCTAAGCCCACTTCCATCAGTCAAGTTGTCTCCCATCAGCAATTTGCGGATGACACTATCCTTCTTCTTTTGGCATCATTCATTGAAGCCAAGGCTACCAAGGCTTTACTGCGGCTCTACGAATCTACTTCTGGGCAAGAGATCAATTATGATAAAAGCTCCATCTTCTTTTTCAACACTCCTGAGGAAAGGCAGCTTAAAATTGCTAAAATTCTAGGTTGTAAAATAAGTGTGCTTCTAGCCACTTACTTGGGCCTTCCTCTCGGCACTAGGAAAGTCTCTTGCAAGGTGTGGGATGATTTATTGGAGAGATTCCAAAAAAAATGGCTGGTTGGAAAGGAACCATTTTATCTAGTGCTGGTAAGTGCCTGCTCATTAAAAGTACTCTTCAAAATCTGCCCATTTATGTCATGTCACTCTACAAGATCCCCTCTTCCTTCAGAGATAAGATTGAAAGGATTCAAAAAAAAAATTTATGGCAAGGCATGGAAGAGAAGTTCAAATTTCACTTAGTGGCTTGGGACAAGGTTTGCACCCCAAAGTTTATGGGAGGTCTGGGTATAAAAGATATTGAGAAAATGAATGAGGCCCTCATTGCTAAAATGGGCTGGAGAATGTTGTCTGAGAAACAACCCTGGATTGATTTAATCAAAGCAAAATACCTAAATCATCAAACTGTGTACTCTTTCCTACAAGATGAGCACCTCCCCTATGGTTCCATTTTTGGAATAATCTGGTCAAGAGCAGAAATTTCATCAAGCAGGGCAGTAAATGGAAAGTGGGGGATGGTAGGGACATAAACTTCTGGGAGGATAATTGGTTTAATGGAAATCTCATGGATAGATTTGGGATTGTTAAGGACAGTCTTATAAGCAAGTATGGCATTAAAATCAAGGACTATATTGAGGGAAATGGTACCAGCAAGAATTGGAAAAAACTTACTGTGGAGAGAAATGATCTGATGCAAATTACTTCCTCCCTTCAAGATCAATTAGATCTTATTCCATTAAGTCAATTGGATTCCAAGGATGAGCTGGTATGGAATAATTCCAATGATGGGAATTACTCTGTCAAAACTGGATATAATAATTTCTTCCACAGTAGTCAAACAAAGTTCAATTGGAATAAGATTTGGATGACTGAATTAACTCCTAAAATAAATTTTTTCCTTTGGCTGGCTATCAGAGGTAGGATTCTTACCACTGACAACCTGATGAGAAGAGGATTTATAATCCCTAATAGGTGTCATCTTTGTAAGAAAGATTATGAGGATATCAGCCACCTGTTCATACATTGTGAGTATGCTACCAGAATATGGAGTTTTGCCCTCTCTAAATTTGAAGCTCTCTGGGTGGTGCCGAAGGATCTTAATCAGCTATGGACTCAATGGAACCCACCCTTTAGGCATTGTGTTGTCAAAAGGATCTGGAAGCTGGTTATCCCTCATTTAATTTGGAGGATATGGAAGGATAGAAATGATATTATCTTTAGAAATAAGAAGAAAAACTATAAACTTAGTATTGGTAAAATTTCTAATGGTATCAAAGAGAACATTTCTAGATTTAAACCCCCCAAGAACAAGAGATATCCAGAGAATGAAGAATACATATTATCCAATTGGCATATTGGGCTGCCAATAATCGAGCAATCCTGGGAATAAAATTGATAGATCTTTGATTAAATGGCATCCTCCTGATTTTAATTGGTATAAGTTGAACTTTGATGGGGCCTCTAAGGGGAACCCTAGGATTGCGGCAGGGGGAGGAGTGATACGGGATCATAAAGGTAATCTGATTGTTGCGTATGCTGGGAAAATGGGAATTCAAACTAATCATTTTGCCAAGCATTATCTCGCTCTATGAGGCCTAAGAATTACCCAGGACTCAAAATATCCGAACCTCATTATTGAAGAGGACTCCTAAATATCATTAATCTCCTTAAACAAAGTGCTCATCTCCAAGTTGGATCATCAAGGATTTTATCTCAGAGTCCATAAGTATTTGTCAAACATTCAATAACATCAGGATCATGCATACTTACCGGGAGGGTAATAAATTGGAAGATGCGCTAGCTAATTATGGCATTAATGTTAACCACATTGTTTGGGATAATAATAGCATCCCTAAATAGCTTCCAAATAGAATTCATGTGGATTTCTATACGCACGCAATATCTTGAGCTGAGTTATGATTATTGGGTGTGGATTATCATCAATAAAACTCCCACACGTGTTGACTTAAAAAATATGATTATGCAAATCATGTCAAATAATCAAGATAGTGTGAAGTATATGGGGAATTCCAAGTGGAGTTACATTGATTTGAAAATCGCGCATGCGGGCTGCACTGCGTCTACTAAAATTTGGATACAAGGCTCCACAGAAACCGAAGACAGTAGTAATGTGATTGATGACAGGGAGCGGGCTAACAAAAAGGCCATTATTCCCACATGCAATTTTCTACAGGGTTAGATCAGCAGGCACACAAACATTCATGGGAAAAGCAATGGCTCTCATTTCCAACATTGTGTAGATTACAACAGTAAAAAGCAGACTAGCTTCAGCACTCACAAGGATTTGGGAATTTGTTGCAAACAGTTAAGCACAGTGAAGATGGGGGGTCCCCCTTGCCAAATTGAGCCTAGTGCGGACCTGAATGGAAGGATAATATTGAGCTATGGAGCATACTCAGCAAGGGTGGCATCACCAACTTCATGGAGAAGGTTCAGGGGCATGATCAAAGCATCTCAGTGCATTTTGTGAAGGATTGGAAGGAGCAGACTGTGGAATATGGGGGGCAGAAGATCTTGGTCAATGAGGAACTTATTGCTGAAGCGACCGGCCTTGGCTTGGAGGGCTACCATTTTTTTAACAAAAGGGTCGACAGAGATGTTGAAGAGAGGAGATTTGTGGAGGGATCTGAGAAGCTGATCTACGTTACAATGGGCCTACTTGTTAGCTCGATCCCTCCACCTTATGATGAGGTTACTCGCATGATGATATGGTTCATTTCCTTGGAAGGAAGGTTTGTCACTGTACTGCTTAAGCACCTTATCTTTCTTAACCACTTCTGTAGGAATCGCATCGTTTGCTTCCCCCATTACTTGCTGAACTCTCTTGAGCGCTCCATTTTGGAGTTTCAAAAGCATACCTGGGTGGTTCCTTTACACCAGGGGCTTATTTTACTGCTGCATAAATGATGTCTTCTTAAGTATCCTGGTCTCCCATCCTCTCCTAGCTCAGTCCCCCTTTGCCGGGTTCTACTGCTGCTAGCCCCGTTTCTCCATTCTCTGCCCCTACCACCGATGTTTGTCACCCCCCTGCCCGGTCATCCAGGCTTCTTCTTCCATTCCCCTTACTTACTTCTCCCCGCCCCCTTCGCCTCCACCTCGGCCGGACCGCCACCCGGCTTCTAGAAAGCTTAACCTTGAGACTCTTGCTTTGTGGGGAAGGGTCCTCGTGAAATTAAAATTGTACATGACCTACGAATATTAGTAGTGCCGATCCAGGGATGTGCATATGGGAAGCTCTTCAAAAGGCTAGAAGCCTTAGAGGCTGATATGAAATTGTTGAAGGATGAGGTTAAGAACTTGGCAAAATAGAGAGGTAAGAGGAAGAAGGAGGAGGAGGAGCAGTGGATATTGATAATAGCTAGATTGATGATATCTACAAGAAGTGAACTCCTTAGACTCCCGTTTAGGAAGGCCAAAAGACTCCGTTTAGGGAAGGCCAAAACTCGTCATGGTTACAATATGGCCATCTTTAGTGTGATTGAGGAGTTCATTGAGCAACATGTCAAAAGTGTCTCCAATCTCAACGAAGTTTCGGCAACACTTTGGGGCAATGATAAGGAAAGCAAAAGGACCTTTGATCAGCTGGATAAGACTGACGCTGTCCACATGACAACTTTGGGTATGTTCAAATCCTGGAAGAATATCAAGACCAGCATCGACAAAGCTTCCAAGAAGTAGTTGTAGATGCTTTAGTTGTTCTTGTTTGTTTTTTTTGCTTTTTTTTGCGGTCTCTCTACTGCTTTTTTGCAGTGTTTTTGTTGTTTTGTCTTGTTTGGGTAGCTGTTTTTTGGCTACTTTGGGCTTCATTGTCACATTTGGATTCTGATCCTTTTTTCTCTAGTTTTCATTCCTATTCTGGCTCCTAGGCCATCTTTTGTACTCAAGGGTATAGTCCCTTTCAAAAAAATATTTTCCAATAATAAAAAAATATAAGACATAAGAAGAAGGGATATTCCATCATAAGGAGAAAATAACTCTTCTCTATCAAAGTCATTGAAATGTTGCTTGAGAGGGCCCTTACCTTGCATGAAGCTATCCATCTCCAGGATGTAGTCAGTTTTAGATTTAAAAACACATCTACCCTCCAAAGGTAAACAAATCATTTTGGAAAGCATATTACAAGTTATGGTCAAAGAGACATTCTTCAAGAAAACTCACCTTAATTCCATGAGTTGGCAATCTGGACACTCAAATCCTCATCATGGCCATCAAATTTTTAAATAAATTCAAGAGTCCCACCTTCTCCAATAGCGCAAAGGATTCTTAAATAATTTTTTGCAAGGAGGATAGCTCCGTTCTCACTAATTCTACCCCCATACTATTTCTACAGAGCTTCCTTCTATCTTTGTAGCGGTTTTTATGCCCCAAAATCAAAATCCAAAACATAGGTTTCTTGAAACCCATGCTCTGTTTGTTCCAAGAAATGAATGCACCCAATAATTGAAAGTGTGATCCTTCTCCTCGAATCCTTGTAGTAATGAGAGGTAATATTTGGCACGAGTTTAGCATTTCTTTTCATTATAATACCAATCACCCTCTTTTCAACATCATAATCCATTAAAACATAAGGTACCTTTCGATTTCTCTTTTCATTATATCATTACCCCAGAACATATTCCATCCACGTAGATAATTGTTAGGGAAGTGATTCCCCCTCAATAATTCTAATATTTTTTCATCCGGACTATCTAAGTTCTCCACCACACTAAATTCTCTTTCTAAAACTCCCATGTTAGAAAATTTATCATCTGACCCATTTCCTTCACCAAAGACATGTTGGAAAGTTATAGATGTGAAATAATGAAGTCTATAGGAGTGTTATGAAGTTATAGATGTTTATAAATGTTATTCCTACACAAAAATATGCAATTATTATTCCCTTGTTACAGATATATGAATACCATTGTAGAAATCCATGATTTAAATAACTTGGAAAGTGATGATGTGAAAATTTATATACTTGATGGCCAGCATACAATATGTGCGCAAAAAAATATTTTTTCTGTAGAAAATTGCAAGTCTTTACATTCGAGGCTAAGATTTCGAAAGGCTCGCATTCTATATACAAATGCATCTTGCAAATCCATTGCTAATATTCAAAAACAAAATTAAGTAAACAAAACTTGGATAGAATCCATGTTCATTGATTTGTTGTACAAAGCTAGATCAGTTTGGCAATCCCTAGGATGTCCTCAACAACCCAGATTGATAAAACTAGAGACAAAATATTTGAAGGTAATGTATTTGAATGAAAATCTTTGAGAATTAATTTCTCTCAATTTTTTTAGTGATAAAAACAAAGAATCAGATTTATAAATGGATTTTTCTACTATTACCTTATGACATATGGACTAAATTGACAATAACATTTTAGTTTTTTAGATCAATTTACATTTCTTTTTCACCTATTAAGGATAATCAAGTTAACTTTCAGCCAAATTCACTTGCAATATTCATAGACAATCCATTCAAGGTTGCTAGAGGAATGACAAACAAATAACTATTAGTACTAGCTGATAAAGTGCAATCGGGGATGTCTAGTTAATTGGGCTAGTTGAGGCTAGTGTAATAGTAGATACATTTGATTCTTACTACCAAAGAATAAAAGGAGACAACAAAATGAGAGAAAAATTTCTACATTATTTGAAAAATAAGCATCTAGATAATATTGTATTGACAACCTATAGTGAATCCAATGTAATTGAAAAATTTAAATTGCATGAATCAAACTACCACTAGTTGTCTGTACTATTGGGTGAAGAGAGAAATGGAAAAATAAAATATGATTCCCATATAGGGGAAAATGGTAAAATGGAAAAAATACCATGAGGTGGAAGAAGTTCTTCCTCGTCGAGGCTTAGACAATATTAGACAACTATGTGATGTCAATGGAAGGAAATATACCAAAAAGGATGGAAGACATAGAATATTTTTCTTGTAAATGTGCATATCCATTCTAACTTCCATCAACTTTATCAACTATTCCTTTGACTAATCCTTTCAATGTTGAATGCGTGATCACTGATTTTTGCAATTTGGCTAGTGATATTTCTTCTGATGTAATAATGGAGCTTATAACAATTAACAAAACCAGTGTGCTGGATTGTATTATTATTTTTCTAATACCAAATGATTATTCAAAGAGACACAATAAGAAAATACATGGAAAAGGTTAAAGATAGTGAAGAATCATTTTCCAACAGATCTGAGAAGATAAATTTGGAAACTTTCTCTCCCGCACACTTTGTGGGGGACTATGGATTGAAATAAATAATCGATATTTAGGAACAAAGTTTCTATCTTGGATAAGTTTATTGAAAAGGTGTGTCAAGATATCAAAAAAAATTCCCAGATTTGAAATCTCAAACCATCTAAGGTCCTGTTTGGCTTGGGAAATAAGTATTCTCAATAGAATGAACATTTCCCTATTAGTCCAATGAAGGAGAAGGTCATCCACAGAGTTAAATGGTTGAGACCCCTCGATGGATGCTTCAAACTAAATTTCAATGGATCCTCAAAATAGAAAGAGTGTTCTTCCTGGGGGAGGTCTAGTTCGGGATCACCTTGGTATATGTCTTGGTTCTTATGAGGGTCCTATTGGTAGAGGTAAAAGCCATGCTATGGGTATCATGATGTGCAAAGAATTGAACATAAAATCCATCATTATAGAAGGTGATTCCTTATTTGTCATTAATGCACTAAAAGATCAGAATAAATATGGATGGAAACTTATCAATATCATCAAGGAAGCTCGTGTGATGTTGGAATCATTTGACAAGGTGGACATCCAAAATACCTTCAGAGTAGGTAATAAACCTGCAGACAAACTTTATAGTCATGGAAATGACATAAAAAACCTAATTACATGGATAGGGAAACCTATTCCTTGGAAAACATTATAAAATTGATAAATGATGACATATCCTTAGAGGAAGTGTAATTATGGTAACCAACGCTCACACACTTGGGAGTTTAAGAAGATCCTTTATTTTTTTTTGAAATGCTATGATTCATTTGATTTTGAATTTATTTAAGTTTTTGTTATTGGTGACTTAATTCTATTCGATATCGATGAGAGAATGTGTGTTTGGAAAAAAAAAGGGAGGCAATAGAGTCATAACCAAGCCCACTTCCTTCCTTCACCAAAAAAAAGACTCCATTATTGGGAAGTTTTTGCACGAGGTGGCTTCTCCAAGTATATTCGACAATTAAAAGCTAATGACCCCACACAAAATATTTATTTTAGTAATGGTTAGATCGAGGGGGGATTTAAATTAATGGGGGTTGAAATTAGGGTTATTAAAGAATCCATAGCTAAGATAACAGGGCTTGTTATGGATGGTCTCAAAATTTATAAAGACAAAACTAGGAAAAACATGAGATAGCCACTTTTTTAGCCTGGTGAGCATATTGTTTCTTATGATGATGGAATTTCCCATACTTGTCTCCCTAATTGTTGGTCTAATGTATTTATTTTTGTCATGAAATATTTGACTTTGGAAGGAAAATTTAGGAATATTTTCTCTTTTCACCTCTCCATCCTAAATTTATTTTGAAGGAACCAAGCTATGAGTCTAGCTTTCTTCCTCTACATGCATTTTTATCCACCATTGTTGACTTTAAAAACAATAAAATTTATGTTCCCTTGCACTGTGGTTCGATTCTCTTGTTAGTGCAAAAGAGAAAACCCATTATTCCTACCCAATCGTTGATTATTAGTGATATCGAGTCCGACAATGAAACCCTTACATCTAGTTTTAAACCTATAAATAAAATGAAAGGGAAAGACACCCTTGAAGGTATAGCTAACATTATTTGCAATCTAAAATGTGGTGTTCCAAATGTGGGAGTCTCGGGAGAGATATCTTATAGCAAGGAGATAGACTTCTGGATTGGGAGGCTAGGTTAATGCATGTTGAGTCGACTACTAATACCATTCTTAATGTCAACAATAATTTGATTCAGTAATTAAAGGAGTGCCACCATAAAATTGAGGTTCAAAACAAAATAATTGGGGGAATTCAAGCTGATTTTTTCATGTAGGAGCAGAGGGTTTCTATCCTATAGGACCAAGTGGCAAAAGTGGGAAACAACAAGAAAAATATGAGGATGATACTTATTATTTCCATGACAATGGAGATAATTTAGAGTCTAAGCCTGATGTTAATACTGACATTGAGGCCATACTGGACCCAAACTAAGGATAAGGAGGAAAATATACCAAAATAATATGAGATTATGGACACCTAGCCTATGGAAAAGGAGGAGAAAAGACCTAAATGTGTGATCATCAAAGTGGCGTAGATAAGAAGGACAATGGGCCAAGTACTAGAACCCATAACAAGGATAATTATAACTAATGGGTGGCCTTTTTTTGCCTTTTTTTTGTTCTTGTTCCTATAGTTTATAGATTAGTTCTTTTGGTTTTTGTCCTTCTATACTTTTTTACAAAATGTAATGGTTAATATTTAGACTTGGTGTAGTCTGGCTCTGTTTTATGGTGGTGTACTATCAAGATTTTTTGAATTTTCCTCCCTTGATGTTTTATGGTTTTTTTGTTAAAAATAGTTTCTTTCTATGTATGGGGTTTTTTGGGTCCCTTCAAAACATTTTTTTGTTTACCGTAACCAAAAAAATAAATTTGGATGGATGTTATAGACTCTACAACAAGAATGAGATATTTAAAAGTTTGTGTCTTATGTACACAATATCTAGTGTGCACAACTACGATAATAATGATGATTATAGAGAAGAGGTCACTAGGGATTGGATGGAGAAACTGCCACAAAAATTGGTAATTACAAGCAAAATTGGCCTACAAGGAAACATCCATCCTTTTCCTTACAAATAATCTTATGAGTTATGGGATGATATTTTCACTCAATGTTGTTCCAAAAATTCTCTAGTACTAGTTATTTATGGCAGAAGTGTCACAATCCATGCATTAGTTGATTCCAATCTATCTGATGTTTTTATTGTTGAGACACATAGTCAAGAAATGTTTCTGAAACATTACTATTCTCATATGAAGAAAGGTTCGTTGTCGAAGACAACTTCAACAAGTGATTTTGTTTAATGGATTTGAACCTATATATGTTACTTATACATTTATTGTTTATGCAGACAACCACAAAGATATAAAATATTATGTACAACCCTTTCAACTTGACGTTACACAACTAGTTCAACATGGTGATTTACCTTCAATAATTTTATAAATATGTTTAATGAGATCTATTTTCAATTGCCATGGTTTTCAAAATTTTAACAAAATTATGTTTTTTACAGTTCAAATGATAGATGTGGAGGACACAGGAACATCTACCATGAATACGCAATCTAGATCTTGGTATGTTAGTCATGTGAATTTATAAACAAAACCATGAATAAGCCCCACAAACCGATAAGACAATAAATGATTATGTAAATAAAAAAACCATAGAATGTAGCCATGGAGGGTGCAGAGGTATCCAACATGAATAAACACTCATGACTTGGTTTGTTATCCATGTTTATTTTAAAACAAAATCATTTATAAGGCTCGTAAATTTATAGGAAATGATAACTAATGGACATTAGTTTATATTCTTGACATACGATAGAAGATAATTACGGAGATCCATTTTAAGCTATGATAACAATTAAAAATCAAGTATATATCTTAGCGGACTCTATGAATCCACATTCAATATAGTAATAGTTAGAATAAAAAACTTACTTTCATCAATATCTCATTGATTTACAATTGCATATTGTCTACAATGTTTCATTGATTCACTACTACATACTAACTACTTACATTGAATTAACATTATTTTGGATTCAACATCATCATAAACAAAACTACATATGGCTTGATTCTTCTCACAGTTATGCAAAGAAGCACTTGGCTAACCTCATTAAAGGTTTTCCAAATAAGTGTAGTTTGGCCAATGATGGCATAGCCTAGCAGTCTGCAAATCCTCATCAATAGCTAAGGATTGTTTTCCACTAAAGGGTGGTTCAAAGAATATAAGTGTAGCCTAGCGGCCACTAAATTTGAATCATAAGACAGAGAACAATTGATATTGTACTTACCATATCACCACAAAAACCACTATGTTTTTCCAATTAAGCTTTCATTTTCCACAACATGAAATTGATTATGAATTGATTAATGTTTATTTTAATTAATGTTTATTTCAAATACATTATGCTCACATTTTCAATAGAAAGAAATAGATTATGAATTGATGAATTTTTATTTAAAATAGATCTTGCATCAATGTATCCAACAACATGTAAAGGTGGTGTAATCTAGGTTGTAATCTCAATGGGTAACTACTAGCCGTAAGATAAAATGTTGTATATTTTAATTGATTATAATTGATACATGATCAATGAAAATAAAATTTGTTTACTTCCATGCATGTAGCGATAAGATTTATTTACTTATTTTATATAGAGAGGACTTGTTATATGGGATAAAAAAATTACAATAGGGAGATTTCATTTAGGTTTGACACGAAAGCTATCAACCTGTGAGGTGGCTTGTTAGAATTTATAAAATTATTATCACCATACCGTGAACTGGGATTTTGGTCTGATAATCTCATTTCTACTGATGTTAAAAAGATATCAACGAAATTCAATAAAAAATATCAACTTTATTGAATGCAAGACTCACTTGGGGAAGGAACATTGCAATATAGTAGACGAAATAACAATAAGAGACCTAGAAAAGGTTTGGAGTAGAAATGATTTTTCCTACACTTCCAAAAAAAATTGTATTACATTAGGTGCACAGGGAAACCCTCCTAAAAATTTTATCGTTGGGATGAAAAGTAGACACAAAGATTATACAAAAGATAAATGGTTGATGGATGATTTTTACAAAACAATATCACAAATAGTGTCTCAAGGATTGAATTTGGTAGAGGGCATCAAATATTTATAGAAATAAAATGATAAATAACTATTTATCATTTCAAAATGTTGTTATAATAGTACTACTTAACATTATAAATAATATATACATTCATATGTTATTATGAAGGTACTACTTAAATTTATTATATTATGTTGAGATTGTAGAAATATAAGTTGGGAGTATTTATATTTTCACTAATTATAAGTTGACAGTATGATTGAATAACTTGTGTGGTGAATTATCGTAACTTACCCTTAGAAAATTGTAAAAAGATTTTTTTACACTGTTCATAAAATAATTATAAAATTATACCATATATATTTAATTATTTTTAATATAATTAATATATAAATAGATATCTAGAAACATTGATCATATATTAAATTTGAAAGTCATATGTGATGGTTATTTCAAATATTTGCAAGTATTTTAGGCTAAAAACATCTAAATGGACGTCAAATTTAACACTTGGTTTTGGCCTTTGTTGCAACCATTGAAGGACATTGGATATGTTAGGATATTATTTGATCAAAAACAAAATTAGAGGGAGATTTTTTTGGATCTTTACTATGATTTATTTTTTTAATTTGGAATCCCAGATCTTCAAGAATAATTTTACAATAAAATTCAAACAATTATTAAAATGTTTTTTTACATTTCTATATTTAGTAAAAAAATTAAAATCTATTTCATATCTATAATTTAATACACAAATATATCTGGGTCGGTTTTAGAGTTAATTTTAATTAATTTCATATCCATTTATAAATATGAAAAATATATGGAATGGTTTTACAGATTAATTACATTCTCCTCCTCTAAATAGTTGCCCTCTTCTAGTTTCTTCATAATATCTTTAATAATTCTCTAGTTGCATTGAGGTTCAATCACATCATACTTGAATGAACTTGGAAGTGTCTCAAATATTTTGAATTTCATTATCCTAGCGGCCACTAGGCCATAAGGTGTTTTAATTATTCAAATCTTCATAGTTTAATCTTAAAGACATTTAAACACTAATAAGAACCTTATTCCAAAACATTAATAATTCCTAGCAGTCACTACCCCATATAAAACAGAAACATGTTCTATTTATAACAAAGCATAAATAATACCTAGCATTTTCTACCCCATATAAATCATAAGCATGTTTTGTATATAAAAAGAATAAATAATTCCTAGTACGCATAGCTTGTATAAAACATAAACATGTTCTATTTATAACAAAGCATAAATAATGTTTAGTGGCCACTAGCCCTTATAAAATAGAAACATGTTCTATATATAACAAAGCATAAATAATTCCTAGCGGTCATTTAGCCCATATAAAACAAATACATGTTTTGTTTAGTCCAAAGCATAGATAATGCCTAGTGGTCGCTAGCCCATATAACGGATTCCAATATTTTCCTTTTGGATTCCAATATTATGATTTTTGTATTCTAATATATGGGACTTTGGAGTGTAGTAAATTCCAATATATATGATTTTAGATTCCAATATATGTGATTTTGGATTCCAATATATGTGATTTTGGATTCCAATATGTGAGATTTTGGAGTCCAGATAATTCCAATATTTAACATTTTGGAATCCAAAACTAGTAATTTTGGATTCTAATATTGGCTATATTTTTAGCTGGTCGACAGAAAAAGTCCAGATTTAGTGAAATAACCATTTTCTCCAAATCTGAATAGGACAATATTAATGAAAAAACTTGGCAATATGACCCTTATTTTGACAATTATATCATGTAATATCTCTTGACTAATATGAATGATCATGCCAACCATTGCTCCATGGAAATTCATTCTTAATAGATCTTCTACATTCCCTAGCTCTATGACCAACAATATTGCAAGAGTAAAAAGTTCATTCAACTTACTTGTAGACTTCATTGCATTGGGATACTTGATAACCTTCTCAAGAACTTTAACATCCTTCATACCTTTAGCAACATTACTAGGTCCAACTATGTCAACTTCATGCTTCTCTAAATTCTCTTCTTTGTAGCCTAAACTAGATTTATCATTTGTTTCTCTTTGATTATCCAACATATCATTTAGGGATTATGAATTTTTCTCCAACTTTCCATAGGTGTTCAACCTACTATGTACATTCTCTAATTATGATTTTAAGGATCTCAAATCATCTTCATACCTATTGAAATATTCTTCTTAGACCTTTAGGTTTTATACTCCTTCTCCACTTGTTACTCCAAAACCTAAATGGCTTGGTGATGCTAATTTTCCATGTAACTCATTTGATCTTGAAAATGCTGAATAATTGACTCTATAACTTCATACTTATTTCTTAGGATTCTTCATCATCTAATGGTTTACCCATTGCTTATGCTTAAAAAGGATCTCCTTCAAGTTTTCAAAATTTGTTCATCAGGATCTTTTCGATAAAAATTGTTGGAATTGTAATAGATCTGGTGGGGGAGGGAAATCAGTCCCTTAAACCCTTAAATATATTTCATATTAACACATGTGCACCATTAAAATTTATCAATCCATTAATGTGAGATTAACATCATGAAGCAATCAACAAAATAAGAAAAACCAAGAAATATTACATATGGACATAAGATATAAGTGGGAAACCCTCAAGGAAAGAAAAATAGCTAAAAATATACTTATATTACAAAAAGTAAATAAATTTAGTGAAGCAGCAACTTTGCATGGAGCACCAACCCCTAGTTTGATAGAGCACCAACCCTAAAAGGAGCACCAACCCATAATTTAGTGAATCACCCACTCCAAAAGGAGGCTAAACACCCCTAAGATGATTAAGCACCCACCGCACCAAATTCTAATTAATATATCTATTTTTTTACTTTGATAATTAATGGAAATCATAATTTCATTTCTCTCTCTCATGCATACACACACACACACACACCTTCAAACCCCCATTCCTTCAACTCACTCTTTATTTTTATTTCATGGCTTGTCTTGGCTTAAAACCATTTTTAAAATATTATCTATCACTCCTAAACCTGTAAAACACTTCCTCAACTCTCAAATCATTCCCCCATACCTGTTACACACTTCTACTTGTGTCACACTTTTTCTTTTTACAACACTAGTTCAAATTTAAACTAAAACATCACTTCTATATGCAATCCAAATCATTTATATATATATATATATAGGAGTTAAGTTATAATACTTTATATAAACTAATATATCACAAAAATATAACACAAAATTCATAAAAATTCATCAAGCGGATCCATGTAGATCGACCATGCCCAAATGCACAAAACTAGCACAAAACAAGCTCAAAAACCATCACCTATATGAGATAAAACCACAAACACCATAACCATGATTAATAAATATAAAAATTCACTAATCACGTCAAATATTACATAACCACACCATCCATGGTCATTAATTAGGTTGCAAAAAAACAAATTCTTCATAAAACACTCAAGAAGGCTCATATCCTTCACAAAACAACTATATCCAGGACCCCGGCTTCACCTTTGGGCCTTACTACCACTAAAAACACCTAAAATTTGTCATTTAAACATATATTAGATTCCCATAGACATATATATCACATCCGTGCTTTATAGAGCTCATGAAACATCCATAAATCTAAACCACACCAACATTTTGTCGACCAAACTTAATCGCCCAAAAAGTAGTTTTAGAAACACAATTTGTTTGCACCATTTATGATACATTAAAGACCTATAAATTAATTCAATATGAAATAAATTAAACATTATTCACTCTCCAACTGGTATAAATCATTAACCAATCCATCTCATGCGTCATCTACATCCATTTCTTAGCAAGAGCAATCATGTCCTAATTATAATAAACCTTCTTCTCCACAAATCAAGCTGGATGACCCATCAAATATTATTATCATGATAAAAATATATACCACTAGAAATATATCTAAATAATCTTTCCGTAAACCTTACATTTACTTCCAACTCCAAGTGGAAGACCTCCAACCAATTTCATCTCTCGAAACTACTATTTTAGCCTTATATGACTCAAGAACTAGACTTGATTTCAACTTGCTCCATCACCTCAAACATCACTTAAAATATTTAAAAAGAATTTAAAACCCTTATAAATGTTTCCTAATCACCCATAAACCTTAAACAATCATTCATAACCTATATCCATCACCTTACCTCATGAAGCTTCTTAACACCATTCTCGAACTAGGCATCTCCCAAATTTGACCTTCAAAGATCCGGTCATAATTTTTTCATTCCTTATAAAAATATCAAGTTTGATAAATAAATGGAAATATATATGAACCAGGATCACAACACAACTTGATTTGGGTCCTAAATCTACATGTAGCTCCTAAAATTTAACTTTTACCACAAGTTGATCCAAACTACCCCAAAAACTAGTCTTTATAAATAGTGAACACTTTTCCATTTAAAAGATCAACCATGATCTCAAAATATCATAGAAATATAGGAAAAATTTAGGGATAAAACTAGTTTCAATTTATTTATAACCTTCTTTGGTGATATTTTCCTAAAACTATACTTATTCATAAATATGCGTTTTAGGGTGGGACCCACATACGGTCACATGCTCTAATTTACCTTTCTTGAAATATTAAGGAGTACTCTAAAAATTATAATAATCACTATTGAAAACTAAATCAAGACAAGATTAATATACCTATTTTGTCCAATTCACTTTTAACTAGGGTTTAGCTAGTGTTTCAAAGCAACTTATCTTCTTAACAATTGTTCATAAAAACATGATGATAAAAAAACTCATTCTTTTCCTAATATATTCATAACTCACCTAAAAATATATGACAAATATATTAGGTCCCGGTGGTGCAAATAAACTTGTAGTAATTAATATGTTGTTCATTGAATCACAATCATTTAATTATCAAACCAAGGGACGTAAACTTGAAACATTGTTAGTGTTGTATACACAGTTACAATAGATCTAGGAGGTTGGAAAATAAATAATTGTCACAACAATGCTTGGAAGGTAAACAAAACTAATAATTGGAAATGAATGGTTTCTAAATGCTAGTACTAAGAAAAATCTATAAATTCAGAATGTAGATACAGAAATTAAATGGTTCCTAGGTAAACATACATGTAATGAAACAAGACAAAAATGGAGGGGTTTATCAGATCGAAAATGGGCCCTAACTTGGGTGCTAATCCCTCCTAATTACGTAACTAGAGACTTATAAACAAAAATCATATCTTTATTGAATTTGTATGAACATTACATCAAAAACAAAGAAATATCCTCTATTAATTTATTAGATAATGAATGTATGAATGACCCTATGTTACCAACACTAACCCTTTCTTTTATACTTCTCATCTTACAAAAGACGTTAGAAGAATAAGATTTTAACATGGATTTTCAAAAAATTAAGTGAAATAGCTTCGATAGAAAAAGTGGAATATATTTTATTGGTACTAGATTTAATCTCCTTCAAGGCCAAGCAACATCATGGATTTGACAAGAAACTCGAGAAAGATAGATGATTATGTTTTTCGCTTTTGTAGCTAGGAAGCAATCTACTCGACTTTTTAGCACTCGTGCTTTGAAGAAGTGGGTAGCACCTTGAAAGGATGTGATATTATCCTAACTATTTTAGGTTGTGCCTCTCAACCAAGGTAAGAGAACCTATTTTGTAACCTCTGTTATTGAATAATACTGGTAAATCCTTATTTTGCACAAATTTTATAGACAAGACCTTGGGAAAATATGATCAACACACCAAATCTGACTCTCACGAGTTGTCACTTCTAGATTATGGAGATATTTTCAATACAAGGCAAAGGTTACTAAAGACATTAAGAAATCTTGATTGTTCTACATATTTTTGCAAGTAGATTTTGTTCCTTTGTTGATACACAGGGAAAACAGGGTAGTTCAGGGTGGATCAATGGTTTTTAAATGATTTTGGTGGGAGATGAAGTAGGATAAAGTTGATTATACTAGATCTTTGGAGGGACTTCACAATAATGAACAACTTCACAACGGAAAGCTTCATAATAGTCAAGATGTTCCTTCAACTAGAAGGTGTGCTTCAATGGAGGCCCAGATCAACACATTTTCACATAATCTTTGAGACTCCAACACGAAGGCTCGAATTGGAAGACTCAATTAAACACTAAAGTTTTTAATTAATCACACCTAAGGTACACCCAAAGACTTACAGACAATATTTATCAACAAATGACAATGAATTGATTTTAATTTTTTTATCTCATCCAAGATGAAGGCTCTTCTTGAAATGAAATTGCAAATACCATTAGACTATCATAGGGATGAGATCCTGTGTGATTTCACAAAAATTTCAGTATAAGATTGCAATAGGAATGAAAGAAACTATTTGTAGACATTTTGAAAATAAAGCAGACACAAAATTTCTAGAGATTAGACATAGATTAATTCCAAAATTTCTTAGATTCATCAACAGGGGAAAGCTTCTAGAGTAATATCAGTGATTTTCAATGGCTATACATCTACAACCAACTTGACACGATAAAAAATCTAACACAGAAGAAAATAACAGGTAATCTTAGCTTTGGTCTCTCGGGAAGATGACTTTCTCAAAAAATTCTCAAGAATTCATACTCCAACCATTTGCAAGAGTATTCTCATTACATTTATACATTTTTTCCCACTTAATTTTCCCCCCAAAAGAGAAGAATATTTGAGGGACCTTTAGTTGTTTTCAATTTGTTTCGAAATGACACATAACAAATTCAGATCTAAAATATTTCAAGTGGGCCAATTATGAACTCGATCATGTTTCTTGGGCCCTTGAATAATGATTAGTATGCCATGCCACAAATTTTCAGGAGTCCCTTTAATAATTCTGATTTTTTCATGTGATAAATCCCTTTTTAATCATTTTTTAGAGCCTCTGCATAGCTAGACTTAATAGGTCATCCCTTTTTGCTCTCGAGGCAATGCCTTTTTCACCTTTTATGCCTGTACTTTCATCATTTCATCTGTTTTTCCTCCTTTTCCTCTAAAATTTTACTCTACAAATTTTGGATCTAGCATTTTGCATTTTTACACAAGCCCTGAGAAAAACCCACTTCAAAAGTACTTTAGATTTACAAATTGAGCTCCCAAATTGATTCAATTGAACTTTACAAACCAAAACGACACAAATTTTCCACAATTTTGATGAAGAATGATGCAAAATTGCATCCCCAAACATTCTAGAGCTTCAATGGTGGAAAAATCAAATGAAATGCATAACTACCATTGATCTTGCCTTTCAAATTTTAATCGAGACCTACACATGGCAAAATGTTATTGGAAACGAGCTTAGAAGTACTTTTTGACATTTTATAACTTTTGGAAAAAAGTAAAAATTTAACATTTTTCTCCACCCCTCCACACTCAGAAAACAGGCTTCACATGTGTCCTAATGTGGGTCCCAAAGGAACCGCGACTCGATTCTACTATTTTACCTCATTTTTGGAAAAAGGAAATTTTTCCAAATTCTACCCACAGCTCTGCCCTTCCGCCTTTATCTTCTGATGTGGGTCCTAGCAGACCTGTGCTTCATTTTTTCACTTTATACTTATTTTCCAAAAAGGAAAAAGTTCCACATTTTCCCCATGGGGCCGCACCTATGTTTTTGACTATTCAACGTTGGCATTACTTTCCTGTTGAGGCCATTCTTCAACTTACAATTTTATCCCTTTTACAAAAGGCAAAAAACCTTAAATAAACCTCGAAGCTCCATTTCTCCGTTTCCTCGCCTACTACATGTCTCAATGGCACATTTTGAGATGGTCTCAAAAAGTAGAGAGCCCAAACAAGTGCAGGCTCAACAAGTGTCTCAGTCAAACAGAGTCTATAAAAAAGTTAAAGGTTCAGCGGAAGGCACCATGTGTCTAAGGTCCGAGATAGTCTCTTTCACCATTAAAAATTCAAAGAAAAGGCAGTGAGCGAAGCCCTCAAGGTGTCCTTCCGGTGCTTCTTTAAAATAAAACTCAAGGGCCTATCCCATAACATGTGCGGTACCTCCATGTGAAATTTTTTTGGGTTGAAGCGAGCCATAGAGTTTTTAGAGTGCCCCACCGAGCCGCATCCAACCAAAAAGGGCCATGTTTCCACTGATGCATAGATGTAATTTTGATGGGGAAAACTCACCCATCAAACCGTAAAATGTAGGAAAACCACCATTTGAGCCCGAAGATGAATTTTTCTTCAAGGACAAAGAATTTTGAGATGTTATAAGTTTCAAACATGATCCTCTCGAGCTACATCCAATCTTGTTTCCATAGGTATTTGGGACAAAAATAGCAGGGACAAAAAAATGTGACTGTGGTAAATAGAAAGAAAGGAACAACTCAAGTTTTATGCCCAATTTACAGACTCCTTTAGATGGATAGAGAAATGAAAAACAAATTTCTGGACCTTTAAGTGATCCTTGACCAAGGAAGGGACTGATCATGGCAACCAAATGGAGGAAAGAGTCTTCAAGCACCAATACGGGAGACAAAAACATGACAGAGGCCACAAACTGAGGAATTTCAATGACAAATGGGGTGAGACTAATTTGAGCACCAACATCAGCTCCGACTCGGGATGGGAACTCCCTACGAGTGCCATAAGAACAAATAGCAAACCAAGTGCCAAAAAAATACCATTGGGCAATAGAGTCAAAGAATAAGCCTGCAGAGCAGAACAACCACAACCATCCTCCAAAAAATGAACCAAGAAACCAACAAAACCAGGTCACCAAGGACCAGAAAACAAAAACACAAAAGTAGATGAGAACAAAGAACTATACACTATACAAATGGAGTATACCTTGATTTTGAGAAATTAATCAAGGAAATACTTCAAATGCCTACCATTATAGATATGACCATGCTAAGTATTTTGATATGTTTTTAACAGCTGGTCATATGATTTCCTCTCTTTTCCATCCAAGTTGCTATCTGACCACATTTCTTTAGGCTTATCCTTTGTGTCTGGGTCAATTTTTCTAACATCTTTCAAGGCTGCATCAAACATCAAATTCTCAGGAAAATCATCCTATTCATGATACCTGCATTGATCAATTTCATATTCCTTGAAAGAAACATAACTCACATAATTATCAATATCAATATCTGGATGTAATACTTCACAAGAAGCATTGTTGGGGTCCTCAATAAGATATAACATCTTCTTTTCACCAGGTAACTTCACAAGGTTGCCCTCAATTGGTATGGTGGCATAAGACATGTCCATATAAACATTTCCACCAACACTTGCATCCCACTTTCTTGATAACAACATGCCCCATTTGGCAGTGCAATCAATGACAACAACATCAAGTTTCAAGTTCTTACCCAGATAAGCTACAAGTTGTACCACCAAACCTTTTGCACATCCTACAAAAAGAACCTCTCTAGAATCCATGGCAATGCATCTTCCATATTATGTTGTCACTTTGATATCTAACTCATTCATGACCTTAAGAGGCATGACATTGCATGATTCTCTAGACTCAAACATGCAATTGTGCAGTGGTCTGTCCTTAATGATCAAAGTTGTAAAAAATGGATCAAAATTTAATTGGGATTCAACCAAATATGTCCCCAAGTAAACCTCAGGTGCTTCTCCAAGATCCTCCAATGTTGGTGGTGTTTCAAGGTCTGCAATGGTTGGAGGAGGAGTTTCTACAATGTTTACATTTCTGCCTGGGGTAATATTTTCTTCTTTCAATCCCAAGTACTCAAATTCTCTCTTCTTGTGCTCAGGAATCCTAAGCAACTCAACAATTGGAACACTAACTTTGATTTGACTCAAAACTTGGGAAATGTCATATGGAACATTCTTTGGCAAGGCAACATTGGAAGGGAGATTAGCAAACTCATCAGATGGCATGGGATTCTTGACAGTTTGGGCATGAGGAGAAGTATGAATCTTGTTTGGGACAACAAGGCCTTTGGAAGGTGTATCTTTCTTAGGATCCTCTTTAGGAATACTAGTAAGCAATGGAGTTTTAGGTTTGGCTTGAGGCCCTGCTCCTTTGACAACTCTACTCCTAGTATTATAATCCTTTTCTTGAGCAACAACAACGTTCATCAATAACTACCTATCTTCCTCCGAAGGGATTCCTCCATCATACTTCTTTATCATTAAATCTCTTAAATACTCAAATTCATTATTAGGTATTTCAAAATATTACACTACATCTACTTCAAAAGTATGAGGAGGAGGAAGAAGTGGTACCCAGTGAATGCAATCCCAAAATTTGTAGTAGTTCAAGCACTTATCACTTCGGTTGAAGTTGTTCCTTGTTGTGATCTTGAAGAGCAACCCATCATGTAAACATCATCATCAGTACCATCATTATCAGATTCTTCTTCTTGTTGATTTACTTCACATAGAGGATGGGGCAGAAAGCATCTATCACACCAATCAATCTCATTGGCTTCATCAACAACAACAACCCGGTAGTCAGAGGATCAAGAACCATTCTACTTTCATGTGCTTGGGGATGTCTATTTGCAGATCCCATGGGTCCTTTACCACTGTCTTCTAACCTCTCATCACCCATAGCATGATTGTCAAATCTGTCATGATTTTGTGCCTTTTCCTAACCTTGTGAACTCTGCCCAATTCATTTCTCTTCCTAAGCTAGTTTGTAAGAGATTTCTTTGACACCCTTGCCAAAGTTTTAACAACCTCCTCAAGATCCACACTCTTGTTTTCTTGAGGTTTTTCTTGGTTTATCAGTTTAACACCCTCCCTCTTAGGAGGTTTTCCAATGGACTTAATGTTGTTCTCAATTTACAGATCCATAGTAAAGGCCTGCCTCAAAGTGCCAAGGTTTTTATCCCTCAAATAGTATGCATCATTATTTTCAAATTCATAAGCATACTTTATAAGACAATATTCATCACATGGCCTCAAATTCACAGGAAATATTCTCAATGTCTTATTGAATCTTGTATTAAAATCATGCACTGATTCATTAGGATTCTTTTAATATTCTCAAATTCTGACAAAAGAAACCTAGGGTCTATTTTGTCACCATACTGCAATCTAAATGCATTCTTCATTTCAGTCCAAAAATTAATAGAGTTATTAGGCAGAGATTTATACCATTCCTCGCATCCTATTCTAATGTATGAATAAAAATTTATTATATACATTTTCAAACTCTATTTCAAATCGTCCATCATATTGACAAAGAGTTTCAAGTGTTGATCACCAATTATTGCATTATTTCCTTGAAACTTAGGAAAAAAAATTCTTACATCATGTGGCACATCATTCGATAGCCATCCATACCTCTAAAACTTATGGGATGAAAATTATTAACAAAAAATGGAGGTTTAGGTGGAGGATGAGACATATTATTCTAAGGAGGTGATCTTATAGGAGAAATAAAGTGATGAGGAGTGAGGGGTCTTTGTGATACAGGGATATAATTTTCAGAATGACTATCCCCTAATGGCTCTTTTTCATGGAAAACACTATCATATTTGGAAAATACAAGGGTAGAATGAGATGCAAATCCTTCAACTACAAAAGAAGGCCCTCTCCAGATGGAGAATTTGGATTTACAAAGAGACTACCTGATTCAAATTAGTTGAGGAAGCATTACAATCTTTAGACACGTGTTGATCGGTTTTACCAGTGGAGATCTCTTTTCTTGATGCTTGATCTCCAAAACCTTCTGAATTAGACTTTCCAAACTCTGAAACAACCTTCTACTAGGGACCTTGGTGAAGAAATATCTTCTTCCTTCCATCTTTGCAGAGATTAATGACAAATCTTACTTGATATATTTTAAGACACTAGTATTTATTAAGGATTTAAATAGTAAACAATTGCCATTAAGGATTTTCACCTTAGTTTGTGCAAATGCACTATGAAAGACCTATCAAATGTCTATCAATACTAGAATCATGCAAAGTTTACAAGATCTTCTATTCTTCTACCCAAATTTATCAATAATGATACAAATGTTAGTGCGATAATTGTATAAGATGGAAATATTGCACTCGTAACTTACAACTTTCAACAATTCTTATAGATCTCAACAAATAATGATGTTTCAACAAAGTATTTATACTTTAAAATCAGAAAATCATTACCAAGGTTTGTATGCATACACTTTTGTTCAAATACTTTAAAGAGTCCCTAAGCAATGGTGCCAAAATCATTTTAATGGACCAAATGGATACAAATTGGTAATAGATTAACAAATTAGTCTTGGCAATGCAAATCAGTTCCCAACAACGTAAATCGGTTCCCGAAAATGGCACCCAAGAGTCTTGGTACCCATATTTAATCTCCTTCAAAGGCCAAGAAGCATCATGGATTTGACATGACACTCAGAAGCAGATAGATAATTATGTATGTCATTTTGTAGCTGGGGAAGCAATCTATTTGACCTTTTAACACTTAGGTTTTGAAGAAGTGGGTAGCACCTTAAAAGGATGTGATCTTATCCTAACTATTTTAGGTTGTGCCTCTCAACCAAGGTAAGAGAACCTATTTTGTAACTTATGTTATTGAAGAATGGTAAATCCTTCTTTTGCATAAATTTTATAGAGAAGACCTTGGGAAAATATGATCAACACACCAAATCTGACTCTCACGAGTTGTCACTTCCAGATTATGGAGATATTTTCAATACAAGGCAAAGGTTACTAAAGACATTAAGAAATCCTGATTGTTCTACATATTTTTGCAAGTAGATTTTGTTCCTTTGTTGATACACAGGAAAACAAGGGTAGTTCAGGGTGGATCAATGGTTTTTAAATGATTTTGGTGGGAGATGAAGTAGGATAAAGTTGATTATACCAGATCTTTGGAGGGACTTCACAATAATGAACAACTTCACAACGGAAAGCTTCAGAATAGTCAAGATGTTCCTTCAACCAGAAGGTGTGCTTCAATGGAGGCCTAGATCAACACATTTTCACATAATATTTGAGACTCCAACACAAAGGCTCAAATTAGAAGACTCAATTAAACACTAAAGTTTCTAATTAATCATGCCTAAGGTACACTGAAGACTTATAGACAATCTTTATCAACAAATGACAGTGAATTGATTTTAATTTTTTTATCTCATCCAAGATGAAGGATCTTCTTGAAATGAAATTGTAAATACCATTAGACTATCACAGGGATGAGATCCTATGTGATTTCACAAAAATTCAATATAAGATTGTAATACGAACGAATGAAACTATTTGCATACATTCTCGAAAAATAAAGCGATGTAAAATTGCAAGAGATTAGACACAATTTAATTCCAAAATTACTTAGATTCATCAGCAGGGGAAAGCTTCTAGAGCAATCTCAGTGATTTTCAATGGCTATACATCTACAACCAACTTGACACGACGCAAAATTCTAACACAAGAAAATAACAAGTAATCTTAGCTTTAGTCTCTTTGGAGGATGGCTTTCTCAAAAAAATTCTCAAGAATTCATACTTCGACCATTTGCAAGAGTATTCTCATTGCATTTATACATTTTTTCCCACTCAATTTTCCCCCAAAAGAGAATAATATTTGAGGGACCTTTACTTGTTTTCAATTTGTTTCAGAGAGCGACGCTTAACAAATTCAGATCCAAAATTTGCTAGGTGGACTAATTATGAACTGATCACATTTCTTAGGTCCTCAACTAATGAATAGGATGCCATACCACAAATTTTTAGGAGTCCCTTTAATCATTCTAATTTTGTCATGTGATAAATCCCCTTTTTAATCATTTTTCAGAGCCTCTACATAGCTAGACTTGAGAACTCATCCCTTTTTTCTCTCGAGGCAATACCTTTTTCATCTTTTGTGCTTGTACTTTCATCATTTCATCCTTTTTCCTCCTTTTCCTCTGAAATTTTACTCTACAAGTTCTGATCTGACATTTTGCATTTTTGCACGAGCCCAAGCAAAAATCCACTTCAAAAGTACTTCAAATTTACAAATTGAACTCCCAAATTGATTCAATTGAAATTTTCATACATCCAAACATCCTGGAGCTTCAATGGCGGAAAAATCAAATGAAATGCATAGCTACCATTGATCTTGCCTTTCAACTTTTAATCTGAGCCCTCCACATGGAAAAATGTGATTGGAAATAGGCCTGGGAGAACTTTTTGATATTTTATAACTTTTGGAAAAAGTAAAATTTTGACATTTTTCTCCACCCCTCCGCCTCATAAAATGGGCTTGACACATGTCCCAATGTGGGTCCCAGAGGAACCATGGCTTGATTATGCTATTTTACCTCATTTTTGGAAAAAGGAAAATTTTCCAAATTTTCCCCGCAGCTCTGCCCTTCCACCTTTAGCTTTTGATGTGGGTCCCAGCTGGACTTGCGCTTCATTTTTTCACTTTATACTTATTTTCCAAAAAGGAAAAAGTTCCACATTTTCCCCACGGGCCCACACCTCCATTTTTGACTATTCAACACTGGCATTACTTTCTGTCAGGGCCACACTTCAACATATAATTTTATCCTTTTTAACAAAAGGAAAAAAACCTTAAATAACCCAAAAGCTCCATTTCTCCATTTATCCGCCTACTATGTGTCTCAATGGCACATTTTGAGATGGTCCCAAAAAATAGAAACCCCAAAGAAGCACAGGATCAACACGTGTCTCGATGCCTGAAGAGTCTATCAAAAATTTGAAGGTTCAACGATAGGCACCATGTGTTTAAGGTCCAAGATAGTCTCTTTAGGGCGTTGAGAATTCCAAGTAAAAGGTAGAGTGGGAAAAATCCTCTAAGTGTCCACGTGGTGCTTCTTCAAAATAAAACTCAAGGGCCGATCCCCAAACATGTACGGTCCCTCCACGTGGACAAGTTTTGGGTTGAAGTGAGCCATAGAGTTTTTAGAGTTCCCTTTGAGTTGCATCCAACAAAAAGGGCCACGTTTCCAATGATGTAGAGATGTACTTTTGACAAGGAAAACTCATCCGTCAAACCGTAAAAATGTAGGAAAACCACCATTTGAGCCCAAAGATGAATTTTTCTTCAAGGACAGAGAATTTGGAGATGTTATAAGTTTCAAACATGATCCTCCAAGCTACATCCAATCTTGTTTCCATAGGTATTTGGGACATAAATAGCAGGGACAACAAAACGTGACTATGGTAAACAGAAAGAAAGGAACAACTTGAGTTTTATGCCCAATTTACAAGATCCTTCAGATGGATAGAGAAACAAAAAAATTCTAAACCTTTAAGAGATCCTCGACCAAGGAAGGGATTGATCATGACAACCAAATGGAGGACAGAGTCTTCAAGCACCAATATGGGGAGACAGAAAACATGACAGAGGCCACAAAATGAGGAATTTCAATGACAAATGGGGCAAGACTAATTTGAGCACCAACATCTTTAACACAAAAAAAAGATATTCAACACATGTTATGAAACTCATAACATGTGTTCATTTAATATTCAATTATTCTTTAGTTAATCAACCACTTACTTTAATCATATGTTAACTCAATCAATAAATTATTAATAGTTTGCAATAAATGATTAGATCAAAGGTTGAGTTATCTTGTGGTTCTACATGTTCTATTTGTAACTGATTCTTTAGTGCCACATACAGAGTTGACCTCCATTCATCATGCCTTCCAAAAGATATTCAAAAATCAAGTTCTTTGTTGTAGATGATTTCCTTTGGCTACGGATGGGTTGTTGTAAATGAGTTGTTGCGGATAGTTCCTTTGTTGCATATGAGTTGGTGGATACGGAAAATTCTTACAACTAAGAGTGGCATCACACATATCATCATTCAAACAACTTATTTAGATAATAAGAATAAATACACACAAAATACAACAAAATAAAGATAGATAGATATAACTATATTAATCAATAATTATGCCACAAGTTTAAGGTTATAATGGTAATGTTTAGCAAAGTGTACTTGGAAAATACATGGATATAACTACAATGGCTTGATCAAAATACAAAATATGAGTTGTTTATAAAGTCAATTAACATAACTCATCATACCCCAAGCTTAATCTATTGAATGTCCTCATTCAAGGAATTCATATCTTTGTTGTTTATAATTGCATTCGTGCTTGAAATAAATTTGAGTATTTGTTCCTTCTTCCTCTGACAAGAAATAGCCATAATTCCTCATGAACTTGCTCCAAACTCTATTTTGTATCCTCTCACTGGACAACAAGTCACTGTCCATGGTGGTATTGGAAAATGAAATATTGGTGGGTGGTAGCCTATAGGAAACCAATTCTCTACACATTCATTAGTTATCTCAATGTATGTGTTCACTCTTTTCAAATTTGGCATTATGTTGGGATAACAGTGCATATTTCCTCTATAGTTATGGGGATAGCTCATTCCATCTCATTTTGCATGCTTGTATGACCTGAATCCCATGTTCCTTGATCATTGACCTTACTTATGTGTGATTTTTGTCCTCATTTACAACACTCTCTTCCTGATCACCTTCTTCTTTATATACTTTTCATATTTCTCTACAACCTCTTCATATTTTGTGGCCTCAACCCTGACAAATAATGGTTGGAACTTCTCCAAATGTCTATACTCTTCCATCTTCCTGGCTCTGTCCAATTCATTTGAAAAATAAGAGCATATGGCCTTAAATTGTACATCCCTAATGTATAGTATTGGGATCCAATATTTGTCATATTGTAGGGAATAATTGTGGAAATAAAGCTCACATAACAAGTTCTAGAGTTCATGGGTGTTGTTATGGTATAATGTAAAGAATCTCCTAGCTGAGTTGATATCATATAGCATGTCAGAATTAATGCAAGTAAGTTTATGTTGCAACATCTTTTCTTTCAAGTAGATTACATAAACACTTGATGGGGACCTGCATTTGAATATTTACATTTGAACTTCTTCTTCTTTTTTTCTTCTTCAACCTCTTAATATCTCTATCCTTGTCCTTCGCTTATTACTTATGCTTAGAGATGAGGGATTTTTCTCTTTTCACCATTTTCCTTTTAGATTGTTGACACACTGCTTTCCAATTGCAACATCAAATATTAAATATTTGGTACCATAGTCTGTGTTTCCATTTCCTTACAAGATGTTTTTTTAGGTTCTGTGATAATTTCATGAATAACAATCTGGGACTGGAATTTATTCTTGTTCTTTTTCTTGTTCTTTTCTCAATGACTTGCTCAAAAACCATAGGAATTTTTTCTTGTTCACTTCTTATTCCAAATTCCTCTTCTTGATGACCTTTCACTTCATGAACTTCCTCCTCATTATTTTGTGGCTCTTCTTGATCCTCCATGGGTTGTTGAGAAAATTCATACTCATGAATTATGGCATCAATATCTAGTTTCTTTTCCTCCAACTTTTGGGGCTCAATGCTCCCCTTTGTAGCTTCAAATCACCGTCTATCTAGTTAGATGGGTTTTGATTGTATTGAGATAGAGTTTTTTTCTTTTTTTCTAATCCTATGAGATTGCCTAGGTTGTAGAGGAGAATAATGAGAGGATTTGTGTTTGGATTTTTAAGTGGGGGTTTTGGGAGAGGATAATTTTAAAAGGGTTTTATCTATGAAAATTCTCTCAAGAGAGATAGGTAAAGGGTGTTCCTCGATCGAGGTATAACTTTAGAAATTAATGCTTCTTAAGGTTGGGAGGTGGATGCCAAAGCCTCTGTTACATATGCATAATATTTTTAATGATGCTCCTTTTATTTCTCCTATTTCCCATCAATGTCTCAAAACCTGTTTACCCTTACCCATAGTATTTTTGGATGACCTCTTTATAATGTATATTTAACCACTAGGGTTATAAGACAATGATGTGATAATGTTTCCCTCCCCCTCTATACTTCATGACTCATTTTATTCAACATTTCATGTAAGAAGTTTGGTACATTCACTTGATGGTTATTCTTCAGATGATTCAACAACTTAAAATGTATTGTATTCAATCTAGAATACCTCCCTTCACAAGTAAAGTATTGAATAAAAATGTGGTAGCTTGTTCCCACAAGGGTTTAAGAGAGGTTTTAAATGTACCTTGTCTATATCAAATGAGCTTGTCAACACCATCTATGAAATTCTCTTTGCTTCTTAAGGATTGGCCTTTTTTGGGCATAATTATACTTGTGTTGGTAGACCAGGAATTTCAGTAAGAATTTCATCACCGAGCCTAACTGTTAATCCTTTCACCCTTTCCTCTACATTTCGAGTGTGTTACAAAATTCTCAGTAACAATTTTCTCATCAAAAACCTAAAAATTATTAATATAATCCATCCAACTATGGTCCCGACAATAATACACGATCTGAAAGTGAAAAATTAATAGTGGGCTCTTGCCTTATCAAGTCACCTCCCATGGAGGACACACAAATTCTTTTGGATTCAATACATAATAATACAATTCTGTTTTGAAAACACTTTGTGAAATTGAGTTTTATTGTCGTTTTTCCATCTTTTTGAAACTTGTGTTACCGATAGGACAAGTGACACGATTATGGGTAAGCAATCATTAATAGATGTGACAATGTGGATAAAATGAAGCAAGGTGATGTGACAACATGATATTACATGGAGGGGGTAAATTATACACATCATTGCTTGAAAGGCAGGTCATTAAATGATACATGTGCATGATGACTCATAATAATCACGACTAAATATAATTGAACTAATTATACATTATTGAAGTGATAGGATGAGTGCACTTATCTTATTGTTTACGTGTAATGATGGTTGTGCATGCTTATGTGATATTGAGTCTTGGTTGGATGTAACCTTCCAAAATGTCATGGACATGTGTTAAAATAATGTTGGCTGCTCCTTAATACAAATGGATAATTCCTAAAGTGGGAACTCTATTCAGTTATGAGTACCAATAACTACTTTTCCATTACCCATACGTGTATAAATGCATGTTCTCTATTATTCTTCATGAGTTCTACTAAACATAAAAGACAAAGTAGGTACTTGTTTCATGTGACTGTAAGTGGAACTTATAGTCATCAAACTCTCTCCTTGTGATGGATATCATGCCCTCCTACATCCTCCTAATAGTAAACCCTATAAAATAAAAAAATTATAGAATAAATGTTAGCAGAGTGTTGTTGATCACCCAGAAGGCATATCATAACACTTTTATTTGACCTTGGAATATCCAACAAGATGAATGCACCAAGGCCACTGAAATATATTAAATCTTATGAAAAATCAGAAGGTGAGCCAAAAATCCCAACCTCTATGGTTAATTTTTATGTCCTTACTTCCATTCTTGTTTGACCTCATCTGAATATTTCAAAAGATGAGTCTTTGTCAACTAGATTTTTATACAATCTCATCTTGTGGCCATTCACCAATAGCTTGAACCTCACAGGATCTATGGTAGTGAGCTTTACAACTCCATTGGGGAATATTTTCTCAATTTCATAGGGGCCTAGCCACCTTTTCCTGAGCTTTCCTATATGATCCTTATATTTTGAATCAAATAAGAGTTCTCAATCACCTTCCTAGAACTATCTTGTCTTGATGTATTGGTCATGCCATTTAACCCTTTGCTTCTACACCACCTCTATTTTATGTACTACTTGTCTTCTCAATTCATCCAACTCATTGATCTGGAGTATTATTTTTCTTTGTGTTTCTAATAAATCTATGCACAATCGAAATGCGAGTCCTCAATGTTTTGTGCTCAAATTTAATTAGCAAAACAATAGTCTTGTCATACAAGAGTTCAAATAGTGTGAAGCCATTTATGGTCCTCCACATTTTATTGAATTCCTAGACTTCTTCTAGAATCCTATCTACCCAAAGATTTCATGTGGAGTGCAATGGTCTTGGTCAATATGGCCTCTATCTCTCTATTTGTAACCTCTACTTGACCATTGGACCAAGGATGATACGGTGTAGACTTCTTATTTTTGATTTCATATTCCTTAACCAGATCAAAAATTACATCAATAATAAAATGTGTACCTTGGTCTGTGATAATCTCCCTTGGGACTCCATACCTGGTGAAGATGTGATCATATAGGAACTTGGCTATTGTTTAACTTTTCTAGTTTAGCAATGCCTTCACTTTGTCCACTTTGTTAAGCAATATGTGCATACCAAGATTAATTATTTTTTCTAATATGGAGGGCCTATTGGACCAATAAAATATAAGCCCCACTTTTCAAAAGGTTGCAAGACCAATTGAGGCTACAATGGCATCTCATCATATCTAGTGGGCTTACCCATTATTTGACATTTATCACACATCTCAGTGTATAGTGTTGCATCCTTATGTAGTTTTGGCTAGTAATAAGCAATAATAAACAATTATTTTGTTCTTTTTGTAGCAAAATTTCCTCTGAAAGTTTTACTATGGAAGGATTTGAGGATGTAAAATATATCCTCATCATCTATACACCTCATTATTTGATCTTGTCCCTTATGAAATAAAAATCCATCTATCCAAGAAAAAGATAAATTATTTTCAACTATATTTTTTTTCAAAGTAGAAGTAATGTGGATGTGTTTTACTTAAGACCAAGTAATTAGCTATATCTGCATACTAACGTGTTTTTTAAGAAATAGAAAATAAGTTCTCATCTTGAAAGGAATCATAAAATACTTTCTCTTCAACATTGGTCTCCATCTTGAAGAGGAAATCTGATACCACATTATCCTTTCCAGATTTTCTACTGCGGTGACATCAAATTCTTGCAAGAGGAGTAGCCACCTTATGATTCTTATACTTACTAATGGTTTTTTATTAGATATTTAATTGCATCATGATCAATGTGAATAAACACTGGATATCTTATGATATAGTATCTTAATTTATTCATAGCATATACAATCGCCAAAACTCCTTTTTATTCTTGTGTAGTTTAATTCTACATGTTCCAAGTTCTTACTAACATAGTATATAACATAATTCTAGATTCCATTATTTTTCCTAGGACATATCCAATAGCATGATATCATGCATCTATGTGGATGTGAAAAGGTAGGTTCTAATCTGGTCCTCTCAACATGGGAGTAGTAGTTAACATCTGTTTTAAAGTTTAAAAATAATATTCACATCACTTTGTCCATACAAAGTCAACATCCTTCCCTAGCAATGAAAAAAGTGGCACTACAATCTTGCTAAAGTATTGTATGAGACTTTTTTAATATCTAGCATGGCCTATAAAGCTTCTAACATCCTTTTGTTTCCTTGGTTTTGGCAGGTTGATTATTACATACACGTTTGTTAGATCAACTTGAATTCCTTCAGAGTAAAGGTAGTGCCTCATAACTATACCTTCGACATCATCACATACCACTTATCATTACTTATAGATATTTTTTTCTCCTTGCATATTTTCAATACCTTATCCATAGTTTGCATAACTTCTTCAAAATTTCTTCCATGTATAGTGAATTCATCCATATAGTAGGGTTCAATTTAAGAGAGCTCCTGGAAATCGAGGTGGAAAATACTCGGCGAATATCCTCGAAACAAGTTTCGCGAGAAGGTGAATTTTTGGGGGGTTCAACAGCAAAATTTTCACCTGATTTTTAAGTAGTGTGACAGATATTTGTTATCACGCATCAAAAATGTTGTTGTCATGCATCAATGAGCCTAGCTGATGCATGTCAACAACCTTGTTGACGTGTGAAAAAAACTTGTTGTCAAGCATTTATAGCCTTTGCCCTCTAGTCATGTGACAAAAAAATCTATATGTCACTCATCAACAAACTCTCTATCATGTGTCTACTTCCTCCACACTCCTATCACATGTCAAAAACTCTCCTTGTCACATGTCAACAAACTCTCCCTTTCATGGATCAACAAACTATTTGTTACACGCCTACACCTTTGCCATCTTGTCGCACGTCCATGTAGCCTCTACCCTCTTATCACACATTTATTGTACTTGATAATACATATGCCCCCAGGTGGTATGAGTGAGATAGTAGTGTTCTACCTGTAAATAATCTAGGATTATATAGGGGATAGTTTCAAGGGTAGGCAAAGCCAACCCCTAAAAAATTAAATTGTAATTTTTAGGTGAACAGGTCAATGACCCATGCCAAAAAATTTGCCTTTTCAATTTTTTCAAAAATGAAATATTCACCATATTATGAATATTCACCACTAAAATTATCCCTTCCATAGAGACTTAAATGTAGTCATTTTTCAAATAAAAATATAATCAAGAATGCCCTTTGGAATGTAGTTGGTGCATTACACAAGCCAAATGGAAGAACTAAATAGGAAAATGTTCCCCATGGACATGTGAAGGTAGTGTTTCTTGGTCCTATGGTACAATCTGAATATGATTATAGCCACTATATCCATTAAGAAAAGAGAAGTATTTCTTACCAGCTAGAGTATCAAACACTTGATCAATGAAGGTAAATGAGAAGTGATATTTGTTTGTGGCTGATTTCAGCTCCTTGTAATCTATGCAGATCCTCCATCTATCATTTTTATTTGGCACAATGACAAGAGGATACCCATTGACTTTCTGATATGGGGTATATGAATCCAACATCAAACAAATTTTATACTTCAACCTTTATAATCTCTTTTACTACTTCTTTGAGGTTTTCATATTAGTTTACAATCTTCTTTGATGTAAATCTTGTGAGAGAAAATCCTAGGATTAATCCCATGCATATCACCATATTCCCAAGAAAATTTTGTTTTATGTTTTTGAAGAAGAGAAATCAACAATTTCTCCTATTGTCTATCCAAAAATTTCTTACATTAAGTGGTCTCCTAGTGTTATTTCCACTTGTTTGGAGAGGTCCATAATTGAACACATGATTCTACTAATAGAATTTAGTATGTAATCATGGGGAAGAAGTTGATGAAGAATATAATTCTTACCTGGAATATATATGGTGTTTTACCACGGAAGAAATTGGTTCAAGGGGAATCTTAAGGACCTTAATCTATCATCCAATTATTCATTTATTCCATATTTATTCTGCAAGACATTAGAGAGAAAAACATCTTCTTATTGATATTCAATTGTAAAATAATTCTCCAAAGATCATGAACTATTATACGAGATCTCGATCAGCTTCTGGTTCTTCAACCCAAATTTTTTTATCTTCATCATTCAATGGTTTTGCAGAGGATAGAGCATAAGCTTCTTGGTACTGCATTTCCATTTGAGATAATTATTTTTCTAGATCTATAACCTATGAATACATCAACAATGGCCAGCCATGGTCTTCCCAATATAATATAATAACCTCCTAAAATTTATTTTGGTTGAAGGAAAATAAAATCAATTGGGTATTCTCAAGATTCTACCACCACAAAAATGTCCTCAAGGACTCTTTCATGCCTCACTTCTTATCTATCTTCCAGGTTGCAAGACTATAGTTGATGGTCTTAGTCCTTCCAACTTTAGGTCATCCATGATTTTCTTATTCATGATGTTGATTTCTACCCTAAGTCAATCATATTATTCTTTATTGTTGTGTTATTGATAGTAACATTTAGCAAAGGAATTTATGGATCTATGTATTTGGGTAGCACTTAATTTCCAAGCATGATATACGCCGTAGTCCAATAACCTACATAGTGTGTGGATCTTTAATTTTTATTCCTATATTTTTAATGTATAGATCCTTAACCAGCTTGTTATAGATGGGCACATCCTTAATGACTTGAATAAGTGGAATATTCACACAAATATCCTTCACTCATTGAAAAAATTAGAATAAAAATCTGATTTAGGGTCAATATTTCTTTCCTATAATCTCTTTGGAAATGGAGGTTCATTAACTTGTGTCTTATCCTTGCTAGAACTCTATTCATGTTGTTTTAGATCATCTTTCAATGCTTTATAGCCTTGTTGCAGATCGCATGCAAGAATTGTAGTTCATCTGCAACCTTTGTGATGGTGGGTTTACTTAGTGGGAGAAGTGCTCTTCCTAAGTGGAGATGGATATCATTGACATCAACTGAATAAGTAGAGTATTGAATTGATTCAATGGTGTAGGATTCCTGAGAAACTTTATTATTTGGTTTAGGTGTTGGCTGAGCTGTAAATTTAGTATCTTTTGGTTGAGATCTAGGTTAGGGTTTTGGCATCAAATCTTGATGTTGTGGCTAAGGAGGTTGTTGGTTTAGTCATGTTAGTAGTTGGGAGTCTGATTTCTCCATTAATTCCCTCCTATCTAAAGTTGTTGCCATGAAGAAGGGGGTTTCTACCACCGTTGGCCTTAGAACTAAGGTTTCCATAAATGTTGGTATTGGCTAGTGTATGGTGCCAATCCTTGCTGAGTATTAGCCAAAGGCGGGGTTGGATATATGAATTAATAATCCAATTTTGAAAATATGTCATGGGATATTTTGGCATACCTTCTTATCTTAGAGGCAAAGGCATCCTTTAGGAAACACATAAAACTTTCACATCCTTCATTTCTATCATCTTGAGTTATGATGTAGCCTCTTTTCCCTCTATAATATTGGCCAATCACCTGCATCTACAATCAAATTTATTTTATTTTGCATGCATAGAAGAGATCTGTAAGTTTTTCCTCCGCATCTTCTCTCTTCTTCTTTACATGAAGAACATCAAGATGGGTGGTCATATCATTAAATATTTCCTATTTCATGTTATTGAACATGTTTACAATCTTTGATTTAGATATTTCCCCAATTCCTTTGGTATTTGATCCACCATTTGACATAAAATTCCTTATTATCTTCAAAATTTCTCTAGAATAATTCCTGCAAGATTCACAAATCTCATGAAAAGTATATTTTTAGATATATCTAGTTCTTATCGAGTCCAAAGTATTCATGTCCTCCTCACCGAGTCTTTTTAAGAAAAATAACTTGAGAGACTTAGAAGGTAACTTTATGTGTCTTGAATTCTGAACGCAAAATAGGAATCTCTCTGGGTAATCTTCTAATGGCTCATCTTCCTTTTGTGACATTTTGAAGAGTTCATCACCTCTTCTACTACTTGGCCTACAATATTCTTGGTACTTGGTCAAAAATTTTCCTTCATCCACTGCCATGTAGTAACAACATCCCTACCTAAACCCATAAACCATCTCAAGGATGCATCATTGAGTGTAGCAGGGAACAACTTTGACTTGTGTGCATCAGTTGTATAGTCATAAATTTTTCATAAAACATAAAAATAAAACAAGAAATTATCTGGGTATTCATTCATAGATCCATGGAAATTAGGAAGAACTAAGGGAGTTTTGTTTTTAGTAACAACATGTTGATTGTTATTGGAGATGGGAAACTCAAATGTACTTGGTTCTCCTTCTTCCACATTTTGATTCACTTCTTCTTCCATGTATGTTAGTTCAATAGCAACTTCAGAACTTTCACTTGGAGGGATATGTTCTAACAACAAACCTTGTATAGAGGAAGATGTATCTTCTTCAGAATCATAAGTGATTTATGCTACTCAAGGATTGGGTAGGAATCTACCATCATAATCTCTAGGAAGATGCATAAATAAACTACTAAACTCAATCAACATTCATTAGTGGGGGTTTTGAGGTAGAATTTCTACAACCTAAACTGAACTAAGAAATTCAAATATGAAAAAACCTCATAAAAATTCCTATAAATTGGCAATATCCTGAAAATGGCGTCAACAATGTTGGTGGAAATCAACTTGTAGAAATTAATATGTTATTCATTGAATCACAATCATTTAATCATCAAACCATGGGATGTAAATTTGAAACATTTTCAGTGTTGTATACATAGTTACAGTAGATCTAGGAGGTTGGAAAATAAATAACTATCACAATAATGCTTGAAAGGTAAAAAAATGATAATATGAAATGAATGGTTTCTCAATGCTAATAATAAGAAAAAGATATAAATTTAGAATAAATATACAAACAGTAAATAGTTCCTAGGTAAACATACAAGCAATGAAACAAGAACACAATGGAGGGGTTTAACAGACCGCAAGTGGGCCCTGACTTAGGTGTTAATCCCTCCTAAATTCTATAACTAGAGACTAATAAATAGAACTCATATCTTTATTGAATTTACATGAACATTACATCAAGGAAAAAATAAATATCCTCTATGAATTTCTCAGATAATCAATGTATGAACAAACCTCTATTACCAACACTAACCCTTTCTTTTATACTTCTCATCTTATAGTAAGACGTTAGAAGAAGAAGAGTTCAACATGGAGTTTCAACAAATTAAGTGAAATATCTTCGATAGAACAAGTGAAAGATCTTTAACAAAAAAACAAGAGATTCAACACATGTTACAAAATTCACAATAAGTGTTCAATTACTCTTCAGTTAATTGACTAGTTCCTTCAATCATGTGTTAACTCAATCAATCAATTATCAATAGTTTACAATAAATGATCAAATCAAGATTGATTTATCAAAAATGGTGGTGAAAATCAACTTGTAGTAATTAATATGTTGTTAATTGAATCAAACTCATTTAATTATCAAACCATGGGACATATACTTTAAACATTTCTAGTTCTATATATATAGTTATAGTATATTTAGGAGGTTGGAAAATAAATAATTGTCATAACAATTGTTCAAAGATAAACATAATTGATAATTGAAATGAATGGTTTCTAAATTATAGTACTAAGATAAAGCTATAAATTCATAATGTAGATACATAAAGTAAATGGTTCCTAGGTAAACATACATGTAATGAAACAAGACAACAATGGAGGGGTTTAGTAAACCACAAGTGGGCCCTGACTTGGGTGCTAATCCCTCTTAAATTATACAACTAGAGAATAAAAAAACTCAGATATTTATTTAATTTGCATGAAAATTACATCAAGTAACAAAGTAATATCCTTTATGAATTTATCTGATAATCAATGTATGAATGACCCTCTATTACCAACACTAACCTTTTATTTTATACTTCTCATCTTACAACAAGACGTTAGAAGAAGAAGAGTTCAACATGGAGTTTCAACAAATTAAGTAAAATATATTCAAGAGAGAAAGTGGAATATCTTTACCAAAAAAAAGAGATTCAACACATGCTACAAAATTCACAAAAGGTTTTTATTTATTTGAAACTAGTTCCTTTAATCATGTGTTAAATCAATCAATAAGTTATCAATAATTTGTAATAAATTATTAGATAAAAGGTTGAGTTGTCTCCCGGTTCTACATGTTCCAATTATAAATTCTTCTTCAGTGGTATGTAAATACTTGAGAACCATTCATCATGCCTTCCAAAATATCTTCATAATGTGGGCTCTTTGTTGTAGATGATTTCCTTTGGTGAAGACAAGTTGTTGTGGACACGTTCTTTAGTTATAGATAAGTCATTGATGGTTGCTTTACTACATATAAGTTGTTGCATATGGAAAATTTCTTACAAACAAGAGTGGAATCACACATATCATCATTCAAACAACTTATTGGGATAATAAGAATAAATACACACAAAATACCATAGAATAAAGATAACTATATTAATCAGTAATTATGCCACGAGTTCAAGGTTGTAATGGTAATGTTCAAAAGTGTACTTGGAAAATACATGGATATAACTACAATGGCTTGATAAAATACATAATATGATTTTTTTATAAGGAAATTAACACAACTAATCAGGTCCTCATGAAAAGAACACATCTAACAACGAGCATCCGAAAGTCAATTTTTCCTCAAATCATCACTTTAAAATACCCAGCTTTACTAAAATGCCATATCTTCAAAAATATTCTTTAGAATGAGTTGAAAATTGTCATGAAGCATCATGAAAAAAATATCTAGTTTTCCATGCTCACCATATATACTAAACATGTCTGAAAATATCTTTAAAACTATCATTTATCCATGTCATCTTACATGTTCCCAACTTCTTACTTCCCAAGGACTTCATACATGCACTAAACCTATGATAACTAACATGAAACTCATCATACATGTCATATACCTCATCAAAATATTGTGAACATGACTAATTAGGATTGATCAACTATAAATCTCATACCTCCATACCATTCTGCATGCTCTAGGGCTAGGAATATACATGGAATGACTTAAATCAACCATAAAACCCGGTGAACTAACCATTCTGACCTCTTACAAAATCATTAGAACCTTTAACATACCTCTAGGACCATGAATGACATCATGAAAACCTTAAAATCACTTGGGAGTACTCAAACTATGACTATGCTCACTAGACGATACACAAGGACTTCATAGAACATCACCTAACTTGGTCACTACTAATCAAACTTCATGTTTGAAAACCGACTATCACCTCATGGAGACTCACATGATGTCATGAAACCCTTTTCCATTAATAGACTTGACATAAATTACAACACTAAAACAAAATGACCAACAAAAGGTCCCCAAATCCAAAACCACCACTCAGTGCCCCCATCCTCTTACAAGCACACATGTCGAACATTATTCTTGAGTTCTATAATTTACAAAGTGAGTAGTAACGATGTTGTTTACATCCTTTTCAAAAACTTGACCAGCCCAAATCACTCCCAAAGTGAACTCAAAAATCATCTAAGTATTCACATGTCTCCTATTTGCTTAGGGTTTTCATATTATATGCTTGTTTACTTGCGTCATTTATATATTTTAGAATTTTTATATCTTATATAACAATAGTTACTCTACAATATAGATTTAAGTTGGATTTAAGTAATTCACTGGTGAACCCCAATGCACAAACCCCGCTTTATAAGAATGCATCATAATCTATCCCCTTCTTCTGAATTTATGTATAGATCTTCTTATCCCTCTTATACTCCCACCAAGGTTTCTGGAATGGTTGTCATTGTTGTTCATTTTATGTAATTATGTACTCAATATCCTCCTTGCTTCATCACTCTAATGCCTGATACAACCATGAATGTAGTCACCACTCACTACATTCATCCTCCTATAGCTCCACCTGTCTCTTTTCCACCACCTATTACTCCTACCATTCCTACCACCACATCTAAGGTTTATGACATCATTTAGAAGCTTAAGAATACACCTTTCAAAATCTATCTTTATGATCTCTTACGTAGTGCACCCAATTTCTTATCATACATTAGAGTGTTCCCTTCATTCCATCCACATTGAAAACAATAATTTGCATGTTTCCTTTACTCACATAAATCAATCCTTCGAAAATATACCACATGTTATATCTTTTAGTGATGAGGATAGCCCTCCCTCTATTTCTGAAAATCCATTTACACCTTTGCTTATCACCGCTACTATTGGTTCCATCAGTATTACGTGTGTATTCATTGATAATGGATCTTCTATAAATCTATGTGCTCTATCTCTCCTCAAGAAAATGGTCATTTCGATGATTTAAATAATAAATCTTCTCAATTCATTCACATATATGATTACACTACTCACACATGTGTGGGAACTATCACCTTACCTCTACAAGGTGGGCCTAAAATTATTCCTACTATTTGTTTTATCGACACCTAATTTTAGTTTAATTTGTTACTTGACAGATCATGAATTCATGGAATGCATGTTGATCCCTCCATAATTCATAGGCACATTAAATTCTTACATGGTTACAATGAACATACCATTACTTCCAATCCCGACCCATTCAAGTTCTATTGTATAGACCTCCTCACCTCCATGCCCATTCATCCATCACATCCTATCCCATATTGCAATACCAGTACTATGATGTTGGTCAATATAGCAATCCTACTCCTTTTAGTACCTCTACATGCATTCCATCTATTCCTAATCACACTATTGTTCTCCTATCACCCACCATGTATACCTCTATGGATACTACTTCCCCACCCACTATGACTCATCTCAATTTTGCATCTCGACTCCATCCCTATGAATATCCCGTATAATATTATCCAACAAGATAATGCCAAGACTGATTATTAAAATTATGAAGTTGATTTCCTATAACTTAACGATGACACATTAAACAATCTTAACTTTATTCCTGTTGAAATAGATGAATCCTACTTCTAAGATACTTTTGTTTCTATTCTCCCCGGTGAATTTCAATTCACAAAACCTCCTCCTTCCACTAATTCCATGATATATTTCTAGGGGACCATCCATACATTTAACATATTACCACCTATTGCATCTCCCTAAATACATTATGTTTTGCAACATGATCCCTTAACACATACTCTCTTTCTACATAACTCTAATTGACCTCATATTTTTTTTTTGACCCTACTTTCTCTGAAACTGTTTACACACATGATGGCTTAGCATACCTAAGATTTACAATTACTAATCTCCTTCCCCCACCATAGTCTCCTCACCTATATCATAGGTGTGTGGTTGTTACCACTGCTTATGGCCTCCATGTGTTCCATTTATCTGTAGTCCTTTCATGTAATCCAAATTCCTCTATGCTCACACTTAGCTAGTATTGGCTTGACTACATTGGTGGCATTCTAGATCCCAATCAAACTGATATCTCATTTCCAATGCCTTTTGTTCATGTTTCTATATGCAACGATTCATTCCTTGGCTATACTCAAAATCTAACTTACTCGATATATACATGATTTTCCTAAACCTCCTTTTACTGATGAATAATATGTTATGTGCATGTAAGATTTATGCCACATAGGTTCTTTATATGATAAACCTCACACAATTGCCTATCAAGTTTATAATCCTTATCCTATTAGTTATGATATTGACACTTTGATTATCTCCTATATGAGTTTACTTGATACTCTTCCCATCACACACTTGGGGGCATCACGTATTCTTACCCCTCTTCTATTATTATCATTTGTCTTTAGTATTTACTACTACACTTTTCACTCCATGCCTCATCAATAATATTCTTACACACTTTAAAATCATTTCATACACACATTATATCGTCATTACCCTATTATGTACTCTAGTTCCACAGTTCATAGTTTAATGTTGAGGGTCTAATTCTAAAATGAACCTCACACCATCTCCATTTTACATTCCATGATTCATGTTACATATTTCCAGTATTTGCTTGCATAACAAATTCATTACCCAATGACATACTCTTGTTTTATGGTTGATTCTTAACTATTGAGGGTTCCTATAAATGAATCTCATTTCCTAGACATTCACCTAGGTTACACATTACTCCTACCATATTCAAACATTGCATACCATCCCATCACACTCATAATAATTTGCATATTTTAGTTTCATTTACTCTTGCTAGCTTTTCTATTTACATTTGCACTTTTCTTAATATGGTATCTAGATACTCAGTATCTATTATCTTTATCATATACATATGTGGGTTCACTTGGTCACTAGTTATGATTGCACATATATTAGAACTCTTGACACGATGCATGATGGTCAGCACTATACCCTTTTGAGTTCCACCGAGGCTACTAGGGGAATCTACCTTTACTAATCTCAAACATTGCATGTGTTATTGTTTCATAATTTACTACTTATACTTTCTATCACATTACTTTCCATTGATACATACATGCCTTGAAATACTATTTATCTTTATAACATACTAATGGGTGCTTCATGTGTAGAATTCACTTTGCAAGGCTATATGCCACCATGGTTGTCTAACACATTTTTCATGATCTTATTTACAATTTTATGCTATTATTTGTTGGATATGCCCTATGTATTGTGTAATCAATGTTTGTTTTCCTTATATGGATTCAGCCTTGATTATCTTGTGACATTATGAGTGATGCTGCATGTTTGAAACTTGATTTTCACAATCCATCTTATCTTACTACTTGTTTGTTACATTGTATTATATTGCATGATATCTTTTACTACTAACACATGCTACCAACCCACTTTGTTTGCATGTTCTTTAGTTTCTACTATGAACATCCCCTACCCCCTATAAGTATCTAATTCAAATCAACATCAAGTCCTCTCCTTTGGATCACATCCTCTTGTCATCATCACATGCACCCCAAAAAGAGGGGCATACATTGGGTGATAAAATCACCCCTATAATATCTTAGAGTTACTGTTTAGGTCAGAAATTTACAAAACAACATGATAACATAGTCACATAATGGCCTAGAATATGACTTAGGTCCAATACACATTACAAACACCAATGCTAAGAATCAAACACTAGCGTCTGGGTACTCTTGACCTCTCTTGGGTGCTAAAGTCTTGGGAAAATACATTGAAATTCTCAATACAACATAATCTATGGTAGTTCATAGAGTAGATTTACAGTTATAGGCATAGACCTTCAGTTATAGAATGCATTTTATCTTCTTCAATTAGTACAATCAAACCAATTAAGAACTAATTTAGAAAAATCAAAACAAATGGAATAAATTAGGATGTACCTTCTGTAGTGGTGCTTATTGGGAAGAGCCATCGAATAATATTAAAGCTAGACCTCTCTCCCCTACACTTTCTCTTTGGTGTGAGATCACCCAAAAAAATCACACTTGGCGTGATATTTCCCAAAAACTCCTTATCGACACGAGATCGCCCAAAACATCACTCTTTAAAGAATTTTCAAACACCTTTCTATATTGTACACTCTTTTAAATATAGTGCAAAATTTCTCATATTTTTCATACATGAGAATTTAATTACTCTTTTTCTATCCTTTTATACATATGTCCTTAATATGCAACAAGAAATAGCCTACAACAGAAAATGCAAACACATAAATAGGTACATGCAACACATACACTTCACCCTAGGGTCACTTTCAATTCCTTTTCTTCACGCTTCACTTTTCAATCATTCCATGCTTCACTTGTCCACTCGACACACTATTCACCCCATGCTTTATAGTATCATAAAGTACACATCTCTTATCTACTTTATGTTATCAAGTATTTAATCAAAAACATAATGTTGGGGAAAATGTAGACACAAAATCATACACTTGGGTATATTTTCAAGTCCTAAAAGCATGCTAGGATTTACATGATTCCTGTTATCCAAATAACTCTCCTAGTTATCCAGATAGCTTATATTTTCATTTTGACTATGATGTTTCACATTTCAGGTTACACGCACTCAAGATTGTTCTTTTGATATCTTAGCATAGATGTAGTTCCTCTGCGCAAGCCCTTACGTGCTTTCCCGCTTCTCCCTCTACATTCTCGTTATCTTCTTTTCCATGTTCCTTTACACCTTCCTCGCACTGCTTTCTTTCCTATCCTGGCATGCAATCCTTACGTGCACCTCTCAGACTTTCCTTATAAAATGATTAAGTCCTTGGCTTTCCTCTTGTGCACTTTCTTACACTTAACTCCTTCACGCACCAATTTTCTTTCTTCCTTCACGTGCCTTTCCTCGCCTTTAATTCTCACACCCCATTTGCATATTTTTCTACTTCGTAGCTATACACTTGCTTCCGTGTGCATATTCTTGCATGCCCTTCTTACGCACCTTTGCCCATCCACTTTTAGCATTCTCTGGCCTCTCCCCTCTATGTCCTCCTTCCTTTTATTTACCTTTCATGCACTTACCTCTTGCTTCCCGCCTTGCACCTTCTTCCATGCTAGTCACTATGCCACATCATGTGTGAGACTTGAGTGTGCTACATGCATCCTATCAATGCATGCCAATAGGGCACCAAATCTAGAAAACCAACCGGAGCATGGCATGTACAAGTAAAGACAAAAAAATGAATAATAGGATGACTCCTTTAGTCAATCCACACATGTCATGTGTCTTACATTCCCAGATGGCTCGATATCTTCTCGATAGCCATATTTTTTTCTATGGATATTTGATCGCGGTGTGTACCTAGGCTTGTTATAGATCTATTGATACAAGATATATGTTAGACTATTCAAATTCAAATGTAGGAAAGATTTGGTAGGTAGAAAATAGGGAAACATCTCTCAGCTCATCAATGCACACATCCAATCAACCTCAACCACCAGATTTCAATCAGATCTTTCTTTCTTCCTTCTTCTACATGCCAAACAGACATGGGGAAGTGAATATAACAACCTTATAGATAGATATGTAGGAATTTATCACTGGTTATTGGTAGTTGAAGATTTGAATATGAGTTTCCCTCCTTTTCTCCCTCTTTTCTCTCCTTCCTCTTCTATGAATACTAGAGTTCAACTTTGTAAAAGGATCCTCTCTATTGTAATGGAACCATGCCAAATGGTGGCCAACTTCCCATGGGTTTCAGACCTTGGTGTGGTCTCTGCAATGTATTCTCGCATTCTATCGTGAATATAAATGACGGTGTGTCCTCGAGCAATAAAATCATGTTTTATGGAACTCTTGTCTTCCCTTTCTCATTTTTCATTATATCTCACCTCTCTATTTGTGTTTTTGGTGTGCTATGCATACTTATTGCTTGTAGTCCCCGTGTTTATTTTTGTAAACACCGGAAGGATGAGCCTATGTGTTGATTTGTGGCATGCATCATCCTCCCTCCTCTCCTTCACACTCTTTTTTTCCTTCACCACTCGTGGAGAGACATTGACCCTTTCTTTCTGGCACTATCACCTTCCTTATCTTAGGATTTCCCCTTTCTACACATCCTTTTATCCCTAGTCCCTTGGCATGTTTAGTTTATGATTTTATTTCAGTATTAGGAGTAGTAGTAGCATTAGAGATAGGTAGAGGAAACAACCTTCTCTAGAGATCTTTCCCAAGTGTGTAAGGTCCCACGGCAGGGATGATTCAATTGTGGTCTGAAGCAACTCAACTCCTTCAAATCTGAGATGTGGGTGCATGTTTGAATGACCAACAATTCCTAAGTGAAAAAAATAGTGATTGAAAACTATTTTTGGCCTTTTTTTGTCTCTTGTTTTCTATTTTTTATTTCACACCCTACATCCCTGTTAGAACTTATATCATTTATATTTTAGGGATTCAAACGTCGCTTCCCAACCAAGAAAGTAACACCAAGGTTTTTTTATCCCTCATGGGCACCCCTAATCTTTTCTTACCTTAGTCACTCCTTTTAGGTCTCTTTTATCTTTTGGGAATAATTTTTCTTATGGTTCATCCTTTCAGGTTGTTGATTATGAAATTCAAACAAGGTAATCATATAAATATATAGTTATGATTTCAAAATGAGGTACCAAACACTAAAAATTATTATTACCACCTAATCTTACATCCAAAGGAACTAAAGAACTTCAAATGCATCCATCTAGAATCCATACAAGTGACAAGGGGTGCATAGTGATGCATGCACAACATAGGAATGGGAAGTCTATTCTATTCCATCCAAACATAATATTACATTTCTACATTCTAGATACCTCCCAATATCAAGTGTAACTTGCACAAAGGCATCCTAAGACATCATTTTTACACACACACACACAAGAAATACGTGGAGTATGAGACATAGTATATGCTCAATCATAAGTTCACTCTCGGGTGACCTCTCGAGGCCAGTTTGAATCCGATTCATTAAATTTTTCTGGTTTGATGTGATTTTTGGGTATGTGCAGTGTGAACTTATATTTTACATGTTATAGCTACCTTTGGTGATCAAAGAGTGAATAGACTATGATCAATAGCGAACAACCGTGAAGCCCTTGTGACATAACAAAAACTAGATCTAGAGTATTTACACAATCATAGAAACCTAGATCTAGTCACTATTATCCAAAATTCACCCTCAAGGTAATTTTGATAACATACGCATCAAATTCTTTAGTCCCAGGAAAATAGATTGAGTCAGGGCAAAAAATTCATGTTTCTAGGGTCCCCTCATATTTTTCTAACTCCCCTGTCCAAGTAGAAGAGAGCAAGTTCTGAGAAAATGTGAAAAAATTTGCAAAAACAAGCTCGGGCCAGGAAAAATCACGAAAAATGGCTAAGTCCTAGTCCTAGAAGCATTTGGGACAAGTGGGACAAAAAGGCGCGGATCGGCCGAAATGAGCACAGACGGCCCCGGAAGCAATTGGGACATCTGGGACAAAAGGACGCGCGGGACGCGGAAATCCGAACTGGCCGAAAAGAGAAAAAATTGGCTAACTGCTGAGAGGGTCGCCTTTGGGACAAGCGGGACAAAAAGACGCGAACCGGCCGAACCGGGCGAAATGAGTCAAGGCAGCCCGAAACAGTCTGGGACGCGCGGGCCAAAAGTACGCGAACCGGCCGAACCGGCCGAAATGAGAACTTTTGTCCCGGAACAGTTGGGACAAAAAGACGCGAACCGGCCGAACCGGGCGAATTTGTCCCAGACGGTCCGAAACCAAATGGGACATATGGGCCAAAAGTACGCGAACCGGCCGGTTCGGCCGAAATGGGAAATTTCAGCACCGAAACCAAATGGGACAAAGGGACGCGCGGGACGCGAAAAGCCGAAATGGCCGAAGGCAGAGGAGAAAAGTCAACATTTGACCCGTGGAACTTCAAACGGCCATAACTTTTGACTCCGAGCTCCGATTTTGATAAAATTGGACTTTCTGGAACGAGCACGACGTCCTCTACACCAAAAAAATTAGATTTCTTATTTTTAATGAGGGTAGATATGTTTAAATAAAAGAAACATATTCGGCTCCAGTCAATCAATGCTCATTCCCATCAAATGACAGAAAACGCCTGCCAGGCCCAAAAGAGCTGCCCGCACTCAGAAGGCCATAACTTTTGCATTTCTCAACGAAATCACACAAAATTGGTACCATTGGAATTGTGGTTCCGAGCCCAATGCACAGCAATCAAGAAATTCTAGATTTGATTAGAAATTGATTGATATTTTTAAGGAAATGTGGCCGGGTTCATAACAGTGTTTTATTTGGTAGCTGGGAGTGCAATTAAGAGGCATGGTCATCATTCTTTCTCTCGCATGCAGCACATGGGACAAGATGGGAGCCTTTTGCAAGTAATGTATAACCATTCCACTCAATTTAATGCCTCTTACAGGTGGTTGAAGGACAGATTTCAGGATTTCCATTTTCCCTTCTCTTCTCCTTCTCATTTTTTCTATAAATTGGAGTGTTGGGCTCATTGTAAAGGAGAGAGTTTTTGGGTAACAAAGCTCTGTCAAAATTGCTTTGTGAAGCCAGTGTGTTGCAGGCCCTTGTAGTGGACTCCTTGCATGGTGATCCAGGCCCTTATCTTGTAATAGATTGAACTGTGCATATCATGAAGCAATAAAATATCAGTTTGTGGATATATCTTCCCCTGCTGTGTTTCCTTGCATTCTTCTTGCCCCTTTAATCTTTCTACAAGTATATTGTGTCTATTTATTATGTTCTTGCAGGAATTCATTATCATTGTGTGTGCTTGGAATATTGCTGTGAATGCATTTTGCTGGATTATGGTGAACTGTCATCACCTCTTCTAGTGTGCACTTTGCCTCTGTATTTCACACATTTGGAGATTACTCTCACACCCTCTTTTTTTGGTGTATCACCGCTTTAGTGTAGGCTTTCATTTTATGCATTCTCTCTCGGTCCCTTGGAATTTTAGGTTAGAATAGCTAGTTTCTCCCTGCATTAGAGTAGATTGTGGCAGGTAGTTTAGGAGCAAGAACCAGCTTTCTCTGGAGGTCTGTCTCAAGTAGCAAGTCCCACAACTTGGAGATAGTACCCATGTTATCCAATCACACTGGGATGCTTAGAGTGATCAAACTAGAAATCGATCAACATCCAGGGGTCTTTGTGGTTCGGTGATAATAATCCATCGTTATCCAAAATGGTGCCCCAGCTCATTTTTGTGGCTAACTCCTTGTGTTCTTGCCTCTCTTGTGCCTCAGTCTACATTTTTTGATTTTTAGGCACTCAAGGCTTTCTGGAAATGGCACCATCAGATAGAGCTCTCTCTCAGCTTTCCAGAAAGGTAAAGTTTGCCTCCTAACTCCTTATATTTTTCAAGTTATGGCTTGGCGGAGTTTTTGTGGAAAATTTTCCCATTTGAGGCCCGCAGCCAATAGGAAGCTGCCACGTGGCAGAGGAGTTCGGGGTCGGAGGCAAATATGAATTTTTTTCCAAAAGAGTATAAAAAGGTCGATTTTCAAAGGAAAACCCACGGAAAAGAGAAGGAGAGAGAATTCCAGAGTGAATCAGAGCTTGCCACGTGGCATCCGACCAGCAGAGCATGGGGAATTTTTGAAAATTTTTCCAAAGACAAAAAAAAGGTAAAATTTGAAAATTTTTCCCACCGATCCGTTTTTGGGCCGTTTTTGCCCTAAATCTTCAAATGATCATATATTTTGATCCAGAGCTCAGATTTTCATGTTCTTTATATCATTGGAAAGATGTTAAAATTCTCTACATGATTCCATGGTCAATTTCTAATTTTGGTTCAGTTTGGAGAGAGAAAATTCAAAAACAGTTCTGGTACGTGTCCATGGCCAGAAATGACATTTCAACAACCAAATTTAATACAGAATGGGTCGCATTCTTCTCCAATATGGTCAAAAATGATAGGGTATGGGTTTGTAAGGTCCTCCATGCTGTTTTAATGCATTTTCCATCAATGAGGGATGGCTCCCATGCATTTTTCACATTTTCTCTCTCCTGGGCTTGACCCATGTACTGTAAAAGCTAGATTTGGCTCATTTCTTCATGGTTGAACACTTTTTGGCATAGAAAACTTCTTCTTTCACCTCCAACAAGTGATAGTTGTAAGAATCAGACCTTTTTCAAGTATTGTAGTAGGTTTATACCTCTTTGAGGGTGGAATGCAAGAGATTTTTACATGGAATTGACAGTGCAAACTCTGTGAATGCTTTCAATCCTCTGTTTGTATTGTTTTACTTCATTTTAAGACCTCTAATTACATCTATCAGCTTGTGTATGTTTTCCCTTGTTGCATTTCATGAATTTGTGTCTATTTACATGGCAAAAAATGTTTCACCACTCCTTTTGGTGCATCACCATCTTTAGTTTAGTTTCATTTTTACATTTTTATCCCTGTCTCCTTACAATTTAGAGTAGGATTAGGATCTGAACCTCTATAGTTGTGTAAAATATAGATCTAAATCAGAGGAGTTTGAGGAACCAACCTCTAATCTAGAGATTCCTCTCTCATTTTCACAAGTCCCACACTTGGAGAGAGGTTTCAATGTTGTGCAATCACATTGGATGCCTAAAACATCAATTGAGAACCTTGATTTGCATCCGGGTGGTGTTTGTTGATTTGCAACAATAGTTTTGGTACACTCGGTGGGACCTTAGAGGTCTGATTTTTTTTTGCAACAAAGTTGATGTGCATCTGCTGCAATTTTTTTGCTTGAAAAGAGCTATAATTTGCATATCTGGCGACTCCAAGAGGAAGAATCAACTGGTTTCAGTAGTGCAGGCCTGAAAACTCATGAGAAGAATCACCACAAGGTCAAGAGCTAGAGAAGAAGAGGTGCTTTGTTTGAATATCTGCAGTTATCTCCAAGAGTAAGGAAAAGTGGGAGGAGAATCCAAAGGTCTCCATCTCCACCAAACAGAACTCTCTCAACTCCACCTGGTAGGCCTTTCATTCAATCAACAAGGGTTCTAAGACCAATTAGAATGGCACAAAACAACCCCTATGTCAACTTCACAGGAAACACCCACTTGCCCTCAATGCACAACATCCAATTCTAATTGCATCCTTGAAGAACATTCCCTACTTCACTGGAGAAAATCAAACTACTCTAGGTGATCATGTTAAAGACATTGCCAATCTTTGTGCAATTCATGAAATCAATGAGATGCAAGTGGCTGTCAAATTGCTGGCATCTTCATTCAAGGGGAAAGCATTGCAATGGTTTAGAAGCCTTGGAGCTGGTTCTATCACAAATTGGAATCAGCTATGTATAGCACTTCATGAGCAATTTGGAGAGAAGGGAGACAACTTGTCTCTTTTGGAGTAGCTGACAACCATCAAGAGAGCTCCCAATGAGCAGCTAACTGATTTCAACTTCAGATTTCAAAAGACTTGGGAGAGAATTCCAGTGGCAGTCAGACCAACAGCAGAAGGTTCTTTTCTCTACTATCTCAAAGCTCTAAATTCTTATATTTCTATGTTGATTCAGTCCATGGGAGGCATAAATATCCCTATGGCTTATAGCATTGCCATTAGGGCTGAAAATTGTTTGATCCAAGCTGGCAAACTAGCCCCTAGACCTCCCATGCCATTGTTTCCAAGTTTAGAGAGTCCAAATACCAATCAAGCACCTAATTTGGCTCCTTCTCCCACTCCTAGAAATTAGAGTTCAAATGAAGCTTCTACTTCATCTCCAAGTGCCCCAAATGAGCTTCAAGAAGTCATGAAGCAATTGCAAAACCTAGGCAATGAGCTAGTCACTCTCAAGAGGTAGCAAGCCCAAGGTTTTAGACCTTCTTACCAGCCCCAAGCTCAGCCCAACAAGTAGCCATACCAACCACAAAGACCTCCTAATCTAGCTGCAAATATGAATCAAACAAGGCCTCCTGCCAATAGACCATTTCAGCCCTACAATCCAAATGCCATATCTACCTCTAAGGCATTGGTGCCAACACAAAACAACATTGCTCAAGAGTATGACTGGTGTTTTCCATGCAATGAACCTCATAACCAATCCATGTTCTTCAATGGTGCTTTGAATCAAGCATTAATGGTGACAACTACTGGTGTGGAGGGTGAGGGCAGTCAAGGAAACAACCAACAACAAGAAACATTCCAACAGCAATCAGCTCCAAATGACACCACGTTGGTAAATTGGCAAGCAGAAGATTTTTGTGGCATGAATCAAACGGTCTCTCAAGGTGTTGCAGCGAACAAAAGGTCAAAAAGAAGGAATTTGGGTGAAGAACAACCATTAGCTCCAACCAATCCACAACCTTCCATGGCTCCACAAATGGTTGGCAAGCAAAATCCAATTTCAAATGCACAAGGGCAGCCAAGAACAGCTCCTAGACCAACTCAAATACCAGTTATTGCTGCCCATGTGCAAGGAGTGAATGTTCAAGCAAAGGGACAGTAAAGAGATCCTTCATCACCATTCAGTATCATCGATCAGATGAAGAAGACAAATGTCAACATATCAATGTGGGAATCCCTATCTATCCCAGGCCAAAGAGATTTGCTACAAGCTGCCATGAAGGACTGGCCAACTTCGAATCAGCAAGTTCAGATGCAAGAGAAAGTGCTCACAAATGCTGCCTAGCCTGAGGGGAATCATGGAAGACAGCAAGGTAAAAAGTTGAAGCCCCCTCCTTTCTATGTTTCATTAATCATTGGAAATCAGCTAGTGCACAATTGCATGATAGAATCTGGGGCAAGTAGCTCATTGATTCCTAAACAAATAGTTAATCAGCTAGGGCTCCAGTATGAAACAATATCCAAAGGGGTAGTGCAGCTAGATGGGACAGCAGTAGCAATAGTTGGAGTGATTAAAAACTTGAGTCTTACCTTGCATGCATGTCCAAATGTTGTTGTTTTACAAGATGTATCAGTCATAGACCTTCCACCACTCTTTGCCCTTTGCTTGTCAAGGGACTTCACAGCCAAGATTAGAGGATATTTGTCTGCTAATTGGTCACACATGCTATTCAGAACGAGGTATGGAACTAAGGCTACAATCAGGTTTGAACCTAGCAAACTTCCAAATTGAGCCTTACACTCCAAGTTAGATCAATGCCAATTGTTCAAAGATTTGATCAAGAAGACCGCCCAAGCACCGATGAAGCCGACACCAAGGTTGGGAGCATCCCAAATCTAACTCTTGATGAATAGGCAAAAATTTACATGATTTTGATCCTTATCAAGAAGTAGAAGAATCTGAGCTAGGGGTCTATTGTATACATGAAGAAAATCAGCCTATTCCTAACATCACCAAGCCAAACCACAAGGATGACAATGAGGTATGGCAGCTATTTTTTGATGGATCAAGAAGTAGACAAGGTGCAAGAGGTGGAGCCATGCTTGTTTCACCTCAAGGAGTAAGGTACTATTCAGCTTTTAGATTTCAGTTTGCATGCTCCAATAACACTGCTGAATATGAAGCCTTAGTGCAAGGGATGCATTGGGCAATCAAGAAGAAAATAAAGAACTTGCAAGTCTTTGGTGATAGTGAATTGATTGTAAATCAGGTCAAGGGACAACATGCTACCAAGAATGATCTACTCAGGTGCTACAAGAACAGGGTGTGGGACCTCATGGAATATTTTGAGGGTTTTGGCATCAAATCCATTCCTAGGAAAGAGAATCAAGCTGCTAACAGGCTTGCAGCAGTAGGGGCAGCCTTTGACATTGTGGAAAGCATTCAACAAGACAAGGTACAACTAAACATCCACGTGATTATGAGGCCTTCAGTGCCAGATAACAATGTCAGTTGGCAAGTGTTTGAGAATGACCAGCAAATCATCCATTTCTTGCAAGAAGAAGCTGAGTTCTTAGCTAAGAATCAAGAAAAATTGGAACAGCAGTATGGTGACCAAGTGGTACAACTGAGAACTAACAAGCTGCCCAAGGGACTTATCACTTTGGAGTCCATTTTTAATCCCAATGATCAGTTTAGAAAGGAGAAAGAAAACATTCAGGTCAAGAGAGAGGATTCAATATCCATCTTGGTAGAAGAGAACAAACCATTGCAAATTGGAAAGATGACAACTGATCAAGAAAGGTATGAGTTCGTATAGCTGTGTCAAGAGTTCCCTGATGTGTTTACATGGAGCTATGAAGATTTGAAAGGTTTCAATCCCAACTTAGCTCAACATACCATTGAATTGGATCCAAATACTAAGCCTCGTGCAGAAATAAAGACCAGCCAATCCATCCACACATGGAGCCTCTCATGAGGAAAGAATTGGACAAGCTGATTGAGTTAAGAATCATATTCCCAATCAAGCATTCTATTTGGGTTGCCAACTTGGTTCCAAATAGAAAGAAGGGTGGAGAGATCAGATTGTGTGTTGATTTCAGAGACTTAAATAGAGCATCTCTCAAGGACCATTACCCACTCCCTTCCATGCAGCAAATTTTGCAAGTTATGGCTGGCTCCGAGAGGTTTTCACTACTTGATGGCTACTCTGGCTACAATCAGATTATGGTGAAGGAAGAAGACCAATTCAAGACAGCCTTCACAACCAAATGGGGGAATTTTGCATACAGGAAGATGCCATTTGGGCTGTCCAACGTTGGTGCTACCTTCCAAAGAGCAATGGACATGGCGTTCAAAGGTTTGATTAACAATGTGGTGTTGATTTACCTTGATGATATCACTGTTTTTTCCAAAAATGCAGCAGACCACCTCTCTCATTTGAGACAAGTTTTCATGAGGTGTAGGAAATTTGGAGTGTCTTTGAATCCTAAGAAGTGTATCTTTCTTGCACATGAAGGAAAGCTCCTTAGCCATATTGTCTCCAAAGAATGATTAGCAATTGATCCAGAGAGAGTCGAAGCCATAAGAGCACTACCATTGCCAAGCCACAAGAAAGCCCTTCAGAGTTTCTTGGGGAGGATAAACTTTGTTCGGAGGTTTGTCCCAGATTTTGCAGCCCTTGTCAAGCCCATCACCAAAATGTTAAAGAAGAGCATGGCTTTCAAGTGGATAGCAGAAGGCAAGGAGAGTTTTGAAGCAATCAAAGAAACCATTTCTCAAGCACCAACTCTCATCAACCTAGACTTCTCCAATGATTTCATCCTCTATGCATTTGGAGGTAATGACACTATTTCTACCATTTTGGTACAAAGTAGAACAAGGATAATGATGAGCAGCCAATTTTCTTCTTCACCAGAGCCTAGATGACTATGAGGTGAAGTACTCTTTTATTGAGAAGCATGTGTCTTTGGCAGAATCGAAGCTTGAAGAAATTCAAGCATTTAGTCTCAAACAACAAGGTCCAGTTGCTGGTCTCACATGCTGGGCTTAAGGACTTCCTCCTCAACAAAGATTTGAACGAGAAAAGTGAAGGTTGGATCACCCGTGTCATGGAGTATGACATTGAGATCAAAATCACCAAGCTAGTAAGAGGAAAAGGATTGTGTGAGAAGCTTCTTTTGGGGAAGCATAAAGAAGCATGCAATGAAGGAGAGGTTGTTTTAACAGTTCAAGACAGCCATGAGCCATGTGGCACTCAAGAAGAAAACAATGCTACCCCCACTCCTTGCTGGACCCAAGGTATAATGCACTTCCTAAGCATAGGCTTATTCCCTCCGGAGATGAACAAGACCCAACGAAGACACTTCAGATTGCAAGGCTATCCCATATGCCATTGTTGATGGAGTTTTGTTCAAGAAAGATGTGAATAGAGTGATGCCGCCGAGATGCATTAGCACAAATCAGATTCATAGGGTGTTGGAAGAGTTCCATGGTGGGTCAGCTGGTGGTCATTTTGCACCAAGAGTGACAGCTCTAAAAATCATGAAGGCTGGTTATTATTGGCCTAAAATTTTCAAAGATTGCTATGTATGGATTAAGAGGTGTAAGAATTGTGCATTCTTCACGAAAAGAGAGACTTGCTGCCCTTCCATTGCATCCATTCTCGCTTGACCAGCCATTCATGCAATGGGGTTCGGACTTCATTGAGTCATTAATCCTAATTCAAGTCAAGGGCACAAATGGATTTTGACAGCCACGAGACTACTTCACCAAGTGGATCAAGAAAGGTAGCACTCAAAGAAGTAAATGAGTCCAGCATATTAGACTTTTATGAGGGGATAGCAACCAGATTTGGTATACCTGCTACAATAATCTCGATAATGCATTGGCATTCATTGGATCCAAGGTGACCGAGGGGTCACACGAACTGGATCTACCTAAGCACTTCATCAAACTATTACCCTCAAGGTAATGGCCAAGCCGAGTCTAGAAACAAGAACTTGTTGAGGATCATTAGGAGGACTCTTGATGAGAATCGAGGTCTTGGCATACCAAATTGAAATCAGCCTTATGGGCTGATAGGATAACTCCCAAGAGATCCACAGGTAACTCTCCATTCAAGCTTGTTTATGGAAGAGAGGCAATCTTGCCCATGTCACTTGAGTTGCCAACATTGGAACTCATGAAGTAATTAGAGTTGCTAGAGTTTGAGCCCATGGAGGTGAGATATGCAGAGTTGATGGAGCTGCAGGAGGTCAGAAATCAGGCATCCCAAGCAATGGAAAAGGATCAAGCTTTGATCAAAAAGACCTTTGATAGGAAGGCCAAGGATAGATCTTTTCAGGTTGGAGATCTAGTGTTGAAATGGGATGTGGATAGAGCAAAACCAGGAAGGCATTCAAAATTTTATGCCATTTGGAGTGGCCCATACATGGTCACGAAGTGGAATAACAACAATTCTTTCCAATTGGCCTCATTGGATGGTGAAGAATTACAGATTCCAGTAAATGGAATCTATCTCAAGCGTTGCTTCTAGAGGGAAATTTACCACCTTGTAAATATTAGATTAGATTTTCATTCCTCCAAGTGCTTTGCACATTGTTTTGTTGTAGGTTAGTTTTGCTTTCCCTAAGTGCTTTGGCACAACTTGTTGTCCCTAGAGATGTTTTGTAGTCCTTGCTTCCATCATGTGATATTCCATCTTCCTCCTTGCACATTCTAAGTCAGTTGAGGTTCTAAACAAAATATTTGATGACTCCATGCCCAATGGACTGCTTCAGGCAACTGGTATTTTCATCTAGCAGGCAGATGACCCCTCTGAGTCACCAAAATTGTTATCCAAAATGGTGCCCCAGCTCATTTTTGTGGCTAACTCCTTGTGTTCTTGCCTCTCTTGTGCCTCAGTCTACATTTTTTGATTTTCAAGCACTCAAGGCTTTCTGAAAATGGCACCATCAGATAGAGCTCTCTCTCAACTTTCCAGAAAGGTAAAGTTTGCCTCCTAACTCCTTATATTTTTCAAGTTATGGCTCGGCGGAGTTTTTGTGGAAAATTTTCCCATTTGAGGCCCGCAGCCAATAGGAAGCTGCCACATGGCAGAGGAGTTCGGGGTCGGAGGCAAATATGAATTTTTTTCCAAAAGAGTATAAAAAGGTCGATTTTCAAAGGAAAACCCGTGGAAAAGAGAAGGAGAGAGAATTCCAGTGAATCAGAGCTTGCCACGTGGCATCCGACCAGCAGAGCATGGGGAATTTTTGAAAAATTTTCCAAAGACAAAAAAAAGGTAAAATTTGAAAAAATTTCCCACCGATCCGTTTTTTGGGCCGTTTTTGCCCTAAATCTTCAAACAATCATATCTTTTGATCTAGAGCTCAGATTTTCATGTTCTTTATATCATTGCAAAGATGTTAAAATTATCTACATGATTCCATGGTCAATTTCTAATTTTGGTTCAGTTTGGAGAGAGAAAATTTAAAAATGGTACTGGTATGTGTCTATGGCCAGAAATGACATTTCAACAACCAAATTTAATACAGAATGGGTCGCATTCTTCTCCAATATGGTCAAAAATGAAATGTTATGGGTTTGTAAGGTCCTCCATGCTATTTTAATGTATTTTCCATCAATGAGGGATGGCTCCCACGTGTTTTTCACATTTTCTCTCTCCTGGGCTAGACCCATGTACTGTAAAAGCCAGATTTGGCTCATTTCTTCATGGTTGAACACTTTTTGGCATAGAAAACTTCTTCTTTCACCTCCAGCAAGTGATAGTTGTAAAAATCAGACCTTTTCCAAGTATTGTAGCAGGTTTATATGTCTTTGAGGGTGGAATGCAAGAGATTTTTACATGGAATTGACAATCTGCAAACTCGTGAATGCTTTCACCCTCTGTTTGTATTGTTTTACTTCATTTTAAGACCTCTAATTACATCTATCAGCTTGTGTATGTTTTCCCTTGTTGCATTTCTTGAATTTGTGTCTATTTACATGGTAAAAAATGTTTCACCACTCCTTTTGGTGCATCACCATCTTTAGTTTAGTTTCATTTTTACATTTTTATCCCTGTCTCCTTGTAATTTAGAGTAGGATTAGGATCTGAACCTCTGTAGTTGTGTAAAATATAGATCTAAATCAGAGGAGTTTGAGGAACTAGCCTCTAATCTGGAGATTCCTCTCTCATTTTCACAAGTCCCACACTTGGAGAGAGGTTTCCATGTTGTGCAATCACACTATATGCCTAAAACATCAATTGAGAACCTTGATTTGCATCCGGGGTGCTCGCTGATTTGCAACAATGATCACCAAAGTGTCAAGACACCCTTGTCATATTACGAGATGCCCCCGTTTGGCATTATTCATGAGTTCTATAATTTACAGTGAGAATTTATGATGTTGTTTGCATCCTGTTTAGAAATTTCACCATCCTAGATCACTTCCTGTATACTCGTAAAGCAACTAAATACTCTCATATCTCCTCTTTGTTTAAGGTTTTCATATTCTACTTTTGTTTTCATGTGTCATTTCTATATTTTATCATTTGTATGTCATATATTACATTATTTAATTTGAAACATAGGTTTTATTCATATTTGATTAAAGCATGTCCATAAGGATTTATCAATAAAATATGGATTCTTGAACTTGAATAAGATTGTATTTGAGAGTGTGTTGTGTTATTGTGCATGAAATACTTAATTAATTGAGAATGAAACTCATATGAAATGATATATGTTTTGGTACCCAAATTTATCCCTCCTTGTAAGTCGAGCATCATCAATGAGTTGAGTATGATGCTTAGAGAAAGACAGCCCATGTTTTGAGTCGTTTTGTAGCTAGGGATAGATCTAGCAATCTCTTTTTCACTTGGACTTAGGGAACATTGGATAACACCTCGCAAGGGTATGACCTACCTTGCTATATTAGGTTATACTTACAACTAGTGTGAGAGGACCCATTTTGTAACCTATATTTGTGAAAGCAATTGATATAAAAAAACTATTTGGACTTTCTTTCTTATTTAAGTGAAAATACATCCTCGGAAGACATGGTCAATGCAAAAATAATCTAACCCTCACGATTTTTCACACTAAAAATGTAGATGTACTCTAAGGAAGGCTCAGTTACTAAATAAAATCACAATTTTAACTTGCATTTACCTATTTTAGATAAAGGATGGAAAAAATTAACAAATATCCTTAGCATTTGTGCATAAACAAAGTGCAAGTGTGGATAGTTCATGTGGATATCATGGTCATTGGTTGTGATTTTGATGCATTTTCAAGAAGTTAAGCAAGATAAAGTTTACTATACGAAAACCTCAAATGAACCTTACAAATACTGCAGACAATTATTCTTGATGTAAAATATGGATCACATAGTCCAAAGAATTCCTTTAACCAGAATGTTTGTATTCATGGAAGCCTAAGAAAACACAAATTGACTCAAGAAACACCAATTCTTCAATAAGGGGACACAATAAATATGGCCACATAATTTTCCAATGATTATAAAGTGCAATCATCTTGGCAAGAAGGCTTGGGAACAAATGAATAATGGTTTGGGTGTCTCAGATTGATTTAGTTTTTAGCTAGTACAAACATGTTCTCTCCTTTTTTCTCTAAAGCTTAGAAAAATTAACCCCCCTTATGTGAGAGTATTCTCATCACATTTATACATTTTCAATCACTCACTCACCCTCCATTTTCCCCCCAAAAGCATGAATATCCAAAGAATATTCTTCTTTATAGCATATAGTTTTAATATGTTATCTTATGTTGCCAGGTGGAGGAATTATAAGTTGTTCCCTCTCTGTCATTCCTTTTTGCATTTTTTTAATCATTTCTCACTTTTGGTGGGAAAAGAAACCCCTTTTGATAATTTTTAGGTGCCTCCATATGGTTTGATGTGACACGCAAATCCCTTTCAACTTTTGAGGATCAATCTTGAACAACACACACTCATGTTCATGTATTTATAGGCTAAATACTTTTCCATAAATTGTGTCACATCAATTCAGACATCTTTTGTTGCATGATGCTAATCTCTCTCAAATTTATTTCCTTATTGTGAGCTTATTTGAAAACACTTCTTTGTTTGATGGCCATGATGTTTTTCAACTTATCTTATCTGCACCATTCCTTCTATAAACAACTTTGTTCCTTCATTGGTATGCATCCATTTTCCCATTTTACACTTAAAATGTTATTTCAAAGCTCTGTTGGTGCAATGGAAAGAGTAGATGTATAAAAATATTGAAAGAAATATCATCGGAAGATTTAAATCAAAACTTCGATTTAACATGCCCAGATGAAGCATTTTTCAGGGCTCTATTTGAAATTTCTTACCCAAGGGATAACAAAGGGCCCCTTCCATATCAAAAATAAGGATTTCCCTCATTTTTAGATTGATCAAGATCAATCCTATTTTCTCTTCCTTCCAATCGATGTATTATCATCTCTTCTAGTGGGAACACTAGAAAACTCCAGAAGAGTTGAAGAAATTTTGGATTGAGAGGATACCTACTATGACAGACATGGTTGAACACAAGTGTCCATTTCTATATGCAATGAATAATTTGTGTTGAAAGAGGTTCCTAAGGATTCTTACGTACTTTATGATAAGAATTACATTGATATAATCCCCACCATTTCTCACAAGCTAGAAGAATTAGAGAAATGAATCATTTCCCTGGAAGAAGGTTGAAAAAGACCTATGTCACTTCATTAATCTACAATACCAACACCATCATCAAGAAGAAAGAGGGGGGAATCAAGCTCTCAGCCCCCAATTTTCATTTATGGTGAAGAATAATCATGGCCTTCATCTCCTTAGCGTTCCAAGGCCTCAACTTCGCTACCAAGGAAGGCAAGGGAAAATTTTCTCTCCAACCTTCCATTCATCTAGTGAAATGAGCCCCTTTATGGAGTAAAAATGTCGGGGAACTCTTCCTGTTCCTCTACCAAGAGAGCATCCACCTTTTATGAGGAGGCACCTAGGTGAGTCTAGTTCAAAATCAATTGTTCCACTAGGTCCTCGGGCTATAATAATTACTCTTCTAGCCACTCCAAATATTCATTCTTAGCCCCGCCTAATATGTGTAGTTATTTTATGTCCTTAGAAACAACATTCTAATCCCATACGCATCATCCTATCACCCAACGGTCACCGGACTGTCATCACCAATCTGGCACTATGATAATTCTCCACCAGGAACTCCTCATGCTATGATTATTTATTAATGCATAGCCTTTAGTTTGGTGGATGTAATTTGGAAACACAACAATAAACATAACACAAGAATACCATAGACTATGATACGAAGGAATGATGACAAATATGAAATATAAGTGTAAATTATAATATCAACATGAAATTGTTACAATCTCACCCATGAGGTACTTCAAGTGTTACTGACTTCACTTGCCTTCCAACAATAACTATGGGAGAAACTTCACAATGGATTCTTTAACACACCTTCTAAATGATGGCACACTTACTCATACAATATTTCTCACTACTTCTCTTTATGCTAAATGAGGGGGGTGGCCTCTTTATTTATAGGAATTCAGGCTTATCCACCCTATCTCTAAGATAGGATAGGAAATATCTTCTGGCCAATCATATTCCATGCCTAAACTCTTGCCTTTACATGTAGGCTTATCTTCTAAGATAAGATAAACCTTATCATCTCACATGGGTTCCACCTTTTTAGACTTTTCCACAAATAAAATACACAAAATATTTATGACATCACTCTTTGTCCTTATTACAAATATAATATTTCTAATTCCTAATCATGTAGACCCTACTTCTCTACTTACCCCAACTTTGACATTTTAACATTATCGGACCACTTACGACAAATATTTACTTTTTACCACAACATTCCTATTGTACTTTGAACGGTTACCATACTCTACTTTATTGGCGGCACCATACTGATGGCGCCATTATCTTCTATTAGACGCCACTACTAATCATACTTAACAACATTCTATTCCTAATGCATACATAATAAAATAGAAATTACGAAGGAAAGTTTTAATGTCAACATTTTCCCCATTCCTAGCTTCTACTCCATCCTCGGAGTAGACTATTATGGTGCTTGGAAAATCTTTAACTTGTTGTGGTTGACCCATTTCATAATGGGAGTGCCATCCAATTCCTCCAGTCGATATGTACCATTTTCATGCACAACTGCTATTTTGTAGGGCCCCATCCATTTGGGAAGAAATTTTCTCTGCCTTCTTTTTGTATCCGAATCATATACTAGAACCGTGTCATTCACATGAAATAGAGACCAACAGATCTTTTGATCAAAGTATTCTTTCTACTTAATTTTCTTCTTATAGCTTTCATCCTTCGTTATTTCCCTCATTTCCTCTAGCAAATGAAGATGCACCAACCTTTCTTTTCTTGAATCACTTTCATCAATCCAACCTTTTTCATAACTCTCACTATGGGAATATCAAACTCAATAGGAAGAACTGGATCAATGGAATAAGCCAACCGAAATGGGAGTATCTTGTTGCTGACTTTGATGTTTCTCTATATGCCCAAAATGCTGCATGAATCCTTTTATCCCACTTATGTACCCGAAAGGTTGCATATTTTTCTAGAATTTGGCACAACACAAATTTTTTTCGCTCCACCTGTCCATTTGTGCTTGTCTTGTATGTTTTTGCCTTCCTGTGCTTAATAGAAAACTTGTTGACTAGGGCTTCTACCACCTCATTAATGAAGTGGCTTCCTTGATCTCGCTACAATTTCTAATGGGCAACCAAATCTAGTGACAATGCATTCATATATGAACCCCGCCACTTCATCCATGGAAGTTGTTTTCAATGGCCTACTTCAACCCACTTGGTTAAATACTATGTGACAACTACAATATACTTATTTTGGTGTGGGGTAGTTGGAAGTGGACCTACAATGTCTATTCCCACTTTTCAAAGGGACCAAGTGGAATAAAAGGGAATAATGGAGTTGACGAAGTCTTACAGCTACCATGTATTTAACAAATATCACATGTCTTACAATAATTATAACAATCTCTAAAAAGAGTGGGCTAGTGATAAACTGCATCCAAGATCCTTCTTTCTGTAATTTGTCCAGAGAAGTGTCCTCCACATGTACCATTATGGAATTCTTCTATCAGCTCGTTCCTTGATCACGTCCAATTTCCCTCTTGTCTTGTCCATCGTGTCCTATTTGAAATAATACTCCATGCGAGAATAGAATATGGATGACCGTGCTTGAGTAATCTTCCTCTTAGTCTTTACATTGGCACCATTAGGAAACTTGAATTCATTCAGATAATTACAAATATCTATGTATTCACTTGGGATTGTGTCAAGAGATAACAATGTTGCATCTGGGAAATCATCATCATCACAAGATGATCCTAAACCATCATAGGCTCGAGAGAGTGCATCTGCATTGACATGCTTCTTTCCTAGCCTATCTATAATAGAAAATTCAAATTCTTATAGCAAAATTATCCATCTTGTTATCCTCCCCGATGGGTTAGGCTTATTTACAATATATTTTAGAGCCTGATGATCTATTACAACTATAAATTTCTGACCTAGAAAGTAATTTCCAAACTTCTTTACAGAAAAAATGATAACTAGAGCCTCTTTTTTAGTTACAATATAATTTACCTCAGCAGTGCTCATTTTTCTACTCCCAAAGTAAACTGGATGATCATTCCTATTTTCATATTTTTGGCTCAGAGTACTTCCTAGTGCTACATCTGAGGTATTAGTATACACAATGAATGGCTTGCTCTAATCTAGATTCTTTAAAACAGGTGAAGACACCAAAGCTTCCTTCAGTTGTTCAAAAGCTTCATGCACCTTATTTCCTGGTTCATAAGTAACATCCTTCTTCAAGAACTGGGTTAGTGGTTGTCCAATCTTTGAGAAATTCTTGATGAACCTTCTATAGTAACCCACATGGCCTAAAAATGATCTCAAGTTACTTCTATTCATAGGAAATGGTAACTCTTTGATTTATGAAACTTTATCAGATCAAGATGCAATACCATCTCTCGGATATAACATGCCCTAACAAAACACCTTTAGAACATCCAAAGACACACTTTGTAGGGTTTAGTGATGTTTGTACTTCATCTAACCTTTGAAATGTTGTCTCCATCTAGTGCAGTGGTCCACCTTGCTCCCATAAATGTAAAAATCATCCGTAGAATACTCTAATGAAGTTCCCAATGTAGGGTTCAAACACCCTATTCATCAAGCGTTGGAACATTTCCAGAGCATTACACAACCCAAAAGGCATAACTCTATAAGAAAATGTTCCCAAAGAGTGGTGAACATGGTCTTTAGTTGATCTTTCTCTACTATACGAACTTGGTTGTATCCTCTATATCCATCAAAGAAACTATAGCACTCCCGCCAACTACTTTGTCCAAGATCTGATCTAAGAATGGAAGAGGGTAATGATCCTTCTTTGATGCCTTTTTGAGATTCCTATAATAAACACAAATGCGTAGTTTCCCATTCTTTTTTATTGAGATCACAATGGGAGAAACCCATTCTGAATTCTCCACAACAAATATAAATCATGCATCAAGCAACTTATCTATTTCTTCTTTTACAGTCTTAGAAAAACTAGGATTCATTCTATATGGCATTTGTTTTATGGGCTTAGCACCATCTACCAACTCAATAGAATGTTCTACCCAACTTACTTGATGGAGTTCCTTGTAATCAAAAGTGAATAGGTGTATGTACCTTTGAAAGAGCTGGAGGTAGGATTCCTTCTCACTCTCCATCACAACATCACCAATCTTTATTTGTTGGAGATGATCAACAATTTCTTCTTCAGATAATCTTATGGGTTCATGAGTCGGTGTGACCGGGAAGGATATCCATGACCAAAATCAGATCAAGAATTTTGCGCTTGTTACTCGTCCATGTTAATGCACCAAACTAAACACAAAACCATGAAAACTCCAATGAAATCGATACCTGATGGACAAGATCCGAAGATGTAGATGGATAAGGAAGCCGATGTAGATAAGACGGGTGCACATGAGCAATTCTGCACAGTAGATCCAAGTAACCTGCGAGACACCGAGGCTTGATAGAAAAAGACCACGTTAAAAGATATTTAGGTGGACTGCCCGAGAAGCGGGTCCGAGAAGCGATAAGCTCCCTCGGCGGATGTCAGTCCACGTTTTCAATTAAGTAAAGAAGTATACATGATAAAAGATGTACGTACAAGACTAGATTTTCTGATCAAAGTAATAAACAAAATCTAAACAAAGAGCAGTAAAGCAATGTAAAATAGGAACCGTGAAAACAAAGCTAGATTTGTGTTACTGTGTCTTTTTACCCGTCTCGAGATGATTGGCGCCGATTATATAGAATCGGCGCGATCGTTAAAATTGGCGTCGAATGATGTAAATCGGCGTCAACTAATATAGATCGGCATCGATCCGAGACAAAGTGCGAAAGATTTGGAAATTGGAAAGTGAAGGCCGATCATCAACGCCTGCTGATCTGCGGCTTGCGAGAGATACTGGCAAGGCTCCACCTATGCTTTGGATGTAGGAGCAGAGTCACCAGAAAATCAATGGAGACATGCGATGTTGATGTGATAAGAGCAGAGTAATGTGCTCCTCTCGGTGATTGATTTGGACAAGATCCACTCTCATTCGATAGATAATGTTCACACTTGATGCTAAAAGATATCTCATTCTCTCTCTTACAATCTGTGTCTCTGTGTCACGATCTGTCTCTCTCTCGTGTTCCTCCGTAACGAGTTTTGGGATTTTATTTATAATCAGCGCCGCTCCAGAAAATCGGCGTCGACCGAATACCGGTCGGCGCTGATCACGGAGTAGACTCCTGAAACGGCCAAAATGAGTGATTTCTGGGAAGATAAGAGTGATCCCTCCACCTCAAATACGAGAAATATCCCGCTTTGGGAGGAGGAGAAATAGGGGGATATATGGATAGGATAGATATGGGGTAGATAAGTGGTTAGGATACATGTGAAAAGGTGTAATTAAATAGTTAATATTTAATTACTCACAGGTAAAACATAATGGGGTGAATTAAACTTAGGATAGGTGTTTAAATAACAAATCGAATAATATCCCAAGGGGATAGTGGTGATATAAACATGCCCCAGGTTACCCGAGAGAGCAAATGCAAGACGAGGGACACCAAATTGATAATCAATTTTAGGTGTCTACATTTTGCCCTTTTTGTCAAGTAACTTGCGATAAGCAAGGTTGTGAGACAAAAACAAGGAGGTGGAAGAAAGGAAGAAAAAGTGATGATGCGATCCCCCTCAAACTAGGGATGGGATGGGTGATAGAACAAACGATCCCAAGTTTGAAAAAGGTAGATGAAAACACAGGATGCCCTGACTAGATGTCCGGAGTAAATCCGATTATTGATGATGCACAAACATGAATAAAGAGATAGCCACCTAAGGAACTCATATTGGTAGGCGGACTGACAGCCTCCTCATAAGACGACGTTAGTACCTACAGACCCATGAGTGTAAGGAGGGCTGCAAAATAGTCAGCATCTAAAGAGAGACACATTGGTAGGGACAACCAGACGGTCTGCAAAGTAGACGACGTTAGTGCCTACAGACCCGTTTAACTCTAAGTTGCCAAAAAGTATGAGTGCCCCATGCAAAGGGAACAAACTCGAAATGGACGGTGATATCAAAAATATGTGCCAAAAGGCAACATTCAAGCGCACAATAATGACCAGATAAATAAGCCAAGCATCAACACTATGGCAAAGAGATGGAAAATCGGTGGCGATCACAATAATCGGCGTCGACCTAAATAAACGGCGCGACCAAAAAAATCGGCGCCGACCGTTCACAGCACATATAAATATGTGAACGGAAAACGTGAACGATTTATTTACACCGTGACGATTGATTCAGAGAGAGTCAAAAATTGGATTTGAGCACCATGGAAGCCTCTCCGAAGCGGTCGGAGCGAGAGAAGACACGACACTGGGTAAGTGGTTCTTCTTGAAACCGCCATATTTATTTTTGTTTTGTTTTTGTTTTTTTTTGTTTCTATTGTGCTTGGTGGGAGGCCAGGGTGTGTTTAACATCCGCCGCAGCAATCGGCGTTGATTGGTAGAATCGACGCCGATTTTATGTAGGCAGCGCCGATTAATATTAATCGGCGTCGACTATATATAAACGACGCCGATTGTATTTAATCGACGCCAATTAGATAGACTTAAATCAAATTTTGTTTTAGATGTTTGGATTTGGGTAAATATGAGGCTAATATTACTCTTGATGTCGTGGATGCAGGCACGAGAGGTACTACATATGAGGGATGCGATTCCCGAGCTACTGGAGACCATTCTCCCTGACGTCACTGATGCGCAGATTGGCGGCATTTAGAGTTATCTGGGCTCGGGGGCTTTCGGTACTACAGACGAGTGCCGCGAGATGTAGAGTTGATGTGGGCACTAGTGCGATGATGGGATAGCCAGACTTGCACTTTTTGGTTCAGGACGGGTGAGATGACCATCACCCATGAGGATATATACAGGATTTTGAGACTGCCGATCACTGGGGACCCGATAGAGATTACACCACGAGAGCAGCAGCAGAGGGCCCTAGTTTGATTGTATGGAGATAGGGCAGATGATTCAGAGATAGTGTCCGGGGCAGTGTGGATAGCCTCGCAGTATAGACAGGATAGTCCCAGGAGCAGACGGATAGTTTTGATTCAGATGGCGATATCCTATTTTTCTCTACCAGATTTTGGAGGCGGGAGATTTCCACTGTTATTATTAGATTGCGTTTGTGACATCCTACAGTTCAGACAGGTGTTTGCTTTTGCTGATGCTTTGATAGCTCATATATATCATGAGTTATGGATGTATACCACTAGCCAGAGGACAGGTATCGATGTCGCTTTATGCTCCATTGCTGGGCATATGAGCATATAGCAGTGATTAGGCCATCCGGGCTTCCTTGGATGCCAGCAGCAGTGGGAGCTATTGATTATGGATTCTCGGCGATGGCGGGCCGATATGGCCTCGGGAGATACAGGTAGATCTACAGATTGGTATACCGAGCGTTTCAGGACGCTGACACCAGAGCAGGTCATCTAGAGACCATATCGGGTATTTCTGACATGGGCCGGTCAGGATGCTCACTGGTGGGATTGAGACGGAGCAGGGTGGTTAGGGGCCGCAGGCCTGATATGTGGGAGTGCATCCTGTTTATGCGGGTATTGAGACAGTTCGGCCTAGTACAGACAGTGCCGACTACTTACAGGCCTTATAGGCAAGACAACAAAGAGACTGATCTACCGATTTTGATCTCGGTAGATCCATTGAGAGAGGCCCCACCCTCCACAGATAGTGATGATGACACCGGAGTAGGTGATGGTTATGTTGCATGGTATGCGACAGAGCTACCACGACACCTTCCGGCATCTATAGATGCCGACGAGGAGGATATGGCTACAAATCTTGGAGAGATCGGAGGAGAGCATGCCACCCTGACGCAGACACACCAGGCGGCTCTCGAGGAGATCAGAGCTCACGAGAGAGAGGGATGCGCTGATTTTGGAGAGAGATACCACTCGCCAGGAGTGAGATACAACAATCCAGCAGAGGGATCGCTACCATCGACATAGGGAGGCCCTCAGGGCCAAATATGGGGAGACAGGTACCATGTCGTAGTCCTGGGACACGGTGGCACGACCATAGGAGGGGCAAGATTAAAGAGCAGCACCAACAACACCATTACGAGCACCTGGTACCATGAGCTTGAGCACATATCAGTCTCTCCTCGCTGAGGTGAGATACTACGAGGATGCCCTAGCGCAGCATGCCCCAGATGTGCCTCAGTACGGGGCGAGGAGGAGATCAGCGACGGCCACAGCAAGCGGGGCATCAGAGGGAGGGAGCACCGGGAGAGACCGAGGTGGGCAGAGGCCTCCAGCAGCAGGTGCGTCTAGCTCGATAGGCGGCGGCCAGGAGAGACAGCCTGGTCCAGAGGAGGGTGGAGGAGATAGTGTCCTCCACGCATCAGATTTTACGATATAGGGATTGATATATTTTGTATCAGTGTAGTGATGTAGCCTCGATTGGAAGGCATTGTATAGATGGCTTGATTGAGAGCCACCCATTTTTTGTTGTACAGACACTCATGTATATATATAGATTCATTATTTCCTTTGTCATATGATTGTTCTCCTATTTTTAATTTTGATATACATGGATAGATGTAGCGTAATTGTGATGGATATCGACATATGCTGAGAGATGATAAATAGATGTGATTGGATGAACATAGACATAGAGGATAGATAGATGTGATGTAATTTGATGTGATTGATATGTGGATTTAATTTTGATGAAAAATAGATATAGATAGGTGTAGTGTAACTTGGACGTACATATTTTTAGATATTTTGATGGATAGATGGATAGATGTGATTGATGTATGGATTTAATTTTGATAAAAAATGGATATAGATAGATGTAGTGTAACTTGGGTGTACATATTTTTAGATGTTTTGATGGATAGATGGATAGATGTGATTGATGGATTCGGTATGTTTGAGATGTTAATTTAATTTTGATGAAAATAGATAGACAGATCCACATGTGTTGACAACACATGCTTTGATAGATAAGATGAAATTAGATAGATGATAAATTTTGATTAAATTAACATGTGAAATGTCAATTTAACTGGATGAATAACAAATAATAATGGGGAATACTCTTTGTGAGAGCCAAGGATGTAATGAAAACGACCTTGACTAGAAATAAAGGAAATACACCCAGATAAGAAAAAATGATAAGTTGGACTCCCAACCGACCATAAATAGAATCTGGATAGGAAACCAAAAGATCATGCATGCAAGGCCCTATATGAGGTTAAAATAAGCCTGACACTAACTAGCCGCAAACCAGATTTAGGAGGGAAACGGGAGGAGCAGTAAGTAAGTATCTTGTCGAAATTTACAAGGGACAGAATACATGTTCATACTGGGAAAATAGGATTCTCCATATGATCGACAAAAGGTCTTATATCTCAGCTTCATGATTTCTGGCAGAAAAGCAAATTGATCAATGCAGGAAGTTTGCTAGATATGGAAAGACTGATCAATACGGGAAGTCTTTCAGTGATGCTAAAAAAATGTATAAACTAACTGAAAGGCTGATCAATGTAAGAAGCCTTGAGTATTCCTTTGAGAAACAAATAGTCCTTTAAGGGAGCGGTCTGTATTTTGAATTTTAATGATAGCCATCCTTCGAGGGCGTGGTCTATATCTTTTGATTCATTTGATTGTATGGGTAGTTTGTCCTTCAAGGGATCTGGTCTATCCTTGTTTTTTCTTTGTTTAACTTTTGGAAGAAGCTGAGTTTAGACCTAGATAGATCGAGATAGAGGGGAATAAAACGTATAAAGAGCACGCACTCATGCCCCTCATAGATCCGATTAAGATAAGCACTTGGGACAAATGAAATGGTGATTAAGGTGTTCCTACCATGAGGAGAAACATATCCAAGAAAAAAATGCTATGAGTAGAGCCGCGATACTCATATTTAAGGTAAAAAAAAAAAGACAATAGGTAGAGAACCAAATAATTTCGAATCACCATGAAAGTATATGACTGGTTGTTAGATGGATGAAAGATCTGTCTTGCGACTAGATTTGTGTAAGATGGATTTTAACAGTAGAAGGGCCGTAGATGCAAGGCATTAAGAGGTTCTACTTCAGGTATACCATCCATAGAAGATAGACGATAAGCCCCCGACCCATATTTATGAGTGATAACGTATGGACCCATCCAATTGGGAGCAAACTTACCACGCTGACTCCTTTCGAGTGTAGTGACATTTTGATTTTCTTTAAGAACAAGATCACCAATTTTGAAGTCACGGTGCTGTAAGTGCTTGTTATAAGCACGTTTGACATGCTCAAGATAGGCTTGATGATGTTCAAGAGCGTTGAGACGCTGCTCATCTAATAATTCAAGTTGTGCTAGACGATTTTGATGATAGTCCTCATTAGAGACAAATTCTCTAAGAGAAACATGGAGAGATGGGATTTGGACTTCCAAAGGAAGAACAACCTGCACTCCATAGATGAGAGAGAAGGAAGTAGCACCAAGAGGGAGTACGAATGCTAGTTTGATAATCCCAGAGAGAAAAAGGGATATGTAAATGCCAATCCCTACCAAATCGACTAGTTACCTTTATGCGGGATATTACGCAAAGTTTTATTGGAAGCTTCGGCCTGACCATTAGCTTGAGGATAGTATGGAGAAGAAAAGCTGAGTTTGATATTGAAAGCGTTGCAGAGGTTCTGCAAATCAACGTTTTGAAAGACTTACCGTTATCTGTGATGAGTTTGTGTGGAACACCGAAGCGACAAATGATGTGCTGATAGACAAAATCAACTATGGGCTTAGCTTTTGTTGAAGAAAGAGGGATAGCTTCCACCCACTTCGTAAAGTATTCAGTGGCAGTAATGATAGAATGATGACGCTGTGAAGAACGGGGATTGATGAGACCAATGAGATCAAGACCCCATTGTGAAAAAGGCCACAAATCCACTGTAGGTTGTAAAGCTTGACTAGGGATGTGTGTGAGATTGGAATGTTGTTGACACTTGACACATTTCTTAGTGTATTCACAACAATCTCAATTAAGAGAAGGCCAATAATATCCCAAACGTAAGATGCGTTTAGCTACGGCCAAGCCACTAAAATGTCCACCACAGATACCATCATGGACCTCCTGGATAGCTTTAGATGATTCAAGGGTTTTGAGGCACCGAAGCAAAATGCCATTAAAGCCGTGTTTGTAGAGGATCCCACCTAGAATAGTACAGTGATTAGTGCGTAGGATAAAATATCTTCTACCATTGGAAGTCAGATCTAGAGGAAACACCGAATGAGATAGATAATCAATGATCTATTGATACCACTCATCCTGAGTATGGGTTGTGATAGCATGGATTGAAGTTAATTACCTAAGATGAGATGGTTGATCTAATCGCTACACGGCCACATAAAGTCGCGAGTCCTCGGTAAAAGGTGGGATAAGTGAGGCTAACGGCCATTGTATCTGCAAATCGATTCACAAAGTCAGAGGAATATCTTGGATAGTGAATTTATCGAAGATTGGAGTTGAACGAGAACGATATCACGATATTTTTGAAGGATATCAATCCTACATTGATAGACACCCATGACTTGATTAACGATGAGTTCAGAATCACCAAAGATGTCAATATGATGAGCACCGAGATTAATGGCATTTTGAAGACCCAAGACAAGAGCTTCATATTCAGCCATATTATTGGTGCACTCAAAGTTCAATTTTTGTGCGACTGGGATAGGCGTACCCCAAGGAGGAATCATCACGAAACCTGCACCTCCCCCTTGTTGGCATTTGGATCCATCAAAGAAGAGATTTATTTTAAATGGAGACAGACCAAAATCAATTTGTTGGATATATTCATCGGGGAATCGAGCAAGGGGGACTTGAGTGTTCGGAAGAGGAGTATCAGCTAATTGATCTGCAATGACCTAACCCTTGATATACTTTTGCAGGATAAACTCGAGATCAAATTCTGTCATAAGCATGAGCCAACGAGTGATACGATCATTGTGATAAGGCTTCGCATGAATTGTCTTGAGTGGATTGACACTTGTGACAATGTAAGTTTTGTGATTAAGGAGGTAATGACGAAGCTTAGAAGTTGCGAAGAAGAGAGCACAACACAGCCTTTCAGCTTCGAATAACGTGTTTCATACTCATGGAGGGTGCGACTGATGTAATAGACAACTTGTTCTTTACCGCAAGCGTCCCGATGCGAGATCATGGCTCCCAGTGTGGTCACCACGAGATATAAAGATAGAAATGCTCCCCCTCACGTGGAGGTGTAAGCACAGGTGGAGAAAGAAGATAAGATTTGAGATCATCGAAGGCCTTTTGGAAATGTTCATCCCATTCAAAATGAACATTCTTACGGAGGAGATGATGAAAAGGTTGACAATGGTCTGACAATTGTGAGATAAAACAACGCACTAATTAAAGACATCCTTGGAGACTATGGAGTTTCTTTAAGTTAGAAGGGGGAGGCATCTCAAGGATAGCTTTTATTTTTGCGGGGTCTACTTCAATACCCCTAATGGAAATGATAAAACCTAAAAGTTTACCAGTGAGAACACCAAACATGCACTTAGATGGATTTAGATGAAGACAAAAGTGAATAAGCCTCTCAAAGAGAGGTGCAAGAATGAAAAGATGATCCTGACGATGTTTGGATTTACCGAGGAGATCGTCGACGTAATCTTCCACAGTTTTGTGTAAGAGATCATGGAAGATGTAGGTCATTACTTGCTGATAGGTTGCTCCTACGTTCTTAAGACCGAAAGGCATGACACGATAACAAAAGGTCCCCCAAGGAGTTATGAAAGAAGTCTTATGTTGGTCTTCTGGTGTGATGAGAATTTGATTATACCCAGAGAAACCATCCATAAGAGAAAGCATCTCATGACCCGCAGTTAAATCCACAAGTTGGTCGATATTAGGTAGAGGGAAATCATCTTTTGGACAAGCAAGATTAAGATCCCGGAAGTCGGTACAAATTCAAATTTTCCCAGTAGCTTTAGTTACTGGTACTACATTAGAAACCCATTGTGGATAATTGATGGGTTGGATGAAGTTAGCCGAGAGCAAGCGCTGCAATTCTTCTTTAACAAGAAGGGCTACTCTAGGGTGCATTTTACGCAATTTTTGTTTAACTGGTTTGATGTCGGGAAGAGTAACGATATTGTGGACCACAATATCGGGATCGAGTCCTGGCATATCCTCATATGCCCAAGCAAAATCTTGACGATGGTTGGAAAGAAAAGTGGTAAAGTCTCCTAATTCCTGTGGATTAAGAGACTGGCCGACCTTAATGATGCGAGGGTCTTTAGAAGTCCCTATATTAAGGTCGACAGTGGCTTCGTTGAGAAGCGTAGACATGTAAGAAGGAATGGTTTTACAAAGATAGGAATCCTCTGCCCCTAAATAGGTGAGGACAGAATCATCATCCGCATAGTGGATAGTGTTGATAGTAGGAGAGTCATCTCCAACTATTTCAGGGAAGATTAACGGTATGGAAGTGGACCTGTCATTAGTCTTATAGTCTAGTGGCCCTAAGGAAATGGTATTGATTAAAAAAAAATTAGACGGGATGGAAATGGTGTCGTCCACATCGAGTGATGCTTCTGACTTAGCGGGAGAAGATGGTTCCTCAATAGGAAGAGGCTCATCGAGAACAGTGACGGTGGCTTTTGAAAGAGGTTTAAATCCTAAACCAAATTTTTGATGTGGCTTGAGAGTTGGAATGGATGCGAGGTCATGCACACCTTGTTCATATTTACCCAAGCCAAAGCCCTTCCACGCGCATCGATATAAATAATTTTTTACAAACGTGGGATTCTGTAGACAATCGAACCCTGTTAGATAAGGTTTGGTCCTAGGAGGAGAATCCGGGTGATAGTGAGGCATATCAAGACCACCGTAAATGAAATTAGTCTGATTGATCAAGTGCACTAATGGTGACGATGCGACCGAGACCTGGCTGATATTCAGGTTGTTTTTCTGGTCTACCATACTCACTAGGTTTGAGATGGGTGTCAAAAGAAAGGAGAGGAAGCTCTCCTAGTGAGAAACACTGCAATGTCTCTTCTAAATTTTGTACATCCAGTAGTTTGGTTGCAGGTATGGAAGAAGATGAGGCCCCGTCAGGAGAACAAGCATTTTCCTTTAGAGGGGCAGACCCTGTGGTCATGTCGCATTGTGCGGAAGGAAAAGGATCTCCTGGATGAGTATAGATTTTGCCCTCATATTGATATTTTAAGCATCGATGGAGGGTGGATGGGACACAATGCATTGCATGAATCCAGGAGTGTCCGAGGATCATATTATAGTGGAATTTCCCTTCAACAATGTAAAAGAGTTCATGAAGCAACTTCTTACCTACTCGAATGGGTAGGACCACAGTTCCTAAAGTAACTACTAGCTGATCGTTAAATGATCGAAGAGTGAAAGGCGGGGGTGACACTACGTTCTTTGGTAACTTAAGTTGCTCGAATGTGTGTGAGGAGATGACGTTGAGTGCAGCTCCACTGTCAATCATAATGCGTTTTAATGTAGTGTTGTCGATTTGGACTATGATAAAGAGGGGAGCCTCCAAATCCTCGGAAGAAAGGGAAGGAATTTCTGAATCTTCAAAAGAAATGGCGGTTGATGGTCTATTCAATCCAACAACCATCTCAAAAGGCTGGGGCTCATCTGAATTCACTGCGATGTGACGCAGATTATCAATCAGAGCCTGGCAATGTTGCGGAGAGGATTGAATGAGGTCAAAAAGGGACATTTTGACCGGAGCCTGGGTGAGTTGTTTCATAACACTCTCCTCAACTGTCACGGGAATTTGAGCCCGAGGTGCAGCACGAATAGAGACCCGAGGTCTCGGGGCTAATGAGGAAGGAGGAACTCCTTCGGGGCTGCAGAAATGACAACCAGTGGTTGAGATGCTGTAGATGAGGATGGATTATCATACTGTTGGGTTCTCGTGGCGATATGAATTGTGTCGATTTGAGAAGGTGGAAGATCATTTGGAGTGGAATCACTAGAAGTAGAGGTCTGAGTAGATCGTTGGGGCTCAGATGGAGCTAAGATGACAGGAGATACTTGTTTCTCCTCCTCCAGCAAAAGATCACTTTCTTCCAAAAGGCTGTTGACAACAGATCGAAGAGCTTTACATCCCTCAGTATCATGACCCGGGGTACGGTGGTAAGCACAAATCAAATCAGAGTTAAACCAAGTAGGTTTAACTCCTTTAGGGTTATAGGGTTTAATCGGAGGAAGAGATATGGATGAAGATTGGATAAGTTGGTGAAGGATTTTGGTATAGAACCCGGTAGATGAAGATGAGGATAGAGATGATGAAGGTGCCTCTTTTTACTTTAACAGATCGCCAAGGTAAAAGAACTCGCATGTTAGGTTTGGATGCAGTCTTTTTAGGGATCATCTTATTTTTCGGACATCCTGGAGGAGCAGCCTTGGGCACTTGAGATGGAAGTAAGTGAGACATGATTGATTTCAAAGTGGAGGGGGAGCCCCTAAAATAGATTTTGAAGATGATGGAGATGTGACAAGTGTTGTGGTCTTCAGAGATAAGGGAGGCTTCTTGGTCGAAACTAATGATGATTTAGATGATGTCGATTTAGATGAGGGAGAAGCTTCCAAAGTAGGTATAATCAGAGGAACATAGGGTGCCCTAGCTTTTGGTAACAAAGATGATGATTCTGATAAAAGAGGTGACGTCTTTTTAGTAGGTAAGTCCACTTTTCGAGGTGCTAGTGAAGAATGTGTTGTAGAAGAAGATGATGGTTTTGATAAGTTTGTAGAAGAAGATGCCTTCTCAGTGGACAAATCCAATCTTTTATGAGGCGCAGAGAGAGATTTTTGCGGGAAAGCACCAAGAGTCTTGATGGTTCGAAATATGGGCTTTCCTTTTTCAGGGATGGTGACAACTTCAACCACATAAGGTGATTGTAACCTTTTCGGGGGAAGCAAATGGGGAGGTACTAATGGCGCAATGTTAGATTTCGGTTGTCTCGGTCTAAGTTCAGGAACCGAGCATATAGGTGTTGGTGCTACTTCTTTAGATTTCCCCTTAATAGGCAAAGTAGCATTTGATGGAAGAAGTGAGTGATGAAGAAGCGGTTCCTCATGCGAGGAACTACTTCTAGTGCAAAGAATTATGGGTAAAACTATCAGAGGAAAGGAAACAGAAGAGTCAAAATCGAAGACGCTTCCATCGAAGTTGGGACAACTATAGTACGTTCACCAAGGGCATAGTCACAGAAAAAATGGGAGAAACAGTAAGAGATGTATCCACAATGGAAACTCGAAGGGATGTAATTTCCTCGAGCATTGAAAGAATGTCTGACGATGAGACAGGTGAGGATGACACTGTCTCGGGTATGGACGGAAGATCAGAAAAAGAAGCAGAGGGAGGTGAATCCGTATCTAACAATGTTGGAATATTCAAAGACAGGCTATCTGAAGATGGTGGAATCCCAGCGATTAACGAAGCGGAAGGAGGCTCTGATTCGGTCGATGTGTTTATAGATGGCTTAGTTTTAGAAGAAGGTTCTTCAGTAGAGATGAAGCTGATAGTATGAGTGTTTGGTTTTTGAGACTCTGAAGCATCATGGTTCGGGGAATGATTGGGAAAAGGTTGTTTAAAGACATCCAGCGCTTGATTTGGGGGAGCATTTGGGTTATCCAGAATGAGCTCGCCTTTATCAATGAATTTCTGGACAAGATTTTTGAAGGTCTGACATCGTTCGATGTCATGACCTTTGGTTCTATGATAATGAAAAAGTCATTTTCCCTATACCAGAATGGATGTTCTTGGCTTTCATCAATATTCCTAATGGGGGGAAGTTCGATCATGTGGACTTCCAACATTTTTTCCAGGATAGAAGCATATGATTCCCCCAATGAAGTGAAAGATCGAGATGATGAGGTCCCTTTTCGAGAAGATGAGGAGTCTCTTCGTGGTGTTTGATTAGAAGTGGTATCGGCTCGTGATGTTTTTAATACAATAGCGTTGGTGGATCCCTGATTCTTGTCTTTAGAAGTGGAAGGATTTGATTTGGTAAACCGAGAAAAATCCGGTTTAGATTTAGAGAGAAGTTTTAACTTCCCTTGTTCAATGGCGCGAGACTCAAGTTTGCGTGCCATCGTAAAGGCTTCTTCAAATGTATGAAAGGTTTGGATCCTTAAAGTGGAAGAAATATGATTAGCACAAGATCGAGTAAACAACTCGATCTGTTGGGATTGAGGAAGGGAGAAAGACAATTGGTTTATTATCCCTCTCCAACGAGCGACAAAGTCTCGCAATAGACTCATCATCGAATTGAAATGTTATAAAGATCTGTAATCGAGATCTTATGCACGATATTTATTAAAAAGTTTTCAACAAACATCTCGGCACAATTGAGAGAAAGAAAACAAGGAATGTTGAGGAATGTTATTGTACTCACTAAAGCAGACTCGCTAAAGACATAGGAAAAGTACATGAGCATAAGCTCCCGATCCTCGACTATGAGGTAGCAAGCATGTTTGAATGCTCGCAAATGCTGTTGAGGGTCCTCCCGACTATGAAATTTTGAAAATTTAGGAAGTTCCCATTGGGGAGGATAAGGTTTAAAAGCCACTGAGGGGTGAATGGGTTCATTACATACTTCTTCAAAAGAGTATGAAGGACGAGCCCCTTTGGTGGAGGCTTCCAAGTCTGTGATTTTCTTGAAAAGAATTTGAACCACGTCAGATTGAGGAGGAGGCACACTGGCATGTCCTACATAAGAAGAGAATGGTGGATGTTGTTGAGGTGTCAATGGGGGATTCATCATTGATTGATAGGATGATAAGAGGAGTAACCAGGTGTTCTGGGTGACGCCTGGTGGGGTATTTGTTGTGAAGGAGCCTGTGTATAGGCAGGCTGTGAGATAGTAAGTGGTTGAGAAAATGAAGGTTGGATGACGGACGGAGCCTGTGATTGGTGGACTCCTATGCTTGTTGACTGAATCGGAACAGATTGAGTAACATGGGTGCCGATTTGATTGGACATATTGGGGAACAAGACCTGAAAGAGGGTTTCTACTACCGGATTAGTTATTAAGGGCGCCGATGCTAGAGGATGGGCGAAGGTCACTATTGCTGGAACATTAGAAGAAAGACCCACTGGAGGACGAGAAGCAGGAACCAACTGACTAGTCGAAGGGGGTTGACTCATAAAGGGGTACTGACCCTGGGACATGATGGACGGCATAGATGAATTAACAGCAGTATGCGGGTGCACAGATGCACTCATTATAGCTAGAGAAGAGGACCTCTCAGTAGTAGGTTGCATGAATAGTCGAGGTAATCATGCGGTGTTAGGAATAGGTAAGACTATTTGAGAACTAGTTGATATGGTCGGTGGAAGAGAAAAAGGAGGCACAGGTGCGCCACCCTTCTCTCGTGGCTCGAGGTGAGAAAGATGATGCTAACTGTTCTACAAAAGCCTGGGATGGTTCACGAGAATAATCATACACTTGCTGGATTGGTGGTCCCTGATTAGATATTTGAATAGACTTGTGTACTAGGTAGTCCATGAGGGCTACTGGATTGTGATCGAGGAGCGCCTGAAATTCAGGATCCTCGCGAGGAACATACTCTGAGTCAGCCGCGATGATATTTCTGAAGGACTAGGGGAAGCTGGACATGATGGGGTTGCTTTGGCCTGATAGAAAGGATTATATGACCAGGATGGGGAAACAACTAACGGCGGTCCCGAGGAAGATCTGGGGGGTGCCGAAACATCCACACTAGTGGTGATCTCGGAGGAAGAAGGGGCTAATTGAGCCATTCTTCTAGATTGTAACCGAGTGATGACCATCATAAACAAGCAGAAAAGAAGATTGACCTAACTAATGCACATGCACAATTCAAGCAGCGTATGTGATTATCTCTTTTAATTTTTTATGCTTTTAAGAAAGAAAATATTAGGGAGGGCCTTTTAGAATAGGAACTACTCAGATAGCCAAACTAAGGATGGTTTGAGGGGTGTTTTGGTGAGGAGTCCCAAGGCACTTCAAGAAAAGACCAAGACGTGGCTTGATATAGGGGCCTACCCCGCACTTCACACACCGCTGCAATAAGGGAGTCTGGGTGCTTTGCCAATATATACCAGAACTTCCGTGAATTTATAGCGCGGCCCGAGTATCGCGTAAGCTCTTCCTCTTGGATGTCACTTCCAAGTAGGTGAGGCCAGGGAAAGAATTTTTGTTTAAATGCTTTATACCTAGTGATTTTGGCTTTGTGTGCAAGGGTGAAAAATAAAAATCAAATAGTGTCACTACCGATTTTGATCAATTTTCCAGCCTAATTAAAACTAGATGAAAAACATACAGCAAAAATGACAAAGAAAGAGTTCTTTTTTTAAGCACTTAAAAACAAAGTGTTTGATTTCGATGAAGACAAGTCAAACAGATTCTTTCCCAAATGTGATTAAATTCTTTTTAAGTACCAACAATTGAAATGTTCGGATGTGATAGACAACAAACAAAGAAATTTTTTTGTATTTTTTTTTAGTTCCTAAAAAGGAGAAAACACCGTAAAAGAGAAATACCTGTAGATTTAGCTCTCCAAGGTGTGTGGACTTCAAAAAGCATGTTGTTGAGCTCTCCCCTCGAACAATCCCACGAACAAGCAAAGTGCTCCGCAAGAAAAGGTTAAAACAAAATCCAGAAAGATATATCCAGATAATGGTGAAACGAAAATTTCTATTTTAAGGAACTAGAAAAATTTCAAGGAAATAACAATTTCGCATAAAGAGATGGATCAAACATGCAAACTTGAAATCAAAATGAAATATTTACTAATTTTATAAATAGAAATTGGAATTGAAATTTGTAAGAAAAGAAAGGACCTAACTTTGCAAATTCAGAAATGAAAGAAACAAGACTGAAACGATGAAAGGAAATGCTCAAGCAGAACTGATAAAAATCAGTGAAGAAAAAGAACAAAGCTCAAAACTAGAAAAGAGATGAACTTACCAATAAGGGACTTTGGTTGGGTCCCACCGGCGTGCTGAATTTAGATCAAGAATTTCACACTTGTTACCTGTCCAAGTTAATGCACCAAACTAAACACAAAAACCCTGAAAAACTCCAATGAAATTGATACCTGATGGACAAGATCCGAAGATGTAGATGGATAAGGAAGCCAATGTAGATAAGACGGGCGCACACGAGTAATTCTGCACAGTAGATCCAAGTAACTCGAGAAATCGAGGCTTGATAGAAAAGACCACGTTAAAAGATATTTAGGTGGATTTCCGGAGAAGCGGGTTCGGGAAGCGGTAAGCTCCCTCGGCGGATGTCAGTCCACGTTTTCAATTAAGTAAAGAAGTATACATGATAAAAGATGTACGTACAAGACTAGATTTTCTGATCAAAGTAATAAACAAAATCTAAACAGTAGGCAGAAAGCAACAGAAAACAGGGAACTGTGAAAACAAAGCTGGATTTGTGTTACCTGTGTCTTTTTACCTGTCTGCAGGATGATCGGCATCGATTATGTAGAATCGGCGTCGACTGGTTAAGATCGGCGTCGACTGATGTAAATCGGCGTCGACTGATATAGATCGGCGTCGATCCGAGACAAAGTGTGAGAAGATTTGGAAATCGGAAAGCGAAGGCCAGATCGTCAACGTCTGCTGGATCTGCAGAAGCCAGAGAGATACTGGCAAGGCTCCACCTATGCTGGATGCAGGAACAGAGTCACCAGAAAATCAATGGAGACGTGTGATGTTGATGTGATAAGAGCAGAGTAACGGTGCTCCTCTCAGGGATTGATTTGGACAAGATCCACTCTCATTCGATAGATAATGTTCACACTTGATGCTAAAAGATCTCTCATTCTCTCTCTTACAATCTGTGTCTCTGTGTCATGATCTGTCTCTCTCGTGTTCCTCCAGAACTGAGTTCTAGGCTTCTATTTATAATCGCGCCGCTCTGAAAAATCGGCACCGACCGAGTACTTGGCCGGCGCCGATCATGGAACAGACTCAAACGCCAAAATGAGTGATTTCTGGGAAGATAAGAGTGATCGCTCCACCTCAAATACGGAAATATCCCACTTTGGGAGGAGGAGAAATAGGGGGGATATATGGATAGGATAGATATGGGGTAGATAAGTGGTTAGGATACATGTGAAAAGGTGTAATTAAATAGTTAATATTTAATTACTCACGGGTAAAACATAATGGGGTGAATTAAACTTAGGATAGGTGTTTAAATCACAAATCGAATAATATCCCAAGGGGATAGTGGTGATATAAACATGCCCCAGGTTACCTGAGAGAGAAAACGTGCACGAGGGACACCAAATTGGATAATCAATTTTAGGTGTCTACAAAAACATCAACCTCACTTTCTTCATCTTTTGTGTCCACTTCATTGGTACTAGAGTAATTAGAGGATGTCCAATCATCGTGTCATCACTTGAATCCATGTACTAGAGTAATTAGAGGATGTCCAATCATCGGTTTCATCACTTGAATCCATAGGTTCTCGCCTTATGATGTTGAGGATCATGTTTATCTTCACCCTCTCTCTACAACGTCCAATTGTCATGAAGCCTTCATTCCAGTAGTTTCTCGCATGAACTCTCCTTAGCCATGGCCTTCCTAACAACATTGGGTACACAACAGTACCATTTTTCATCACCTGAAATTCTACTACACATACAACACCCATAAGTATATTGCCACATTTGAAACAACACCTTCTCGGTTTAGTTTTTCCCTTATTTAATGACCTTAACATAAGTGTTTAGGGCGATCAATTTTAAACCCAACATATTCATTACAAACTCGGTCATTACATTAACTGTAGCACCTCTATCAACTAAGACATCATGAATTGAAATACCATTACATAATACCTTAGCTTATGGAGCGTAGGGATCCGCCTCTACCTCCAAAATAGGGACCTCAACCTCCTTCCTTTGTCAAGCATTGAGTCCACTTCGTAGCTCCCACCTCTTCTCAGAAGACATAGCCAAGAGTTGACCATATGTAATATTTGCAAGCCTTTTGGATAGATCTTCTAAGATGGAGTATGGTCCTTGTCCCTGTGAAATTAGAAAATCCTGCACACCCAACTTTCTTCTCCTATGTTTCTTACTAGTTTCTCCTTTCATCTTCTTAGGATCATTTCCATCTTGGTTATCTTTTTCTTTATTTATTTTTGTTACAAACACATCTTCTTCATTATTTATGCTCCTATCTATTACATCAAAAGATTTCACAGGTGCTTTTCCTTTATCATTATCTCTTGTAGCAAATGTAGAAGCTCTATCTAGACAATTATACTTATAATGACCCTTTTTATGACAACCATAACATACAACTTCAGTTATATTTATTTTTGGACCTCTATCTCCTCCCTAAGAACTAAATTCCTTTCCTTGAAGAAGATTAATAGTTAACTGACCCATCTTCTTGAGCAGATCTTCATACTCAGTAGATGTACTAGGGAAAATATTTGTGCTCACCGAGAGTGGTTGTGGATTTTGGACCAAAGGTGTTGGTGTAGGCTCTACCTTAGCAGTAATTTCTTTGGGCTCCTCTTCCATGCTTTCTTCTTGCCTTCTTGCAATCTCCTTTACTTGTTCAATGGTAGTTGGGTGGTCATACTTCACTCGTTGTTTGATCTCTGGCTTCATCCCAAGAATGAAGTGCTTACAGAGGAGATTATCCATGCCATTCATCAACCCATCCGCTAATATTTCCTTTCGTATCTCGGGCATCAAGCTTCCTCCTTAGCTCTAGATCATGAGCATGATAATCCCTTATCTTCTCCTTCTCTCCTTGGGATAGCTTTGTGATATCGATCGTGAGATCTCGCATATTTCTGTTGTTCACTAAATTCTTTAAGAAAAGTTTCGCTTAATAAATCCCATGAATTTCTCACATTATCACCTAGTGTTTCAAACCACCTAAGAGTTGAACCATCCAAAAAGGTAGGAAAAAATTCAGTCCATTGTTCCCTTCTTATGAGGCCATTACAAATGCAAGATCATTTAAACTCTTGAATGAAAGAGGAAGCATCTTCATTAGATTGGGCTGAAAAAATAGGAATCTTCCCCATTTTTAAAAGTAACCACAATGAAATACCAATTCACAAGTACAATCAGTAAGACTTGTGTGCACAAATAATTGGACTCACTACAATAGAAAGTGACTTTACACCTTTCTACAGTAAAATAGGAATGACCATGGTAAAACTTGACTTACTACGGTAAAAACTGACTTTACTGTGGTAAACACTATTCATGGTAAAAAGTGAAGTTACTATGGTAAATACTATTCATAGTAAAAGTAAAGTTACTATGGTAAATATTATTCATGGTAAAAAGTGACTTTACCATGGTAACTACTATGCACAATAGTAAAAACAAGGTTACCCTCCAAATGATTTCTGACTAAGGGGGAATATTTCTCCAAAAAATCCACCAACGAGGAATGGTCCTGGAAATGGAACCAAAATGTCATCACCAATCGCACTATGATAATTCTCCACCAGGAACTCCTCATGCTATGATTATTTACTAATGCACAGCCTTTAGTTTGGTGGATGTAATTTGGAAACACAACAATAAACATAACACAAGAATAGCATAGACTATGATATGAAGGAATGATGATAAATCTGAAATATAAGTGTAAATTATAATATCAACATGAAATTGTTACAATCTCACCCATGAGGTACTTCAAGTGTTACTAACTTCACTTGCCTTCCAACAATAACTATGGGATAAAATTCACAATAGATTCTTTAACACACCTTCTAAATGATTGCACACTTACTCATACAATATTTCTCACTACTTCTCTCTATGCTAAATGAGGGGGTGGCCTCTTTATTTATAGGAATTCAGGATTATCCACCCTATCTCTAAGATAGAATAGGAAATATCTTCCAGCCAATCATATTCTATGCCTAAACTCTTACCTTTACATGTAGGCTTATCTTCTAAGATAAGATAAACCTTATCATCTCACATGGGTTCCACCTTTTTAGACTTTTCCACAAATAAAATACACAAAATATTTATGACATCACTCTTTGTCCTTATTACAAATATAATATTTCTAATTCCTAATCATGTAGACCCTACTTCTCTACTTACCCCAACTTTGACATTTTAACATTACCGGACCACTTATGACAAATATTTACTTTTTACCACAACATTCCTATTGTACTTTGACTATTACCGTACTCTACTTTATTGGTGGCACCGTATTGACGGTGTTGTTATCTTCTATTAGACGCCACTACTAATCATACTTAACAACATCCTATTCCTAATACATACATAATAAAATAGAAATTACGGAGGAAAATTTTAATGTCGACAGACGCTCACCCAAGGCATGTGCGGGCATTGAGCACCTCCTTTATGTGATTTTTGTGAGAATACATCCCTTTAAGATAGAAGCTTATATGTAAGAAGTGAAATAACCATGGATTTATTATGAGGGTCTTAGGATGAGCTACTATATAAGTTCATCCATTTAGATAACAAGGAAAATATCAAACAGATAATAGATCTGATAATACAAAGAAAAGGCACTAGGGTTTATAGCCATGAACAATGTATATATTTTAATAGAAAGCCATATATTCATATTACTCTTAGTAACCACCTTACATTCATCAAGGCCATTACATACCAAATGTATTAATGCAGATAAGACTTATACATCAGAATCCTAAACTATGCTTTCTAGATTACAAATATGTTCATAGACCCATCCCTCTAGATAAGTCATCTCTCCTATAGACTTCCTAATGAGAATCCCTAGAACCCATCCCTATTTCTACAAAGCTTTACCTCTTTAATTGCTATGTGGTGCCAGTGACCACACACTTTTCTCAAAATCCCTCCTTTCCTTTTACCCGAGCATCTCTATATATAGCTTTAACATCCACCACCATGCCTTCCTGAAGTAATAGATCAATTGCCAAGTGTCCATGTGGTCCTTCAATGGAGCATGCTTCTTCCCATCTAAGCTCTCCACTTTCTAGCAATGATGTCTTTCTAGATCCTTCCATCACATGGAATATTCCTTCCTTGACCATTGAGTTTCTAGGTGGCACCTTATCCACTTTACTGCTTAGTCGTCATTCTTTTCTCATGTACTTCCTAGGACACCGAATATGGATAAGTCCATAAACCATTTCCTTTGTGTTGCACAGCGTGTGCCTTGTCTTCTATAAACCCTTTTAAAACATTTTCCTATGCACCTTCACCATACACCCTTCTTCATATAGGCCCCATGCCCCCACATGCCTTCTTGTACTTGGCTAATATTCTAAGGCCCAACATCACCCTAGACTATGCATATTCTTCATCCTCAGAAACACTTATCTTCAATGAATAAAGAATGGTGGGTTCTGAATAGTTGGAAAAAGAATGAAGGAATGAAGAATTGGGAGAAATAATGAAAGAATGGGGAAATGAAGGAGAACATGTTCATTGTTGAAGGAGGAGAGGGAAATCCTTCCCTATATCTACCTCTAGCTTCTCCCAGGCATTAACCTCACTCTGCGCTTGCTGACAGAGGTCACCTACTAGGGTGCTTACCTCCTCAAAGCTTATCCCTTCCCCCTTAGAACTCATTGTTTTAACAATTACTTAAAGTTGCTTTCCAAAATCCTCGAGGGCATCCATCCTATGGGTGATCTGGGGTATAATTCCTTCATCCAGTTTTTGATCGAGCCCCGTAAGGTCTCGATAGCCTCTAATTTATTCTTTACCTCAGCCAAGATCCTATCCTACTCTACTCTATTTTCCTTATTCTTCTCCTGAAACTCCTTGATTTGTATCTCATGTGTAGCGACCAAGATGCTTGTTATTTTATCTCTATCAACACAATTATCATAGGCAACTTCAGAAAATTACGTGGTAGCCTTCACATCGGCAAGGAGTTTGGTATACTAAGCAATAATCCCTATGACCTTCAACTTGTCTTCTCTCTCTTAGAACTCCAATTCTTCTTTTCCAGACTCTAAGGTGAGTGGTCACCTCTCTATAGTGAGGATGCGAGTCAAATCCTCCAAGCGCTATAAGGTTGATTCATATTTTTTTCTCGGGTGGCGCTAGGTCAAGATGCTTTAAAACAATAACATCTGTAATCATTTAAATTTTCTTATGTAATCCACACAACCTTTCCTTCTCCTCTTTCAATTCATGCCTCAATTGTGCACTCGATCAGTTCTTCTTCTTTAAGGTCCCTAATTTTCTCAAGAATCTCCTCCTCCTTGTCCAAATATGCCTCTAGGAATCTCACCCTATCATTCCTAACAAAGATTCTCGCCTCAACCACAACTGAATTTTTTTAGTGCATTACGACTTTCTCATCTCGATAACCATTGGGCATAAACCAAGGGCTTTATCACTTTTTTCTTTGGCATATTCATTAGTGCCCCTTGACTTAGCTCGAACTCAGTTCATCAACATGTGATTCAAATGCCCAAGATAACATCTTCCTAGTTCATGGGTATGCATATTCTACGTCAAATGAGGCCATGGATAGGAGTTGTTATGTTGGTATAGTTCTCTGGAAGCGCTCACGTAGTACCTTTCTTGGATCATTGATGTAACCCACTCCTTACCATTAGTTTTCCACCATGCTCTTCCCACATGTGCGCACACTGTTATCCAAAATGTGCCCCCTACTCATTTTGTGGCTAACTCCTCTCATTCTTCCCTCTCTTGTGCCTCAGTCACAAAATTTTTCTTTTCAGGCACTCAAAACCTTCTAGAAATGGCACCATTGGATAGAGCTCTTTCTTAGTTTTCCAGAAAGGTAAAGTTTTCCTCCTAACTCCATGTATTTTTGAAGTTATGGCTCATGGATTTTTTTGGAAAAATTTTCCCCTAAAAGGCCCGCGGCCAATGAGATGCCGCCACATGGCACCTAGAGTGGTAGAGCATGGGGAAATTTTGGAAAATTTTCCAAATGACCAAAAAGGTGCAAAATTTGAATTTTTTCCCACCGACCCGATTTGGCCTTGTTTTCGCCCTAAAACTTCAAATCGCCATATCTTTCGATCCAGAGCTCGGTTTTTCACGTTCTTTATATCAATGGAAAGCTGGTGAAATTATCTACAATATTCTAGGGTAATTTTTTAATTTTGATGGAGTTTGGAGAGATAAAATCAAAAAATGCCTCTGGCACGTGGTCATGGACAGAAATGACATTTCAACCACCATTTTTAATGAAGTATGGCTCGCATTCTCTCCCAGCATGGTTAAAAATGTCAGGGAATGGGTCTGTTAGGGCAGCCATGCTATTTTGATGGAATTTTGGTCAATGGTTAAACCCCTTGAACTTTTTCCCATGTTTCTCTCTCCTGGGGTTGTGGTTTGCACTGTAAAAGCTAGAATGAGTTCATTTTGCAAAAGGAGAGACACTTTTCAGTTCTGTAACTTCCTTTTTCTTCCTCCTTGGTAGAATTTGTGAAGAAATTTTACCTTTCCATGTAATGCAGCACCTTTTCTTGCCTTTGGATCACTGTAATGTACTATATTGGATCTGAGACGTTGATATATGTTTTGTGATTAAAATCCCTCAATCCTTTCATATATCTATCATTGCTTTCTTGATCCTTCATTACATTTTGAGCATTTTTGCATGTTTTGTGTTGTGTTTCCTTTTGAATTGTGTATTTCATGCAGCATCAGGTGTCTTCAACTCCTTTGGTGCATCACCTATTAGCATTATTTCTTTCTTTTTGCATTCCCTATCTCTGTCTCCTTGGAATTTAGAGTAGATTTAGGAGTTTAAACCTCTGCAACTGTGCATGTAAAATAGCTGATCAGAGAAGTTGAGGAACCAGCCTCTAATATAGAGATTCCTCTTCCATTTTTGTGAGTCCCACACTTGGGAAGAGGATTCAATGTTGTGTAATCACACTGGATGCTAGTATGATCAAACTAGAAATCTGATCAACATCCAGGGGGTGCTACTGATTTGCAACAATAGTTTTGGCATGCCTGGTGGGACCTTAGAGGTCTTCCACTATATCTTTGACATGTTGGTGTGTTCCTATTAAAGATTCATCCTTTTGGAGGCACTTTCAAAAGCACATCTGGCGACTCCATCTGGTAAACAACTCATTCTCTAAGTTGCAGACCTATTTTCCATTCATTTCCATCCATTCTTCTTTCCATAATTTTCATTCTTTTCCATTCCATGAAGTTGTGTAATCATGACTTCATTTCCATCATGGAATTCAAATTTACAACAGCAGTATATCAGACCTCCAACATGTTTTACAAATCCTCCAAATCAGCATTTTGATCAAATTCAAAATCAGCATGTCTACCCATATGAGCAGCAGTGCCAAAGTTAGTTTGGATATGAAGCATGTCAAGCACAAGGGTATGCTGGTTATGAGGGCAGTAAAAAAGAAAATGCAGATCTGCTAGAACAAATCCAAAAGATGGAGGTAAACATGGTGCAATCTAGGTCTCAAGCACAAATGAAAGCATTTAGAATCGGTTGTAGAGCACCTTGTCCATGGGTGGAACATTTTCCAAGGCATTACAACCCTCAAGAGAAGCTAGACTTCATGATTACAACACTACCATTGCTTGCAAAGTGGACTGAAGGAATAAAGGTGTATGAGAGGAGTATTCAACAACCTTGTCAACAGGTAAGCACACCATCTCATGCCTCTTTCTCTCCTTCTTTCCCAATCTATTTTATCTTAGTAGTGTCAAGTTTTAAACTCTCCATCTGCTGTCCCAAGTGTTGAATCCATTTCTCCATTCCCTAGTCTTCCACCCCATCTCAATTCTTTTGTCATTTTCCCTTCCAAACAGCCATTCCCTCCAAAGAAACAAGAGTTCCTACCTCCTCCACCACCACAAAAAATTGCAAAATCAATTGAGTTACAATACACTTCTCCTCTTACATTCCCAAATCCATGTTGGGAGGATAAAAATCAGAATGTCAATCAAGGAAAACAGTAGAAGAAAGTAGAGCCAAACAAGGATGAAGAAATTCAAAGTCTGAAGAGTTGGGCTCTTAAATTCAGGATTACAAAAATCCCCTTGATGGTGAAACCAATAGAGGATGTTGAAGTTAGAGAACAAGTGGAAAACAAGGCTGATTTTATAACAGCAGTGAAGTGAGAAAAACAATAGTTTGTTGGTGATGAGTTGGGTGTCCATGTTGGCACTTTGCCCAAAGAAAATGCTGATCCAATTTGCACTGCAAAATCAGCCATCGAGAAGGAAGGAAAACCATCTCAAAACCCCATCTTTGAGGAGCAAATGGATGAGGTCATGTCAGTTTTTACAACAAAGAGAAGAAGGAAGCATTATTGATACGTTTTTGCTTTCATTTGAAGGGGCTGATTTGATTGATGAATCCATTATGGAGGTGAACAAAACAGGTCCAAATTATGAGTAAAAGGCACAAGAAATTTCATGCTTCTCTCCCACTTCATCTCTCCAACAATCTGATTTTTGGGATGAGTTTGGATTGACAAGTTTCATGTTTGAAAATGAAGTTATACAGGGGTGAAGAAAATGCAGATTTGGAGGCCACCATACAAGAGGGAGAGATTTTTTTGCAACAATACATTCAAGAGTTTGATTTGCCATCGACTTAGAAGAATGTTTAGATGAAGAGCTAGCTGAAATTACCATGTTTCCTTCTTCACCATTCATTCTCCAACAACAAGAACTTGCTGCCATGGACACAAGAGTTCAAGGAAAACAACCTACGCTTTGCAATATGCCTCTTGAATCAAAGCCGGGAAGAATTTGATCTTCCAAAAGCTACAATAGAGGAGCCCCAAAGCCAACAATGTATTGCAGTAGGTAACAACAATGCAAAAGCAACTTCATTAGATGTTGCAATCAATAACGAGGAGTTGTACACTATAGAAAAGTTCCATATTACCATGAAGGAAGAGAAAGGGCAGAAAAGTCCTACTATTGCTTCCACATCACCCACCCAAGAAGGTCTACAATAAGACTCCATTTTTGGAGTTGAAAATTAGAGCTATGGGCATATCAAATGGATCATACCTTGCCCATAAGGTATTTGACTTCATTGAAGTCAAAGGAGAAGTCACAACCAATCATGCTTGCTTCTAAGCATGAGGGTGAGCTACAAAGTACCAAGGATCAGCTGTCATACCTCTTCAATCCAAATGCAGAGCAACTAAAAGAGGTATTGGATTTGTTTTCAGTTGACACCTTGATGATTTGGGTAGAAGACCAGCTTCTTGTTTATTTTCCACTCATTCAATCAGCCATGTTCGATGCCAAATCAGTTGCATGGTTGCAAATTTTGAGAAAGGGAAGTTATTTCTCCCAACCATTGTAGGGTTTTTTAGCCCACTTTTTCTTCTAGTTAGAGTAGGATAGGTAGTTTTTCTTTCAAGAAAAGAAGTGTTTGTGCACACTCGCATGTTCAATTTTGGAGCATGTATGACTTTTAGTTTTGTACATAGTTTTTGTGGTGCTGGTTTTACTCTTGCATAGTCCATTTCAGTGGGTTTCCAAGTGGCTCAAAGAGGAGGTTTTCAAAGTTTAGATCAGTTTGCAGGCTACAACTCATGACTCCATGCCCAATGGATGCTTCAGAAACTGGTAACTTCATCCAACAGACAGATGACCCCTCTGAGTCACCAAAATTGTTATCCAAAATGTGCCCCCTACTCATTTTGTGGCTAACTCCTCTCATTCTTCCCTCTCTTGTGCCTCAGTCACAAAATTTTTCTTTTTAGGCACTCAAAACATTCTTGAAGTGGCACCATTGGATAGATCTCTTTCTCAGCTTTCCAGAAAGGTAAAGTTTTCCTCCTAACTCCATGTATTTTTTAAGTTATGGCTCGGCGGAGTTTTTTGGGAAAATTTTCCCCTGAAATGCCCATGGCCAATGAGATGCCACCATGTGGCACCTAGAGTGGTGGAGCATGGGGAAATTTTGGAAAATTTTCCAAATGACCAAAAAGGTGCAAAAATTCAAATTTTTTCCCACCGACCCGATTTGGCCCTGTTTTTCCCTAAAACTTCAAATCGCCATATCTTTCGATCCAGAGCTCGGTTTTTCACATTATTTATATCAATGGAAAGATGGTGAAATTATCTACAATATTCCAAGGTAATTTTTTCATTTTAATGGAGTTTGAAAAATCAAAAAAGCCTCGCACGTGGTCATGGACAAAATGACGTTTCAACCACCGTTTTTAACGAAGAATGGCTCGCATTCTCTCCCAAAGATGGTTAAAAATGTCGGGGAATGGGTCTATCAAGGCGCCCATGCTATTTTGATGGAATTTTGGTCAATGGTTAAACCCCTTGCACTTTTTCTGTGTTTCTCTCTCCGGGTCGTGGTTTGCCTTTGTAAAAGCCAAAATGAGTTCATTTTGCAAAAGGAGAGACACTTTTCGCTCTCAGAACTTCCTTTTTCTTCCTCCTTGGTAGAATTTGTGAAGAAATTTTACCTTTCCATGTAATGCAGCACCTTTTCTTGCCTCTCGGATCACTGTAATGTATCTTGTATTGGATCTCGAGATGTTGATATATGTTTTGTGATTAAAATCCCTTAATCCTTTCATATATCTATCATTGCTTTCTTGATCTTTCATTACATTTTGAGAATTTGTGTATGTTTTGTGTTGTGTTTCCTTATGGATTATGTATTTCATGTAGCATTAGTTGTTTACAACTCCTTTGGTGCATCACCTATTAGCATTAGTTCTTTCTTTTTGCATTCCCTATCTCTATCTCCTTGGAATTTAGAGTAGATTTAGGAGTTTAAACCTCTCGCAATTGTGTAAGTAAAATAGATGATCGAGGATTTGAGGAACTAGCCTCTAATCTTGAGATTCCTCTTCCATTTTCGAGTCCCACACTTGGGAAGAGGATTCAATGTTGTGCAATCACACTAGATGCTAGTATGATCAAACTAGAAATCTGATCAACATCCGTGGGGAGTCTTTGTTGATTTAAAACAACATGCACAACCTTTGGAAATATGACATCCGGAATGGGATTTCCACCCATCTATCATACTCCTTTCCAAAAATTTCTTCCTTAATCTCCTAATCACTTCATCTACGTTGCACTCTACTTCTTGTTCTACTAAATTTTTGATGATTCTTGCCACTTCTCTCTCCACGGCTTCTTATATTTGTTACTTAGTGAGGCTTGGGGTCCTCTAATATTTTGTGTTCACTTCTTCACTCACCCCTTTTCCTTAAGCATTTTCTTGTTTCTCTTCATTCTTACCTTCACTTCCTTCTTATTTTGAATCATGTATATCATACATGGGATGATTATGAACTTATTTATCCTCGTCATCATCCCTCTCGCCCTTATAGGCCTCTTAGTCCTCCATTTCTTCTAAGTATTCCTTCTCTATCACCTTTTGTTTCTTCCTAACTCGGTGATTCCAGTATAGGATACTCTTCCCTCTCTTTCTCTTTAGTGGATGACTCCTTGGTGAATCTTATCTTGTGGGGGCTTCTCTTTATATTTCTCCTCTTCTTCCGGGGTCTTCTCTTTCCTGGGACTTCTTCATGCATGTGTAAGTTCTTAGATTATCACTTTTTTCCAGTGTGCCCACAAATTTTGATGTCTACACACCTAGTTCCTTCTCCTGCACCTCTTGTCTCTCCCTCTTCTTTAGTGTGGCCTTAATTCTTCATGTGGGGTCTTTTAGAATGGATACATTATTCTCCAAGTAGGTGCCCTTCTCAAAAATTTTCCTTATGTATAGATATAACCTCGTTATATTCTTTCTGACAATCGATGCATCAACGGTTTCATCATTTGTACTTTTTGGGAGTCATATTTCTCCACATATGTGCACTTCTTTGGATATACGAGATTTCATCATATCTTATAGAGTTTTTGATCTACTTCACTAAGGTCAAACCTTAGTCTCTTAGCCTCCTTAAAATGGTTGACCCCACTGGAAAGTATTGTGTGGTTAAAGAAAACAATAGCTTACACCATGGACTCTTAGTCCTATCTATTCTCGCCAATAGAAAAATGTTGATATACAAAAAACTTCACTTCTCCATCTATTGTTTTCTCGTATCCTCCACTCTACCCCGAATGCATCGTGCATCTGCTTATACCATTTTTATAGGTGCATCTTGTGAGTGGTTGTCATGGTTTCCCAAGTATATTTATCAAACCTTTTCGTGAGTGAGGTATTTTCTTCTTGATACTCCCATATGAACTTCTCTGGCCCATCGGGCACTCTAATTTCTGAGAAGATGATGGTGAGGAGAATTTTGTTACGAGTATCTTCTCTCCTTCTGTTCACTTCTAATGATCTTATTTACAATATATAAGGATAAGTTGTAAATGGTTCCTTAAAAAATCTTCCAACATATATTTAGCCATGCCTTGTTCACTTGTTTCCACCTTTCTTGATCATTCAACTTGGTAAACAAGCGTGTGGCCATTCTCATAATAGGGTCAGGGATATCTGAGATATCAAAGTAGTGTGAACCTTTCTTATAATCATAGGCATGCATAGTTTCCTTGATGGCATCCTTATCATCCAAGTTGTCATCTATGGAGTCTCATTCTCAATTCGGAGCTAGTGAATTTTGATATGAGTTGGGGAGTTATGGATATTTTACATCCTAAAAAATAGAAGAGGTCTTTATGTATTCATGACATCAACCACTGATATAATCGATCGGGATTTCCAAAATAGGGAAACTCATATAGTTACAATGAACCCGGCCTTCTCTAACTTCACCTTCACTTCATCATTATAGATCGACATTCCTTCTGGTGTCCTCTTATTAGTTGGATAAACTAGTTCCAATGCCATCTATTTTTCTATAGTGCTCATGTGATGATTATAGTCACTTATGGCCATCTTCCTCAAGTGTGATTCCCACTCTTTCCCTAGCAACACTCCATCTAGGTACTACATTTTTACATACCACTCTTCATTGGAACTAGCGACAACAACGATTTTTTTTCCTTTTCCCTTTCCCTTATGTTTCTTTGGCGAGATGGTTTCTTTCTTTGGTGTCATTCTACTTGTCGGGTTAAAAATTTAAATTCCTCCTTACTCTACTCTACTACTCTGCTCAACTCTAAGGCTCAACTCCATGAAGAATCCTCCTACCTCTATGCCCTAGCTGCCAAACCCTAACTAGGAAAACCCTTCCACAAGATGACATACTCCAAAAGAACTCTCCCCATGCCCATGTACTCCATACACTCCGGTTTGTAGATAAGCCCTAGTCACACGAGTTAGATCCATATGATTCTTATTATTTCGCACAAATCTCTCTCGATGCCGTAGTTCACCAAAGCTCTTATACTTCATAATCGCAAGGTAAACTAATGATTATCCCGACCTAATACTTATATCTTTTTCCTCCTTTCCAAAGAATAAATTTTATGCCACCTATAAACATACTTATCATTAAATGTGACTTTTTAAACTAAATATGACCTTACGCGCCCTTACCCATGTGTCCAATCCTATGCAAAAATCTCTTTACAACCTTTTGGTGTGCAAAAATCCTTATTGACCAAAGACTCTTACATGCAAATCATGGGCACCGAAGGCACCTCTTCCATCCTTTACCCACTTTTTTCCCTTTCCTACCTCATGTTGTTCCTACACTTTTCCTTCTCTGTATGTGGTCTTTATAAAGCCTTATCCTGACACCAACCATTCTTTCTGTCATTTTCACGTGCATTCTTCTATTTTTCACACCTTTAATCCTTTCATCTGGGCCTTACAACTTTTACTGTCATCTTATACTTCACTTCGCACTACTCTACCCCACACTAAAACAGATGTGCAATCCTCTACGCATACACAACCTTTTAAAAATAATGTGGTTACTGGTGCACAAGGCGCAAAATAGAACACAAATAAAGGAACAAGCAACGAGAAAGGGAAACACAAGAAAAGAAAATGCATAAAGGGAAATCCTAAGCTAACTAGAAATACTACCTTATTTACAAACACAAGGAAGGATTATTTATAGTAGAGCTTTAGCTTACTCCCATTGAAATGGCTAGGTAACTTCATCCCATCCAGGGTTTGTAATTGACATGTTCCTAAATCAAGGATGTATGAGATGATGTAAGGGTCCAACCAATGAACTTTCAACTTCCGAGGATGGAAAATATACTTGGAATCATACAACAACCATCTGCACTGACCTTAAACTATTTTTTTATTGATATCACGATCATTCCATGCCTTTGTTCCGCATTTTCAGATTCTGAATCCATCTAGCAAGCGATCACGTTTCGTATAATTGCATCAATTTTTCAATCCTTTCCTCAAGTGCTTGTTCACCATCTACACCTCCTACACGCACTATATGTAGTGATGGTAACATTAATTCAACTAGAAAAATAGCCTATGTGTCAAACACCGACCGAAATGGTGTGACCTTATTTAATATTTTGTAGGTTTTCCTATACGTCAATAGAATGAATGATACTTTGTCATCCCAATCTTGTCTTTTAACATCACAAATCGTGGTCAAGGTGTGACTTAGTATCTTGTTAAATGCTTCAGTAGTTCCATTCACTTAAGGGTGATAAGGGGTGGTCTTTTGATGGGCCACCATAAATTCTGCTAACAGAATCCTAACTGTTTCATTCAGAAAATGTGTACCCCTATCACTTTTCAAGCTCAAAGGACATCCATACCTACTGATTATGTTCTCCCATAAAAATCTAATGATTATTGCTAAGGTGTAATTCTTTATAGGTGTTGCCTCTGCCCATCTTGTCAAGTAATCAGTACAAGTAATGATATACCGTGAACCAATCCTTCACACGGTAGGTGAAATGGGTCCTACAAAGTTAATTTCCCACTTTTCAAATGGATCTATACTGGCTATTGGTCTCAATGGCATCTCATCTCTCTTTCCAGGTATTCCTAGGCACTGACAATGGTCATAGACCTTGTAAAATTCAATACAATCCTTGTAGATGGTTTCCCACTAGAGCCTTGCGAGTAGAATCTTTCACATGGTTACATTTAATACATAGTTCCCTCCTACAACCACGCCATGCACTTCCTCCATAATCGCTACATACTCATGTTCTAATACGCATCGGCACAAAACTTCATCATGACCTAATTTGTACATATCTCCACTAATCAACATGTAGGGCGTGGCACATATTACTAATTGTTTTCTCTCAAATACTTCATCTCGTATGGAACCATGCCTATTTTAAGGAATACCGCAATGTCTTCTAAGTCTAAGGGTGCACACCGCAACCTAAACAATTACATTTCTAGCATGGTCTCCTCATTACTCTATGTTTCCTCTTTTAAGTCAATCCTTAATAAGTGGTCGTCCTTAATTACCTTTTCCTAGTTTTACAACGACTTGTGAACTCAAACTCTTGAAAAATAGGACTAATGACATATACACCCTTATAAAATGGTCTTATTTACCAAATATTTCAAAGGTGCCACGTGATCTGTAGAATATAAAAGGTGTTGCCAATAGATACTTCCTAAACTTATGTAGTGTGTAGATCATTGATAGTGCCTTGCACTCAGTAGTGGTATAATTCTATTCTGCTAGTGTCAACTTCCTACTTTAAAAACACAAGGGGTGATCAATAATACCCTCACCAGGTTGTGCTAGTATTGCTCCCATGGCTATTCCTAAGGCATCAACATGAACATGGAAAGGATAATCCCAATAAGGAAAACATAGTATGGGAAAAGTGACAAGTTTATCCTTCAAAGTGTCAAATGCCTTCTACTGCGCCTCTCCACAATGAAAGGCACTCTTGTGCTTTAGAAATTCTTCTAATGATGCAGCGATCTTGGCATATCCTTTGATGAAATTCCCGTAGTTCCCTGTATATCCAAGAAATACACGCACCGTACTCTAACTAGTAGGCTCTCCCAATCCCACAATAACACCAAATTTTGTGTGATCTACCAAAAATCCCTACTTACATAAAATATGTCCCAATAGGGTTCCAAATGAAGTAGGAAAGACACGTTTATTAATTTTGAGGGATATCCTAAACTACCGACATCTCTCGAACATTACCCTCAAATTGTCACAAAGGTCCTTCACTAGCCCATACATCATCTAGTCATATAGTTAGACTTGAAGAAACTTATGGATAAAGTCCTCGAATTCTTGTACCACAATGTGTGAGAATATAGTAGGTACATTTTTCAATCCAAAAGGCATGACTATATAGGAAAATATTCCCCACTCAGTGGTGAAAGTTTTCTTTCTCTGGTCTTCCTTTGCAATCCTGACTTGGTGATACCCTAAGAACCCATCTCAGAAAAGAGTAGACCTCGCACCTAGCTACTCCCTCAAGAATTTCTTTAGTAAAGGGGGTTAGGAAAGGATCGATGACACATACTACATTCAAGTCCCTGTAGTCAACATAGATCCTTATTCTTCCATCCTTCTTGATACTGATGACCATCGACTTATCCATTATGATTCCTCCATAGCCTCAATGATGTCTGAAGTGATCATCTTATCTATTTCCTCCTTGACCCATACATGCAAGTTCAGATTCATCCGATAAGGCCTCTTCCGAATTAGGTGCATACCTTCCTTCAACTTGATCCTCATCTCCCTCAAGGAATGGTGGACACCTTTTGAGTTCATGGTACCCATGTGGGAACAAATCCTTGAACTCGCTTAATAGATAAATGATCTTTGAAACTTATTTATCTAGCCATTATTCCCCAATGATAGCTTCCTTAGGTTCTTCCTCTGAGCCAATGTTAACCTTCTTCATTTTCAAGGGCTCATGGTAGGCACATGTTCACTCATCAACGCTATCTATGACTTTGTGTGTACCTATAGAATGGTTAGCATATAGAATTTCCATGATTAGGGGATCAATTTTTATTTAAAAATTTCCCTAAACATCCCTAAATTTTTCAGTTTAGATGATGACTCCGAGAGCTTTTCGATGACTGTTTGAACATAAAAACCGAAGTCCACATGTGAAAATGGTGTCTAGTCATTTATTGGTCAATAGATGGTCAACTAAAGATAAATTATTTTGAAATCATCTTAAGTCAGCACCATTGCATAGATATTGCCAACACCTTTCCGACACATTTTGAATAGACCAAATCTCGAGTCCGTATGTGAAAGTTATGACCGGTCAAAGTTTGGTCAATTAGTGGTCAACGAGTAGAGGACACACCAAGTGGACAAATAATATGGTGACATGTGGCATACCAGTAGATTTGCACGTGGATTTGGGCACATGGAATGTGGGTTTATGATTTACCCATGTAAAAAGGTTTAAAATCTTTTTATAAAAATGAAATTAATTAAAAAAAAATAAAAATCCATGGTCAAAGCCTTAAAAAAGGCTAAAGAATATTGATTTCCCACAATATGTGGGATAACCCACGTGAGAGAAAGGTGGGAAGTTTAAACCCACATATATGTGGGATGGTATTTTATCCCATTTAACAAATATCCACCTAATGTGGGATATTACCCACTTCTAAATGCATCCACCTCACGTGGAATTTGGTAAACCATGATTTAAGGAGGATTATATGGGAATATAATGTCATCTACATGCTACGGTAAGGATTATAATAGCCTTAGGATAAATAATGTAGCATTATTTTAGGGCCCCATTTGGGTATAAATAGGGGACCCCTTACATTGTAAAAACACACCGGAGACACTGAAGCTTATTATTTTTTAAGCTTAATTGTGGGATTTGGGAGATATAGTAATAAGATTAAAAAATTGATTGATAAAGCAGGTTGAAGGGACCCATTCCCTATTAATAAAACAAAGGACAGATCCTATAAGATCCTCTGGAAAACAATAGATGTTAGAATCCAAAGATAAACAAAAACTACAACTAAACACCAACTTCCAAAAGCATTAGAATAACCAAAACAACCTAAACAAAAATTACTTCCCACCCTGTGATGGAAAATAATCCTCAATGTTTCCCATTCAACCCTTTTTTTTCACTTTTTAACTTCAAACCGCTTGCCTTGGTCAATCAAGATAACTAGTGCAAGGTCACTAGAAAGTTCTCAAGCAATCATTTTTCAAGACACAAAATCTTGATCTGATATTGAGCTTTCAAAGTATGTCCTCTTTTCATTCCACCTACTACCGATGATTTTCCCGAATTCCTATCTCGATCCTACTTCTTTGTGGCTACTTTATTCATGAGGATCGATAATTGAACATCCTTAAAATTCAAAGTGGATAACAAATCCAGTTAACAAATCCCCATCTGTTTGAAGAAGATGATCCATTCTTTTTGTAGATTTATAATTTTTATTGATGAGACAAGAAGCTTGTAGATGACCCATATTTCTACATAATATACACCAAAATGAAGTATTATCATAGTCTAATATCTGGATATGCTAAAAATTTACCAAATTTAAGATTGATCTGATATGGTAATCCCTTTCGCAAATCAATTTCAACACATATACGGGAAAAATAACACACACCCGAATGCATTCTATCCAAGTATACTTTTATAAAATTTCCCAAACCATTTCCAATATCCTCCAGGGAATACCATAGATACAAAGGGAGGTTAGGGAGCCTAACCTAAATGGGGTTTTTGGAAACCGAATATGTATTTAAATCAAAATATAGAAACCATGGAGTTATAAATAAACCCACATGTCCCCAGAACCATAGACCATCTATCAAACATCAATGATAGTCTTCAGATTCTCTAAAATGGACAATGAAAAAATCCATTGGAACACCTACTAGTACAGTGAAGAGGAGGAAGGCTAAAACCTATTAAACCTACCAATCACTACATCTCGTGATAAATTTTTGAAATATTCCTCCACTTCAGGGTTCTCGATGGTTACAGAGGGAATATCCTCAGCCAAATCGACCAGGTAGGCCAAATTACTTACTATTTATTTGCCCAAGGAGTGGCTACTACTATTTTCCAATATGTCTTTGAAAGAAGTTGTCTTCTCGGGAGTGTTCGACCACGATGGCTTGTAGTACCACCGCCTATGCTCATGTTACCTTCTTTATTTTCACACCCATCCCCAATGAACTCTCGGCATATTTTGGAACCCTAGGATTAGGGCTCTACTCCTCCACCTTCTTATCCCATCCACCATTACCGTGCTCTCCTCCACCAGCCCGGAAACCCCCACGACCAAACCGTGGTAAAAATTTCCCTCCTCCATGTCCTGTGAGCCCACTCATCTTCTACCTGTGGCCTTCCCATTGTTTTCTACCTTCGTATTCTTTCCCACCATTCTCTCATAGTCTGAATCACTTCGATAACCCATAAATCGAGAGTAATCAGTAATAGGATAATTTTAATATAGTTTTGGGAACTATATGAAAATTCTAAAATTACTATAGGTAAATATTGTTATTGACCTATTTTTTAGGATATAATAGATGAAATATTTGTGATTGGGAGTATCACACTACCCAATAGGCCCATTCAACCACAATATTTTTCACTTGCGATGCCTAAAGTATCGACCGGAGTGCTAAAGGACGCAGGGAAGCATTAGGAAGGCTAATCGAGTTCAAGGAGGTTATACATTAGGAAGGTGGAGAATAATTCAACTAATCATCATAAGTTATTTGAAGGACTGATGTACAACTAGGCAAGTGGAAATTCCATTAGATTTTATTGTAAGAAATAACATTGTACTTACAAATTTTTACTAGTGGAATGGTTCAAAAGAACCTAGAGATGTAGGCTATTGCCGAAATTTGTAATCAATCAGTGTGTAATTGTCATTACATTCTTGCATTAGTTTTAAATTGATTCCTTAAAAGGAGAAACTTGTTGACAAATATCAAAATATTGTAGGGGTCCAAGATCAGGTAGATAAAAACTTGATCATTTTCGATCAAGTTGGTATCAGAGCTGGTTTAGCTCCATATTTTATTTCAGTAAATCTGATTAACAGAGTGATTGCTTCAAGTTGGTGCAGTTGGTTCAATTTTTGTAAACAAGGTATAGGTGCACCATGGGAAAGATGTCCAAATATGCAAATCTTGAGGAAATTGAAGATTATAATCACCAGATCCAGGAAGAAAAATATCTCCTACTATTAATGTATTACTCCTTGGTAGAGGAGAATGCTCACTTGAAATCAGAATTGCAAACCAAGGATGAATTGTTGGTAAGGTTGAAATGTTGTGACTAGAAAAAGGAAATACCTTCAACTTTAGATGCAGAGACCATGGAAGATGAGTGCACTATATGTTGTTCACCACGGGAATCTTCTTCTTCCTCCCATTTGGTTTTGGATTCAAGTAATGAAGTATTTGGTTTATTTGAAAAACATACTAGAGGCATTGGATCCAAATTACTAGATAAAATTGGATTTGATGGAAGAGGCCTTGGTAAATATGGTCAAGTAATTATTAACCCAATACAGGTTGAGGATCATCCTCATTTTGTAGGTTTGGGTTTTCACAAAGTGTGGGAATGGATATTGAATAATACTCCAAGAACACCGATGGGAGAAAAGATTTCGAAAGAAAAGATAATACCCCACTAGTGCTACAAAATTATTCTAAGAAGGAAACTTGTGCTTCATCATCATAGGAAGGATTTGGTAAGAAAAATTAGTGAAGAGATGATGAGATTCCACCTCCAATTTCTTACCATAATCATAAGCACAATAAAACTTCTAATCCAATTTTTCATCTTAAGAAGTATAGTTATGATTTTCAAAAATGTGGAATGCCTTTCCATGTACTTTTTATCAATTGCATAATCATTCTATGGCCAGATGCTAGAAGAAAAGGACATTGATGAAGAAGTTGATGTTGTTCATCAAGAACAACGTAAATCGAAAAGATCAAGCTCATCACATACGGTTGAGAAATGGAAAAAAGAGTTCCTCATCCCAGAAGAAAGAGATTAAGAGAAATTTATGTGCTCATTTCCAGAGGAATGGGCATCGTGGACAATTGCTAGAAATAGCATCCATCTCGCCATTAGGGTAATAGAAAGTCAAAGATTGAATGGAGGAGACCTATTGCAAAGGTAAAGGAAGTTTTTACTCCACCACCAGATTGACAATTTAACCTAGGACCAGGTAATACCTGAAAGTGAAAGTCCTTTAAAATGGGTAAGTCAACAATTTTTAATTATATATTGCATAATTCAAATTGATGAATAGTATGCAAGATTTTATTTGGAGATCATATTTTCAAAAATGCTTTGAGAGAAATATTTGCCATACTCAAGGGATTTTCTTAGAAAAATTGATTAATACTCCAAACATATCTCCTAATAAGCTTGTGAGTACTTATTATAGCTTGGATAGAGGATTTAACTCATATTAAGCTTGGAGAACTCTCACCAGCTTATGCAAACATTTGAGCTCATAGGTGTCAGTTGGGAACTTCATTCTATGTGGAGGCATTGTGACCATGTAACATAATGGTAGCTTAATCATCCATTGACATTAGCGTTGGGTCGAACTTCATTCTCGTGAAGAGGACACCATGGGAAAATAGAAGAATGGTACATGATATTAGTTTGTGAATAAAATAATATCTCAAAGGATCAGCTCGAAATTTCATTCTGTGTAGAGGCATTATGACCATACAACAAAATGATAGTTGAACACCATTGGCATTTGACAACAAGTTAGAAACTTCATTCCGTGTAGATGCATTGTGACTGTGTAATGTAGAATGGAACCGATAATCATCTTCAATAGGAGGATTTGTACAGTGTAGAGGCATAAACCTTGCAAATGCGGGGATAGAGTCACCATTTTTGACCTTGTGAGAAATCATCTCGTAACATCATTTGGAGTCAAGACATCATGACCAAACGTTTGAATGGTACTCGATCATCGACTAACATCGTGCATTAGATGTTTGAGGTCTTGAATGAGGCTTAGCATTATGTATTAGAGGCATTGAATTCTGGAAAGGGATGTGACATTAGGTAGTAGATTCATTCTATGTATAGTCTCTTATGGCCCAAAGAGCAGGATGGTACCTAACAAGTCATTACCCATCAACGACATTGGATCAATCATGGGTCTATGTAACATGGAGTTCCTTTGAACTAGTTTAGATTATTCATAATCAACTTGAAATCAAGAGTTGTGATATAGAGTCAAAGAAGATCCTTGTTTTCAGATATTTGGAAGCCAAGTACCACACCGTAGAGGCATCGAGGTCTTCTTCATATATCAAAGTGGCACAGAGGAAGCGTAATGGGTCAATAACCAACAGTCCATGATTATAAAAAGTTGTTGAAGTGAGAAGGTTATGTAGGAAGAGACCAAAGGGTCTACTATAATAGTACTTCGAGGTGTGGCATCGATTTTCCGGATACATGACAAGATGGTAAAATGTTCCAATATAAGCTTTTTGGGACAAAAATCCTTTCTCATTGGGGAGGTGTGATCAAGGGATCATTTTTTATATCAAAATTTCCCTAAACATCCCTAAATTGTGTCAGTGCAGAAGATGACTCAGAGATTTCTGATGACTATTTGAACGTCGAAAATAGAGTCCACATGTGTAAATGGTGTCTGGTCAAAGATTGGTCAACAAATGGTCAACATTGGTCAATGAAAAATTAATGATTTTGAAATCATCTGAAGTCAGCACCATTATTTAGATATCGCCGATACCTTTCCGATGCATTTTGATCAAACCAAATCCAAGTCTCAGTATGCTAAAGTTATGATCGTCAAAGTTCACCAATTGGTGGTCAATGAGAAGAGGACACACCAAGTGGACAACTAATATGGTGACACGTGGCATACCAACAAAGATGCATGTGGATTTTGGCACATGGAATGTGGGTTTATGATTCACCCATGTAATATTTTTTAGGATCTTTTTAATAAAAAAATTTAATAAAAAAATCCATGATCAAAGCCTTAAAAAGGTCTGAAGAATATTCATTTCCCACCATATGTAGGCTAATCCACATGAGAGAAAGGTGGGCATTTTAAAACCATGTATATCCGGGATGGTATTTTATCCCATTTAACAAATATTCACCTAATTTGGGATATTATCCACTTCTAAATGCATCCACCTCACGCAGAATTTAGTCAACCATGATTTAAGGAGGATTATATGGGAATATAATCTCATCTACATGCTACGGTTAGGCTTATAATAGCCTTAGGATAAATAATGTAGCATTATTTTAGGGCCCCATTTGGGTATAAATAGGGGACCCCTTGCATTGTAAAAACACACTTGGAGACACCGAAGCTTATTATTTTTTAAGCTTAATTGTGGGATTTGGGAGATATAGTAATAGGATAATTTTAATATAGTTGTGGGAACTATATTAAAATCCTAAAATTACTATAGGAAAATATTGTTTATTGGCCTATTATTTTTTAGGCAATAGTAGATGAAATATTTGTGATTGGGAGTATCACACTACCCAATAGGCCCATTGAGCCACATTATTTTTCATTTGCAAAACCTAGAGCCATAGTGCTGAAGGACACAAGGAAGCATTGGGAAGGCCGATCAAGATCCAAAGGAGGTTGTGAATCAGGAAGGTGGAGAATGATTCAAATTATCATCAGAAGTTCTTTGAAGGACTGACATACTACTAGGAAAATGAAAATTCCATTAGATTTTATTGTCAGAAATAACATTGTACTTACAAATTTTTACTAGTGGAACAATTCAAGAGTACCCAGAGACGTAGGCCATTTCTGAACTTTGTAATCAATCAGTGCATAATTTTCATTACATTCTTGCATTAATTTTAAATTGATTACTTAAAAGGAGAAAATTGTCGGCAAATATTAAAATCCTATAGGGGTCTGAGATTAGATAGATAAAAACTTGATCATTTTTAGATCAAGTTGGTATCAGAGCTAGTTTAGCTCCATATTTGATTTCAATAAATCTAATTAACATAGTGATTTATTCAACTTGGTACAATTGGTTCAATTTGTGTGAACAGGGTATAGGTGCACCATGGGTAAGATGTTTAAACAGGAAAATCTCAAGGAAATCAAAGCTTATAATCACTAGATCTAGGAAGAGAACTCTTTCCTACGATCAATGTATTACTCCTTGAAAGAGGACAATGCTCACTTAAAATTAGAACTTCAAACCAAGGATGAGCTCTTAGTAAGGTTACAATGTGGTAACAAGAAAAAGGAAATACCTTCAACTTAAGATGTAGAGACCATGGAAGATGAGTGCATTGTAATTTGTTCAAAGATAGGAATCTTCTTCTTCCTCTCATTCAGTTTTGGATTTAGGTAACGAAGTCTTTGGTTTGATTGAAAAACATACTAGAGGCATTGATCACAATTACTAGATAAAATGGGATTTGATGGAATAGGCCTTGGTAAAAATGGCCAAGGCATTATTAACCTAATACAGGTCAAGGATTTTCCTTGTTTTTCGTTTTAGGATTTCCTAGTGTGGGAATGGATATTGGAGATTGCTCTAAGAACACTGACGGTAGACAAGCTTCCAAAAGAAAAGAGAATACCCCACTATTCCTACAAAAATATTCTAATTAGGAAACTTGTGCTTCATCGTCAATGGCAGGATGTGGTAAGGAAAATCAGTGAAGAGGTAATGAGATTCCACCACCAATTTCTTACCATAATCATAAGCACAATAAAATTTCTGATCCACTTTTTTAGCTTAAGAAGTATGGTTATGATTTTTAGAAAATGTGGAATGCCTTTCCATGTACTTTTTGTGGATTGCATAATCATTATGTGGCTAGATGCTGGAAGATAAGGACATTGATGAAGAATTTGATGTCATTCATTAGGAACAATGCAAACTTGAAAGACCAAGCTCATCATGCAGAGTCGAGAAATGGAAAAATGATTTCCTCATCCCAGAAGAAGGATATTAAGAGGAATTTTTATGCTCATTGCCAAAGGAATGGGCATCGTGGACAATTGTTTAAAATCGCATCCATCTCAAAGATCGTGGTAATGGCAAACCAAAGATGGAATGGAGGCCTATCAGCAAAGGAAAAGGAGGTTTCTACTCCACCAAAGAGTTGACAATTTAACCTAGGACTAGGTAATACCTAAAAGTGAGTCCTTTAAAATGGGCAAGTCAACAATTTTTCAATTATATATTGCATAATTTAGATTGATGAATAATATTCAATATTTGTTTGGAGATCAACAGGGTTTTTTTAGTGGCGAATATTCATAATATGGTAAATATTCCATTTTTGAAAAATTTGAAAAGACAAATTTTCGAGAGCAGTTTGTAACCTATTCACCTAAAAATTATAGTTTAATTTTTTTAAGGGTTGGCTTTGCCTACCCTTGAAAATATCCCCTATATAATCCTAGATTATTTTCCAAGCAGAACACTACTAGCTCACTCATACCACATGGGGGCATATGTATTATCAAGTATAGTAAATGGATGACAAGAAGGCGGAGGTTACGACGTGTGACAAAGAGTTTGTTGATGCACAAAAGGAGAGTTTTTAGACACAAAACAGGAGGGAAAAGGTTACGATTTGGCAGTGACAGAGAGTTTTTAATGTGTGACATGGAGATTTTGTTGATGCGCGATAGGAGGGTGGAGGTTGTAAACACGTGACAAGAGGGAGGAGGCTATAGACGCGTGATAGAGAGTTTGTTGACATATGACATGGAGATTTTGTTGATGCATGATAGGAGGGTGGTGGCTATAGACACGTGATAGAGATTTTTTTGATGCATGACATAGAGAATTCATTATGCGCGATAGAGGGAAGAGGCTACAAATGCATGACATAATATTTTATTTTATGTGATAGTAAACTTATTTTTGCGTGACAACAAACCTCTTGTAGCATGTCAACAAGTTTGTTTTCACGTGACAACAAACTCACTATCACATAAAACAACCTTGTTGTCGTGCATGAGTGAGGATCCCGTCGATAATACCCTTGCTAATGCATGATAACAAGTTTGTTGTCACGTGACAAAAACCTTGTTGACGTGTAATGTAAGGTTTTCTATCGCACTACAAAAATTTGTTATCACACGACAAAAAAATCTCATGTTGCGCGTCTACATCCTTTCTATCACACTACTTGAAAATAAAATCTTCTTTCAGGTGGAAATTTTTCATACAAACCCCAAAAAGTTCACCTTTCCCCAAAACTAGTTCTAGGAATATTCGCCAGGGATTTTCTACCTCTGATTTCCAAGAGGTATCTTAAAATGAACCTAGAGATCATATTTTGTGAGAAAATGTTACTAGAAAGGTTTACTATATTCAGTGTATTTTTTTAGAAAATTTGATTAATACTCCAAATATATCTCCTAATAAGCTTGTGAGTACCTATTATAGCTTGGATACATGATTTAACTCATATTAAGCTTAGAGATCCGTTAACTAGTTGTGCATACATTTTAGCTCATGGGTGTCACCGGGAACTTCATTCTATGTAGAGGCATTGTGAATTTGCAATAGAATGGTATTTGAATCATTGATTAACATTAATGTCGGTTAAGAAATTTGTTCTGTGAAGACACCATCATTGACATCTAGTAGAATGGTACCTAATATTAGTTTGTGAATAAAATAATCTCTCAAAGGATCAACTCGGAATTTCATTCTATGTAGAGGCATTGTGACCATGTAGCATAATGGTAGTTGAATATTGTTGTCATCCACAATAGGTCAAAACTTCATTCTATGTAGAGGCATTGTGACCATGTAATAGAATGGTACCTGATAGTCATCATCAATAGGAGGCTTTATACCATGTAGAATCAGTAGTTGTATAATGAGGATAGAGTCACAATTTTTGAGCTCATGAGAAATCAGCTCAGGATGTCATTCAAGTCAAGACATTGTGACCAAAAATTTTAATGGTATATGATCATCAAACTAGCATCGTGCATTGATGCTTGAGTTCTCAAATGAGGCTTAACATCGTGCATTGAGGCATTTAATTTTGGAAGGGATGTGACATCAGGTCATAACTTCATCTTGTGTAGAGTCTCTTATGGTCCTATAGCAAGATGGTACTTGACAAGTCATTACCCATCACCAAAATCAGATCAATCATAGTTCTACATAACATAAAGTTCCTTCAAACCAATTTTTATTCTATAGAATCAACTCAGAATCAGGAACTATGTTATAGAGTCAAAGAATATCCTTGTTGTTAGATATCTTGAAGCTAAGTACGCACCGCAAAGGCATAGAGGTCTTATTTGAATATCAAAGTGGCACAACTGAAGCGTAGTGGGCCCATAACCCATAGGTCCAGGATCATAATTTTTTTTTGAAGTGACAAGGTTGTAGAGGAAGATAACAAAGGGTCTACTATAGTAGTACTTCCAAGGTGGAAATAGAGTTTCTATATTTAGGACATGATGGTAAAATGTTCCAATATAAGATTTTGGGATAAAAATCCTATCTCATTGGGAGGTGTTATCGTGGTATATTTTTTATATCAAAATATCCCTAAACATCCTTAAATTGTGTCACAGTGTAGAAGATGAATCCGAGAGCTTTCTAACGGCTATTTGACGCCAAAAATGAAGTTTGCATGTGTAAATGGTGTCTAGTCAAAGATTGGTCAACAAATGGTCAACATTGGTCAATAGAAAATAAATGATTTTGAAATCATCTAAAGTTAGTACCATTTTTTAGAGATCGCCAACACCTTTTTGACGTATTTCGAATGCACTGCATCCAAGTTCGTATACAAAAGTTATGACAAGTCAAAATTTGGTCAATTGGTGGTCAACAAGCAGAGGACACACCAAGTGGATGAATAATATGGTGACACGTGGCATACTAGCAAAGTTGCATGTGGATTTGGGAACATGGAATGTGGGTTTATGATTTACCCACGTAAAAATGGTTAGAATATTTTTATATAAAAAGAATTAATCAAAACACGTAACAATCCATGATGAAAGCATTAAAAAAAGGATAAAGAATATTGATCTCCCACCATATGTGGGATAACCCACGTGAGACAAAGGTGGGCAATTTAAAACCATGTATATCCGGGATGGTATTTTATCCCATTTAACAAATATCCACCTAATGTGGGATATTACCCACTTCTAAATGCATCCACCTCACATGGAATTTGGTAAACCATGATTTAAGGAGGACTATATCATAATATAATCTCATCTACTTGCTGTGATTAGGCTTATAATAGCCTTAGGATAAATAATGTACCATTATTTTAGGGCCCCATCTCGGGTATAAATAGGGGATCCCTTGCATTGTAAAAACACCGGGACACTAGAGCTTATTATTTTTAATCTTAATTATGGGATTTGGGAGATATTGTAATAGGATAATTTTAATATAGTTGTGGGAACTATATTAAAATCCTAAATTTACTATAGGAAAATATTTTTTATTGGCCTATTATTATTTAGGCAATAATAGATGAAATATTTATGATTGGGAGTATCACACTACCTAATAGGCCCATCGAGCCACAATATTTTTCACTTGTGATGCCCGTGTATTGACTAGAGTGTTGAAGGATGCAGGGAACTGTTTGGAAGGTCGATCAATTTTTGAAGGAGGTTGTGCATCAAGAAGGTGGAGAACGATTCGAATTATCATCCAAAGTTATTTGAAGGGTTGGCATACCACTAGGAAAGTGGAAATTCCATTAGATTTTATTGTAAGAAATAACATTGTACTTACAAATTTTTACTAGTGGAACAATTGAAAAGAACTCGAGAGACATAGGTCATCACGAACTCGTAATCAATTATTGTGTAATTGTCATTCCATTCTTGCATTAGCTTTAAATTGATTTCTTAAAAGGAGAAAATTTTGGAAAATATTAAAAGCCTATAGGGGTCTGAGATCAGGTAGATAAAAACTTGATCATTTTTGGATCATTCCATCTCTTCACCATATATTACATAGACCATTTTTAATTTTTCCTTTTCAATGCATGGCACTCAAGATATATTTCTTCTTATTCTTCTTCATTAAGGTATGTCTCCAAACAAGGTTCACCTAACAACTCTAGTAACCTATATTCTCGCCATAGCACTATCTCCAATCAGTAAGGCACTTGACAACTTATAACACCTTATCCACCGATAGCTTGTTACTCTAATTCTTAAAAGCTTGAATGAGATCAGCCTATAATTTCTACCAATTCCCTCGTCTGAGGGTGTGTCTCCGAGTGGATATACCATGCACGCACACAACCCCGTAAGGTGGAATATAACTCATGCACCCATAACAAAGGTGGTAATGCTTTTGTGCCCTCCATCAAGGTCTTCTCACATGCTTGGATATGGTAAGAGAAGCATTCTTTTCCATGGTAGTATTGGATAACAAAGTGGGTGCATTAATTTTGTAGAATATTATAGAGAATTTGAATCTTACCTCGTACCATTCTAAGAGACTCTCGCAATGTGTAGCCCACCAATGTGCTACAAATCCCAGCAAGTTGTAGTTGAGCGTACTTATTTTTTCATCCTCATTTTTCCACTGAGCCCCCATTTCTTGTAAGAAATCATTAGGTCTTGCTCCTTCGAGTAACTTGGTAGCTTCTTTCTTCCCAGGTGCTTGAATAAGTGTGCCTTCATCACCCTTGTTACAGATCCTCTCAATTTTCACCCAATAAACTCATAAGTCTCATGCGCCCAATTGTCACATGTTATGTTAGTTGTATCACTCATCGAATGAGAATATTCAAATTAGATAACTCCTTCTATAGGATGAATTATTTCAGGATCTTTGATGGAGTGCACATAGATTATGTCAAGGAATTCCTCTTGTAAGGGCTCGATAGGGCATTGATTTTCCATCTGTCAAGGGGATGATGACCTATTCCTCCTTGTTCTCAAAACTGATATATCCCTTGTTAAACCGTAGGTCGAGATTGTTCTTATAACACCAAAGGCACCCAATTACTACCGGGAAATTATCCACCTCGTAAAGTGTGAAGAATTATAGTCCCAAGTGAACTTGTCTCCTTGAATAGTGATAACTCGCATCTTTGAAGACTTTTGGTTGGATATTTTTTCAAGCCAAAATATGAGGTTAAACCACAATACATGGGATTAAATGCCTCCTCAAATACATGTGAGGCTTCCTGTTTATTACTAGTCTAAAACACAACAAAAATAATATACAGTATTCACACTAATCTAACCATTGGGGTTGGGATAGAATCCTGAAATCCATATCCATAATAGGTGAAGATATTGCTCTTTCGAAATGAAATGGATTAGAAAGGAAATTATTATTATGGAAGAAACATAATGGAAATGAAATGAGGGGAATGTACTTTCTTTCGAGAAAATGCAGATCACGAAATAATCATACGAGTTTTTAGACAACAAATGTAATGTTTGAAATGATTAGAACAATCAAGATGCTAAACAAAGAATAGCTTAATATTATGAACATAAGAACAATATCTTAAGAAAGATACATCTCACAACACAAAGTTTACAAAATAGCATCAGCTTCTATTCCTCAAATGATTAAAAGAAAACACAAAGTCTTTCTTCTTCACAATAGATCTCAATATTCCAAAAATCTCAACCTTTTAGAATGCATAATCATCCCTTATTAAAAATAAAAGGAGTTGAGAGAAAATAGGATAAATCCTAGAAAATAGTCTTTTTAATGAGAGTCCTATTTTGCTTAACTCTCACACAGGAGACCAAGTCAAAATTTGCTTCCTATGTGACAAAACAAAAATGAAAAAGACATGTCAATTTCGTGGATTGAAATGGCATGCAACATTGTGCCTATTTTGTTTCATCATCTTTGTCTTCCTCAAACAAATCCTGCTTGTCCCAAAATTCTTGGAACTTTTAGATTATACCCTACATCTCATTTTCATTATGTGTGGTGGAATGATCACTAAGAACTTCACATGTTTCCTGAGTATTGCTAGCGTTTCCATGAAGCTTTTTCAGTCTCTTATTGAATTTCCTCAGTGTTTCCAATGAATGTTTAATTTTTACAAACCTATCAATGATTTCTAGGCTGAATCCATAAGTTGGTTCATGCTGAATTGATTCTTTGATCTACTTGTAAAGATCATCAACAGGCAGAATACCCGAGCTTTCATTTAACATATTAGCACAGATCTTGACTATCTCTTCTTATATGTCATTCGTGTCATTGACCAATTGATATCTTGATTCCATCAATTTGCTACAAGCTTCATTGAGAATATTTATTCTGAATCTAATGACTTTGGTTAGTTGAAAATGTTTTTCCCCATGTGGAATGATGCCTTCTTCGATCAAGATGCAGGACGGAACTGTTTCAATGTTTGGAGAGATCCAAAAGTTAACTCTAGGTTCCCGACTTCTACCGAAAATTCATCATCAATTTTATTTCCATCCTTTATCCTCCAAGGATTTGTAGACTTCAGGTGTCCTCAATGACTTCTTTTCCTTGTAGGAGCAGCCTATGGATCCATTCATCGACTGTTTTCCCCTTCTCATTAATCTTCTCAATCATGGGTACCGATGAGAAATTGAACCTGATATGAGTAAAGGATGATGGTATTGACTTAGGAGGCTTTGAGAGCTTGAGTAGTACTTTTGTCAGCTATTGTACTTTCTATTTTAACTCATATCTATTTGCCTTAGTTTCCTTTAGCTTTTGGAACAAAACATTCATGGCATATTGTGCGTCCTGTTGTGCTCCTCCATTGTTACTTTCCCTAGATCAACCCTTGTGATTTGATAATCTATGACCATTATATCATCCTTGGTTATATCAGCCCTAGGAGTAGAAATTTTTGTACTTTTATGCCATAAGGCATCCACTAAAATCCTTGAAACTGTTTTGGGTTTCTTGGCCGACATGGTAGGAGTGACCTTGAGGGAACTGAAATCAAAGGATGGTAGGGGAACTACCACCTTCCTCTTCCTGAGTCTGATCTATTAACCATTGAGGCATATTGGAAGAAGATGCTTCTATTGTAGGTGTTACAGGTCACATCCTCAGGTGGAGGAATATTAGCTTATGGAGTGGTGACCACTGCAAGTGTAGTGTCCATGACAATGGACTCAGGGAATGAAGGTGTAGAAGGAGGAGGCATATCCATGGTTAACTGAGGTCTAGTGGGGAGAGGTGAGAGGCCAGAGAAGATACTAGCCATGGCTGAGGAACTTGGTGAAGAAATATGAGGCAAGGAAGGCTGAATGGGAGGAGGCAATGATTCTGAAATTAGAGTTTGAGAGATAAGAGGAAGACTTACCTCTGACGAGCTGCCAGTCAAAAGAGGAATGGAAGGTTGAACAATCTCTTCTCCGGAAGGAGGATTTCCTTGTTCTAGTTGTGGAGGTGAATCAAGAATCTCAACTATTTGTGGGAGAGTGGCCACTGGTGTAGTTACTTGATCTTCTCCCTTTCTGAAAAATTTAACCTTTATTGGCCTCTTGGAAGGGTTCTTATCCTTTTAATTTTTTCCCTTAGTGGGTCCCACTTCCAAAGCATCTAGTTTTGAAAAACTCCTTCTTATAACTCATTCCCCAAGAAATGAGCCATGTCTTAAGTACGGAAAGAATTTGAGTAGCTCCCCCATAATAGAAGCTTTTTCAAAGTGATGGACGAAGTAATGGCTAGGAATACATATTGGTCTTCATTTAACCCATCATACAAGGCATCAAGGACACTCTCGTTATCCGTAGTGCCCTCTGGGATGTCAGATAAATCCAGCATCTAGATTTCTTCAATTGTCAACCTACTATTTTCCTTTCTTCGATGGCAACTTAATCCCGAAGATCAACCCAAATATCTTCTATGTTGGGAACATGTAGATATAAATTCATGTACGATTTAAGGACTCCTCGGAATTCAAATCCATCTTTATGCTTCATGTGCTTCTTCAACATGTCCTAAAGCTCGTGCACCATGTTCTTAGATTCAACCACTATTGAGCACATGTACCTTTTGATGGAAATAGGAAGGATACGACAACCTTGTGTTTACTTTGTTGGAATTTGTGGAAATCCAACAATTATCTTACCAACTCCATTAGGATCAGCTTATCACCTGGGAATCTGGGAAATTGGAAAGGATCACCTAGGTACATGACCACCCAAAGGTATGTGAACTTCTTGAACTACAAGAAGATACAACCCCATTTTGATACTTCAGCCCATGCCTCATTAGAGACTCTTCTCTTTCTTAAGTCAGGGTTCAACATGTAAATTTTCTCATAAAATAAGGCATCATTCACTCTTCTGAATTGATCCTCGACCCCTTCATTGTCAACTGAGGGAAATATTGATATATATGTTTGGTTGACTTACTTCCCTTCACGTCTAACCCTGGATAATTCCTCATACCGGCTGCTGCATAGGTGACATATGATGACATATAAAACTTTCCGGTAGTCAAGAATATCTTCATTTGGGAATCAATCTCATTATTTATAAGACTTCTCCAATCAATCCCTTTTCCATTCTTCCTTATAAGGACCATGAATTGATACATCCACCTATGAAAGTCTCTTGACTTAGGGAGTCTAAATACTCAACTCAATAGGGTGATGATGTCACTGATTTCAAGGATGAAGTCACTCCTGGGGACAAACTTGGGAAACCTAAAGATGGCTGGCTTGGCCTTGATCAAGAAGTTTTTATTCACATGCTTAATGCAATCTTCTTGATATTCTTCTCGTGATTTCTGTGCTAACTTAAGATCTACATTGACATATTCCTCAAAGTTGGGTAATCTTAAGAGGTCATCAAAGTAACCCCCATCCAAATTCACTATGGTTTCTCCTGCTTGATTTTTCACTGAGCGGGAATTTGAGTCATAATTGGAAGCATAGGCCAAAATGAACTCAAGGCATTGAGTAGACATTGGGAATCTTGCTATAAGAGGGAGGCCACTATTGGTTATTGACTTATGAATCTAAGAAGAATCCTTGGTTCTGCTCCAAAAGTCTTCCATTTTAATGTTACCAAGCTTCGTATCTCGGATGTCGTAATTGCAATCTATGTAGGAAGGGGATTCCATTTTCTGGTACTTGTATTTCATCTTTCCTAACCTGTCTGACTTATCCTTAGATGATCTAGGATCCGACATGAGAAGTCCTAAAGAAAGAATGCCTAGATAACTCTGTTTGAACAATCAAACTTGGAAGCTTGCTGAGCAACCCCACAGACCCACCACACCAACCAGACTTTGAGACCTATTGACAATTCGTGAAACCTAACACACTACAGAGTATAATCAGAAACTAGGTTGTGTTGGACACTTCGTAAAACCGACACACGGGCTGATATCGGGGGTGTTAAGCACTTTACAAAACCTGATGGTCTATGGAATTTGGAGGATGCTGAACACTTCATGAAACCCGACACAAGTGGAAGTTGGAAGATGTCAGAACCCTACAAAAAAATGACACACATGTGTCGGAGTTTATGGGATGTCAGAATAGGTAAAATCTCCACCACATTTGTAAGTTAAGTTTTATGGATTATTCCCAAAAACCACAACAAAGATATTCATGAAAAGAAATAAGAAAACACCCAAGATGGATTTTTAAATAAGGGTTTTCATGGAAATTCAACAAAAATGAAGAATACAACCCTAAACCCAAAGGAAAGAAAATAAAAAGAGGAAAAACACCGAAAGAACACTTCAAAAACAAACCTCGAAGATCACAAAATGATAAGAAGAGAAAAATAACTTCAATAAATTCAAAAATGATTGAAGATGGATCACGAAATTGATCGAGAAGTTTAGTCAGGTTTGGAGGTCGAAGGAGCATGTACAAAAATCCATGCAACAAAAATATGTCAAGTAGAAATGACGTGTAAAATCAGAGTATTTATAAAGCCCTAGCATTTATTACACCTCCTCCGACACGTGTGCCAACTAACCGAAAACTTGGCATTAATGCCATGTCATCATGCTCGGCACTTCCGAAAACCTGAAACAAAGGTTTTCTTAACAAATTGGGTTTCGGGAACCAACCGACATGAAGCATGTAAAAGACATGTCTGGATGCTATCGGGTTCTGAAAACCCGATGCAAAGGATCATTTTAGGTTTTAGGTTTCGGAATCAAGTAGCATGTAACATGTTTTTTGTAAGGTATGTTCCGATGCTCCTAGGTTCCAAAACTCGATACACTGGCATGTAATCGGGTTTCAAGTTTTGGAAGACACTCAACATGAAGCATGTAAAAGACATGTTTGCATGCGATGGAAACCTGAAAACCTGAAAATCTCCTTCAAAGGGCATTTTTAGGAGGTTCTGTAAATTTCTATGGTTATCTCAATTTTAGTTGGAATCACTAAAAATGAGATAACAGCTGGCTCCAGTTGGGGAATTTCTTTGAGACATCAAAGGAAGAGAACTCATATCAAAATCTTTATCCATTGGGCTATAGATTCTGAAGAAGAAAACCAAAAACAAGAAAGAAAGAAAGAAAGCAAACACACAACAAAAAATAAATTATGATACAATGCAAGAGAGCATCTTGCATTACTAGTGGAACATCTTCAAATGTTGGCCACTGAAAGGTAGAGGGAGAAAATATCCATCAAGGTATGATAGACAGAATCTATTTTCACCATTCAGATGATGTATTTTGAAAGGACCTTTCCATAAGGAGTCAAACTTGCCATGCATCCCTTTCTATTCTCTTCTCTTGTCCCAGAGAAGTACTAGATCTCCAACCTGGAAATCATGTTGCTTTGATTTCTTGTCAAATATTATTTTGACTTTGATCTGATGGTCTGTGATGCAATCCACCACCTTGCTTCGTTCTTCTTCTAGCCTGGCTAGGTACATTATCCTTTTCTCAATAGAACTTTGAAAATTTTCATCCTCAATTGCTTTAGCCAACTGTAAGGATGAAAATTCTATAGAGATATGTATCTCAGTGTCAATTCCATGCAACACCTAGAATGGGGACATTCCAATAGCTCATTTAGGAGTAATCCAATCGGCCCAAAATGCATCATACAATTCTTTGTGTCATGTCCTTTGATTCTCATCGACCAACTTTCTGATTATGGTCACCAGGTTTTTGTTGCTCGATTCATCCTGACCATTGCCTTGAGGGTAGTAATTGATGAATGAGCCAACGTGATCCCAAATCCATAAAAAATTCTATCAACTCATGGGATGAGAAATTGGAGGCGTTGTCGGCAACAATCTTGTGAGGCACACCGAATCTAACAATTATATTTTCTTTGAGAAAATTACAAACAACTTCAGAGGTAGCTTGTTTGATTGGAGCAGCTTCCACCCACTTGGTGAAATAGTCTGTGGTAGTGAGGACATAATTATGACCGACACTAGAGGTAGGGTTCAATACTCTAATGAAATCAATTCCCCATTGGAAAAAGGTTCTTCAATCACCATGGGCTTCAAGGGAAGAGCTGTCAGCTTAGGACGACCAACAAAATGTTGACAAGCTTCACACTTGGCCACCCATTCAGCTAAATCTTGAAAGAGAGTAGGCCAATAGTACCTAGCCCGTAAGATCTTGTAAGCCATTACGGAAGAAGAGAAATGTCCTCTACATGCTAGATTATGGAAGGACTCTAGCAACCTTATCTACTGAGACTTGTCAACACAAAGAATACACCATCGATACCTTTCTTGTATATACCATTGTCCCACATAATGTATCTTGCAGATCTGAGTTTAACTGTCCTCTTTTCTTTTTGGATTAAATACGGGGGACACTTGCGATAGGTTAAAAATAAAATGATATCTGTGTACCATTCATCAGTCAGGCTTACAAAAAGAACTTTGGGAAATTATGAAGAAATACCTTCAGTTTCTTCACACTTTGTCTCAGCATTGTTTTCTACGATTAATTGGCACAGGTCCTCTACCTCACACCAACTTGGTAGGTCTGATGTCCAAGTCATACTCCTAGAATTTGGCTATCTAGTTACTTTTATCCAATTTTGCACACATGGCAAGATTGGACAAGGGGGTCCTATCACGTTTAAAATGAAATAGTAGTCCCAGGAACCCATCTCCGGTTATTATCAAGATACAAAAATTAAAAATAATTCTTAAATTGCATATGAGAGATCACCTAGCATCGAAAGGCACCCAGTTTATCTCAACTCAGTGAAGAGTTCAGGGTCGAGTTGATAAAGAACCCGGTGTCAAATTGATAATCATCTCAGAAATCATCTCAGTAGAGACTCTCAGTTGTAAGAGCTCGATGAGGTCTTGTTAATGCAAAATATAGCTCATTGAAAATTGACGAATGAAGGGAACTCTATAAGGATCTCGGTAGAGATCGATGCTGGTGGAAGTGAAGGTCAAGTCAAGGAGAGTAAAAGTTCAAGCTATCAATAAAGTCTCAACGAATTGGAAAGGTTCAAGCCACAGGCAGAGGCGAAGGTAGAGATAAGGAGTTTGACTCATCTTCGTGACGTGTTCATTTTGGAGATCATGTGGTGAGCTTCTTTTAGGACACATTCTTCAAAGCTAGGGTGATTCAAACGTAATCCCGCATCAAGAGTGCCATAAAATGAATGGAGATCGTTGCGTAAATAGAGATACATGATGGAGCCCTATCAATGGGACTCATCGAGCATGATGGATAATTCAAGGAAACTCATTTCGTGTGGATGCATTAAAGATGGTTTCTAGGATACAATTCCAGGGCTCATTGATTAATGCAAAACTGGGAGGCCTACTCGAAATAATTTTACAATGGTAAGCTCGCAGAGGCAGCAAGAATGCCGGGCCAGGGTATTAGTGAATACAGTATATATATTTTCATTGACGTTGTTCGAACTTCCTCGGACGAGCATTCGGTGCATAGTTGACATGTTGCAGTATAGCAGAAGTTCTTTTGAGCACTTCCAGCAAGCAGGTCATCCAACTATGTTTTTATCTGTTCAGCATCGAATGCATCCTCAAATTCAGGATTTTCCTTCAAGATATTTTTATGAAAATCGATTAAGTGACAGTGAGAGTGTTATCGGGAGACCTGATGAAATTTATTACAAAGATTCTCTATCGAGACCTTACTGGTTTTATGATGTAACTCATAGAAGAGAATCTCATAGAGGTGGAACTGTTTCATATCAGAATATTCATGGGGCATAGTTTTCTTTGCAATTATATGAGCATCTTCAACGAGTCACTAAGTTGGCAGGCATAAAGGATTATGTCGAATTATCACACCTTACAAGCTACAACTGAAATGTTTGCACCAAGAAAATGATGTCTCCTCATGCTGAGTGGAAAAGTGGAAATCGGTGGCCATCTGTCCAAAATGAAATATGGCCAAATGATAACAAAACCCCACACTCCAATCCCGGACGTGGAAAATAAGGTGAGCATTGCCAAGGGAAATGATGTGATGTCAAGCCATTGAAAAATTCCAGGCGTGGGAGAAGTTTGAGTCTACTGCCAAAAAATCGGGAGCACGATCATGGCAAGCCGCAGGTAATTCCGCGCATGGGAAAAATTTCACTATATTTCCAAGTGGGTTTTTATGAATGGCAGACCGAGCAGGTAATCCTGCATGGGAAACATTTTACTATATTTCCAAGGTCAAAAATTTGATGATGGTAGGCCAAGTTGTTCACTCCGCATAGGGGAGATTCAGGAAAGCACCGCCAAGTGGAAATATTGGGTTGGTAAACCATGATCAAACTTCCGTGAATGGGAGAAATCAGATGAAATTTCCAAGTGGAGATCATAAGATGAAAATCCATCATGAGAATTCTGCGTAGTTTGGAGTGGTTCGAGTCTTTGTGTGAGTCACCAGGAGGAAGTTGATGATCAAGGGATGGTGAGTGAATCACCATATAAACCGGTGAATAAGGAATGACGCCAGGTTGGAGGAACAAGTCAAATGCCAAGTGGAGTGGCGAGTGCATGAAGATCAAAGGATGCGAGGAAAGAAAGGCCAATCAATCATTTCATTCTGCACCTTCATCTCTAGAGACACAAGGATTCTTTGATCATCCTTGGTGAGATTGCAGAAGACAAATTTCACATCCACTCTTGCATGGACTGTGGATTGGGTTCCATAGATCATACGAAGAAAGTGTCTCTTTTCATACAGATCCGCCCTTGTTAGGATTCCAATCAGAATACTGAACTGTTCAGACTTTGAGTCAGCTTTAATGGCTACCACGACCTTCTCCTCATCCTCTATATAATTTTGAACTTGATGTGGGTAGGTGACAAGCTCCCACACACAGGCAGCATGTTGTAGTATAGTAGAAGCCTTTTGACGCTTCAAAGAACTGTGTTGACCAACTATGTTGTTATCGGTTTAGTATCGAATGGTAGCTGTAGGAAACAAATATTCACTGCCATGTATGATGGATTGAAGTCATGCTATTCAAGGCTTCATAAAATTTTCCTGAATTAGGAGATGAAGGTTTAAAATCGTGCAAGTAATGAAACGATTCATATTGCTCAAAGATTTTTTCTCCTAGAAATGAATTGAATGTGAAGGTCAACTCAAATACCGGTTGGCCATTTTGTATGCTACATCCTTGTTACTTGTAAATGGTCTCTTTGAGAAACTCTGAGGGCAATAGGAAATATTTATACCCTTCCATTATGTGCGTCCAATCAGACAATAAAAGTATTCCTTTACCAGGTTCAGAGAAACTTGTTTTAACAAATGGACGATTATACTGTAGTTTCAAGATAATTTTATCTAGCTTTATTTCTATTAGCTTTGATCCACCACTAAGGAAGAATTCATATGGTTGTTACCTGTACATTTTTCCAAGGTCCTCTTGGTTGCCCTAGTTATTCAATGTATTTTTTGAAGGGCTTCTTTTATGTGTTGCAAATTGTAACATAAAGGATCTTTTTAGTTTCTAGAAAAATGAGTATATTGTGTAGCTCATAGCTACCTATGCCATACTAAGATCCCAATAGTGGCATAATTGTTTATTGGAGCCGAGATTGCAGAGTGCACTGCCGAAATACCGAAGGGCTCTTTAGCCAAGAATTAGTCTTAAGGGTGTCTATTGACATGTTATGGGCATGAACCCGGTCATCATCATGGAAGCATTAGGTCTTTATTGGTAATGGCATTTTCTTGTAAGGTATAATTGTGCTTATTATGGTAAAGCCAACATGTTCTTACTACAAGTGTTATATAATAAGGAAGAACCGTGAGCATTGTGGTAAAACCATTCTTTTCAGAAATGTTGGGTTAAGCTCGGTATTCAAGTGAGTTTGAGCCCAGGAAAGGTAAGATCGTTTGCTGGATGAAGAGCTCGGTGACTTCGCAGGGAGCTCGTGGTGTTGTTTCATGAAGTTTGAACATGGAATGCATAAATGGCCTCGAGTTAACCAAGGAAAATGATAAGAATCGAGTTTGATAGCTCACCATTCAAAGGACTCAATGCAAAAGAGCTCGATTGCCAAGGTAAGGAAAGAGTTGGTGTGGGGTTCAAAATCGAGTGCAACACCGAGTTAGAGGATTCAAAGCTCATCGAGTTTGGCTATGTGCAGATTCTATCCACATGGACCCCCCTCCTCTTCAAGTCAAACAGGTCAACGGGGGTCCCGACATTATGTTAATTAAATTAATATTTTTATTTAAATATTTTAATAATAATATTTATTATTATTATTTAAATATTCTTTTAATTAATTGAGAAGACTAGGTCATCAGGCAATTAATGACCCATGATGGAACCTTCTCAGGTGGTTCAACTAACTGTAATAAATACATCATGGGCCTTCAATTTAGGAATGTAATTATGACCATTTCCTCTTCTTTCTCACATATTCTTCTATAAATGTAAGTTGGAAGCTCATTTCAAAGGGTTCCAAAGCCTGCATAAGTTGGACAGTTAGATATCTTAGGTGAGTGTATACTTTTCAAGAGTCCTCTCTCTTCTGCAAGTTGTTCTTATGTGTTGAGAGAACTTTCAAGCCTCCTCTTCAAGACTGTAATGGCAACTATTGCCTCTTCTGAATGTATGATGCATTGTGCATGTTATTGAAGCAATAAAAGTGTGTGTTTTGTGACTAATCTCGGTCCTTTCATCCTTCTGTGCTTCTTTGTGCCTTTCTCGTACTTGCAGGTACACTATGCAAGTTTAGGTTTCTATTGTAGGTTCTTGGAGTTCTGTGCTTATCGAGTGGTGGAGTATTGCATGCGGTTGAGTTGCATGTGTCTATTAGCCCTTCTTGATTTCATCCTTCTTCACCGGGAAACTGGTATATTTCTCAGTCTAATAAAGTTTAACAAAGGGAACGTGTGTCTCTTAGTTTGTGGTATCATGTACCCTCTCTAAGTTACAGTAGGTGAAGTTGACCTGTGGTGCACACACCGTCTTCAAATTAACCCTTCCCGAGTATGGAAACACCCTTTATTTGGTGTATCACCATCCCTAGTATAGTTTCATTTCTGTAACTCTCTTTCCCTAAAACCCCATGAAAATGTTAGCATAGGACTAGATAATCATTTTTGTTACACTCGGGAGTAGTACAACACTTAGTTCAGAAGAGGAAGCGCCTTCTCCGAAGTTCACTTCAAGCCCAAGTCCCACATCTTGAGAAGTGATCCCATGTGTCCCAATCACACCAAATGTCCTATTCACATCCTCGGCCATTTGGAGGGTGCGTGATTTGGCAACAACAGCTACCCCATTGAATACCCAACTCTTTTTGGGTCAGAATGGATTTAACTGCAGTATCAGGAAATAGAACGAGAGTGTGGGAACTCAAGACATAATAACTAAAATGTTTCACTACTCTCACCACTGCATAAGCATGCTTTTCAATCTGCGACATCTTCAATTCATGTTCCTTTAGTGGGAAGCTCATGAAAGCAATGGGAGCTTCAATTCCTTCTTTGTTTTCCTACATCAAGATGGCCAATACTGTATGTGTGGAAATAGCTATACATGATGAAATATTTCTTGAAGTCCGGGCATACCAGAATAGGAGCATGAGAAATTACCTGTTTGACTTCTTCAAATGCAAGCTTCCCTTCAGTGCTCCATCAAAATGGAATTTTATCCTTCATCATTCCAAGGATATCCTTGGTTTTATTGGCAAAATCAGGTACAAATCTTCGTAGGAAATTAACCTTCCCAAAAAGGAGTGCACCCCAGTTTTGCTTGTGGGTAGGGTAAGGATTTGAATGGCCTTCACCCTCTCTAGGTCGATCTTGGTTCCTTCTCTAGTGACAATATGACCCAACAAATTTCCTTCTGTCACTCCAAACATGGAATTTTTAGGATTTAATGAAATCCCATGACACCTGCACCTTAAGAGTACCTGTTCTAGGTGATCATAATGATCACTTCACTTTTTAGAAAAAGGTCAGTAAAGTCATCCAAATACACAACTATGACCTTGCCCATTAAATCTCTGAAAGCTAAGTCCATAGCCCTTTGAAACGTGGCTCCAACGATTGATCAAACCAAAAGGAATCCTTCTGTAAGCAAAGGTTCCCCATGGGGTAGTGAACGTTGTTTTATGTTGATCTTCAGTAGCTACCTCAACCTGATTATACCCTAAAAATCCATCAAGCATGGATAACATTTCTGATCTAGTGACAGTCTGTAATACCTAGTCCATAATGGGCAATGGATAATTGTCTTTTAACGAAGATTGGTTGAGGTTCTGGAAGTCAACACAAATCCAGATTTCACTGTTCTTCTTTCTCATGGGACAATGTTCACAACCTAGGTGGAATGATGGATTGGAAAGATAATCCTTGCGTCTAACATCTTCTGAATTTCTGCAAGAATAGTCCCTGAGATCTTTGGGTTGTAATATCTTTGTTTCTACCTGTAGGGTTTAACTTCAAGCTTCAAAGGAATGCTATGTTACACATCCTTGGGCTTGAAAGACTTTATATCCGCATATGACCATGCTAGGACATCCATATATCTCTTCAAGATTGAAGAGAATCTTTCTTTTTCCTCCAGATAACAACATTTACCAATGTTTACCATCTACGGTTGATCAGTGGAGCCCAGGTTAACTTGATCTACCTTTGATGAGGAAGCACCTTCAGCTTACCTTTTACCCTAAATGAAATGGTCGTGTTTGTCAAATAGACCTTCCAAAGAAACTAATCCCTTCGGAATCTTATTTCCTTTAAGATGGATGAATTCACCATCAATTTCTTGATATGAATTCAAGACGGACTCACAAAAATCTGATTCTGATCCTTCAAAATAAAGTTCACTAAAGTTATCAGCTTTCTCTAGAAAAGACAATACTTGTTGGTCATCATTAAACACCTGCCAATGAGCTGAGTTATCTGGAACACTTGGATGATACACAATCTCAATGGTATATGTGTCATGTTTGAACTATGGGTGAGGAAGAAGAAGAGATGTAGAAATAGCTAAGGAATCAACTTTATCATTGTAATCTCTTAAGACTACTTTAATGGAAAAAGTGTCGAAGCATTCTATGTTGTCCCAAACCTTGTTTCTGTAATGTTTTAGACGGTCATTTTTTACCTGATAAATTCCCCTTACTTGATTCACAATCAACTCAACATCTCCTTGTACTTTGAGATTTCAGATTCCTTTTTGTCTTGCCATTTCTAATCCTAATAACAAAGCTTCATATTCAGCTGTGTTATTAGTATTATCAAACTGTAACTTGAAAGAAAAGGGAAAGATCTCGAAATCCAGAGATATAAGAACTACGCCGGCACCTGAACCAGTAGTTGAACAGCTCCCGTCAAACTCAAGGGTCCAAACAACATTAGGATCTTCTTCTTTCACTTCTACAGAGGGCACCTCAGATGTCAGGAAATAATTACCCAAGCCTACATCTTCAAAGAGAATTTGAGCCTTAGGATCATCTGATTTAGTAACCAGGTACTTTGCTTGTGCTTCAGGTGAAGGATATGAGGAAATCAATTTACTCGGAATTTTAGCTTTGGTCCAATCCATGTTGATTTCTCCTCCAACATATTTGTAAAATACTCTTCCCAAAATAATCCCATAAGCAATGGGATATCAAAGAATCTAGGATAGTCATTTTTACTCTCTTTTCCGAAAATGCAACAAATGCAAATCGCGCATCCTTGATTTGGCTAATCAAGGGGACTTGTTTAGTTTCCATGGAGTAACATCACCCATAATATTTAGTCAGTGTGAGTCTGAGGGCATGATCTAATTTTGTGGGCATAACGTTATTAGAGGCTCTTGAGTCAATTATGCAATTGTTGAGTTTGAAACCATTTATAAGTAAAGATAAATAAAACAGTTCAATATTTCCTGAAGAAGTGGAAGAGGTCATATTACTATGAGCTAAAGGCTAAGTGGCGCTAGGAAAAATTCCTTTTGAATATGGAGGAATAACAACCTTACTTCTAATGAATTTATAAAGTTTCTCAAATTACTCAAGGTTGGATCAAGGTATTCGACTTCCGATATTTGGATTTTGGTTTTCTTTACGTGATCCATTATGTTAAAAGTGGTATATGAAGGAATGATGGAGGGATCAGTTCTAGTTACATTGGTCTGAGCTGAGGTACTGGCCTTGAAAGTAGGAGAAAGAGAGTTGGAAGGTGAAGTTACCTTTTTCGTTATCTCCTTTTCAGTTTGTGCTAAGATGGGAGATCCTCTTTTTGCCATAACTACGGGAGCTTCCTTACTTTTATCCTTGGAGATTTCAACCAAATTTCTAGGGTTCTAAGATTGGGATCAAGTGAAAACTACAAATGATTTTCCATCATGCTCATCTTCATCTTTCTCGTATTCCAAATAACCAATGTTGGAGTCGCCAGCTGAATCATCAAAAGACTCATCAGCATATCCTAAAGCTTCGAAGGCTTCATGAGAGTCGTGATCTTCTGGTTCCTCATCCTCCTCAACTATTTCAACTACTACGTTGACAAGAGGAGCTTCAATGGCCAACCTGGTGGGAGCAGCGATCAATTGATTCCTATCTCTTGCGGGAGCACCGTTGGCATTGTTGAAATTCCGTCTAGGAATATCCCGATAAGGAATGTTGGTTGCTTATTGAGACATTTTCTTCTTTAAAGTGATCAAGTCATTGGCCATCTTCTGAATCATTGGATCAGTAGTACTCTAAGAAGAACTCTAATTTTTAGGCTTAGATGATTCTCTTCTAATCTTTCCAACCAGAATAAGATCATCTTCTATTTCGGTGGCTATAGCTTGAGCAGTGGCCAAATCGGGGATAACAGATCTTCTCAACAAGAAGCTCACATCAAGAGGTTAAGTGTTGATGAAGAAACACTTCTGATTTTCTAGAGTGGGAATGGCTAGCTCTAGAATCTTACGAATCAGCTTGTTGAATTTGGCTATGAAATCCCGCATGGGTTCATAAGACTCCTTCATGTGTGTAAGTTGTGCTAACAAGGTGTGAGAATCTTTAGCTAGTTTGAACCTTGCTTCAAATACAGATCTCATGGTAGTCCAGTTGGTAATGCATGCATTTGGGAGATGGTAAAACCATTCTACTGCTACACCATGCAATGTTTCAATGAAGAGTCAAATAGAGACATCTTCGTGAGCAACCCCAAGAACACCGCATGCAACAAATAATGAGGCAATGTGTTCATCAGGATGTTGTTTTCCATCACCGTTGAACTTAGGAATATTCTTCCATGATCCATGAGGTAGGTCATGCAATGGTGGAGTAAGGGAAAGGGGAGCAATAGCTATGCCGCAAGGCACATGTTGTGTTGCCATTCTTCTAAATGAAGTGCATACAGGAATATGGATATCCGATAAGAATAATGCACAACAAGTTATAGAAACTTCTTGTTCTTGAGGAATCTGAGTCCTTCGGATGGGAAAAGAACTTCTTTCCCGACTAGATGTAACATTGTTGGGTGAAATCTTGAAATTATGCTATTGAAGTAGATCAAAGAACAGATCAGTTTCACCCTTGGCTCGGCTTGACTAAGTGAAGATCTTCCTAGGCTAGCTTGAACTGGAAAATGGATCTTCTTGAAAATAAGGCAAATACGGAGTCGCCAGACACCAAAAGGATAAGTTTAGTCTTATCAATCTATATATCCCCATCAGAGTCACCAAAAATTGTTGGTTGGATATTTTTTCAAGCTAAAATATGAGTTTCAACCATAGTACATGGGATTAAATCCCTCCTCAAAGATAGGTGAGGCTACCTATTTATTACTAGTCTAAAACATAGCAGAAATAATATACAGTATTCACACTAATCTAACCATTGGGGTTGGGATAGAATCCTGAAATCCATATCCATAATAGGTGAAGATATTTCTCTTTCAAAATGAAATGGATCAGAAAGGAAATTATTATTATGGAAGAAACACAATGGAAAGGAAATGAGGGGAACATACTTTCTTTCAAGAAAATGCAGATCATGAAATAATCATATGAGTTTTTAGACAACAAATGTAATGTTTGAAATGATTAGAACAATCAAGATGCTAAATAAAGAATAGCTTAAGATTATGAACATAAGAACAATATCTTAAGAAAGATACATCTCACAACACAAAGTTTGTAAAATAGCATCAAATTTTATTCCTTAAAGGATTAAAAGAAAACACAAAGTCTTTCTTCTTCACAATAGATCTCAATATTCCAAAAATCTCAACCTTTTGGAATGCACAAGCACCCCTTATTTATAATAAAAGGAGTTGAGAGAAAATAGGATAAATCCTAGAAAATAGTATTTTTATTGAGATTCGTATTTTGCTTGACTCTCACACTAGAAACCAAGTCAAAATTTTCTTCCTATGTGACGAAACAAAAATGAAAAAGACATGTCGATTTCAGGATTGAAATGAGATGCAACATTGTGCCTATTTTGTTTCATCATCTTTGTCTTCCTCCAAAAAATATTTCTTATCCCAAAATTCTTGGAACTTTCAGATTATACCCCGCATCTCATTTTCATCAGGTGCGGTGGAATGATCACTCATAACTTCACATGTTTCCTAAGTATCGCTAGCGTTGATAGGAATATTTTTTAGTCTCTTGTTGAGTTTCCTCAGTGTTTCCAAAGAATGTTCAATTTTCACAAACATGTTAATGATTTCCAGGCTGAATCTGTAAGTTGGTTCATGCTGAATTGATTCTTTGATCTACTTGTAAAGATCATCAACATGCAGAATACCCGAGCTTTCATTTAACACCTTAGCATAGATTTTGACTAGCTCTTCTTCTATGTCATTCATGTAATGAACCAATTGATCTCTTGATTCCCTCATTTTTCTGCAAGCTTCATTGAGAATATTTATTCTAAATCTAATGGCTTTGGTTAGTTGAAATTTTTTGTCCCCATGTGGAATGATACCTTCTTTGATCAAGATGTGGATGAAACCTAATTCGGTTTTTGGAGAGCTTCAAAAGTTAACTCTAGGTTCCCGACTTCTGCTGAAAATTCATCATCCATTTTCTCTCCATCCTTCTTTATATCCTCCAAGGATTTTTAGACTTCCATGGTGTCCTCAATGACTTCTTTTCCTTGTAGGAGCAGCTTCTGGATCCATTCATCGACTATTCTCCCCTTCTCATTAATCTTCTCAATCATGGGTACCGATGAGAAATCAAACCTGATAGGAGTAGAGGATGATGATGTTGACTCAGGAGGCTTTGAGAGATTGAGTAGTACCTTTGTCAGCTGTTGTACTTTCTCTTTTAACTCATCTCTATTTTCCTTAGTTTCCTTTAGCTTCTAGTACAACACATTCATGGCATCTTTTGTGTCCTGTTTTGCTACCTCCGTTGTTACTTTCCCTAGATCAACCCTTTTGATTTTATAATATGTGACCATTATATCATCCTTTATTTTATCAGCTACAAGAGTAGCAATTTCTAGAATTTTATGCCCTGAGGCATCCATGAAATACTTGAAACTATTTTGGTTTTCTTGGCCAACTTGGTAGGAGTGACCTTAAGGGAACTCAAATCAAAGGCTGGTATGGGAATTACCACCTTCCTCTTCCTCAAAGTCTGATCTATTAACAATTGAGGCATATTGGAAGAAGTTTCTTCCATTGTAGGTGTTACGATCACATCCTCGGGTGGAGGAAGATTAGCTTGTGGAGTGGTGACCACCGCAAGTGTAGTGTTTGTGAAAATTGACTCGGTGAATGAAGGTGCGAGAAGGAGGAGGCATATCCATGATTAATCGAGGTCTAGTGGAGAGAGGTGAGATGCTAGAGAAGATGCTAGCCATGGATAAGGTACTTCGTGAAGAAATTTGAGGCAAGGAAGGCTGAATGGGAGGAGGAAATGATTTTGAAATTAGAGTTTAACAGAGAAGAGGAAGACTTACCTCTAACGAGCTGCTAGTCAAAAAAGGAATGGAAGGTTGAACAATCTCTTCTCTAAATGAGGATTTCCTTATTTTGGTTGTGAAGGTGAATCAAGAATCTCAACTGTTTGTGGGAGAGTGGCCACCGGTATAGTTACTTGATCTTCTCCCTTTCAAAAACTTAACCTTTATTGGCCTCTTGGAAGGGTTCTTATCGTTTTCCTTTTTTCCCTTGGAGGGACCCAGCCCAAAGTATCTAGTTTTGAAAAATTCCCTTATTTATAACTCATTCCCCAAGAACTGAACCACACCTTAGTACGGGCAAGAATTTGAGCATCTCTCCCCACAATAGAAGATTTATCAGCGACGGATCAATCAATGGTTGGGAATACATATCGGTCTTCATTTAACCCATCATACGATGCATCAAGGACACTCTCATTATCTGTGGTGCCCTACGGGATGTCAAATAAATCTACCATATATATTTCTTCAATTTTAAACCTGATATTGTCCTTTCTTTGGATGGCAACTTCATCCCGAAGATCAACACAAATATCTTCTATGTTGGGAACATGTATATATAAATTCATGTACGATTTAAGGACTCCTTGAAATCAAATCCATCTCTATGCTTCATGTGCTTCTTCAACTTGTCCTAAATCTCGTGCACCACATTCTTAGCTTTAACCACTATCGAGCACGTGTACCTTTCGATGGAAATAGGGAAGGATATGGCAGCCTTGTGTTTACTTTGTTGGAATTTTTGGAAATCCAAAAATTGTCTTACCAACTCCATTAGGATCAGCTTATCACCTGGGAATCTAGGCAATCGGAAAGGATCACCTAGGTACATGACCACCCAAAGGTATGTGAACTTCTTGAACTACAAGAAGATACAACCCCATTTTGATACTTCGGCCCATGCCTCATCAGAGACTCTTCTCTTTCTTAAGTCAGGGTTTAGCATGCATATGTTCTCATAAAAGAAGGTGTCATTCACTCTTCTGAATTGATCCTCGGACCCCTTCATTGTCAACTGAGGGAAATACTGATATATATGTTCGGTTGACTTACTTCCCTTCACGTCCAACCCTGGATAATTCCTCATACCGGCTGCTACATAGGTGACATATGATGACATATAAAACTTTCCAGTAGTCAAGACTGTCTTCATCTGGGAATCAATCTCATTACTTATAAGACTGCTCCAATCAATCCCTTATCCATCCTTCTTTATAAGGACCATGAATTGATAAATCCACCTATGAAAGTATCTTGAATTGGGAGTCTAAATACTCAACTCAATAGGGTGATGATGTCACTAATTTCAAGGATGAAATCACTCCTAGGGACAAACTTGGGAAACCTAGAGATAGTTGGCTTGGCCTTGATCAAGAACTTTTTATTCACATGCTTGATGTAATCTTCTTGATCTTTGTCCCAGATTTCTGTGCTAACTTAAGATCTACATCGACATATTCATCAAATTTGGGTAATCTTAAGAGGTCATCAAAGTAACCCCCATCCAAATTCACTATGGTTTCTCCTACTTTATTTTTCAATGAGCAGGAATTTGAGTCATAATTGGAAGCATAGGCCAAAATGAACTCAAGGCATTGAGCGACATTCTTAATTTTGTTGCAAGTAGGGAGGCCACTTTGTTGGTTATTGACTTCATCCGGGTCTCGAGAAGAATCCTTGGTTTTGTTCTAAAAGTCTTCCATGTCAATGTTACCAAGCTCTATATATCAAATGTCGTAATTACAATCTTTATATGAAGGGGATTCCATTTTATGGTATTTTTATTTCATCTTTCCTAACCTGTCTGACTTATCCTTAGATGATCCAAGATCCGACATGAGAAATCCTAAAGAAAGAATGCCTAGATAACTCTTGTTTGAACAATCAAACTTGGAAGCTTGCTGAGCAACCCCACAGACCCGCCACACCAACTGACTTTGAGACCTGTCGGACAATTTATGAAACCCGACACACTGTAGAGTATAATCAGAAACTAGGTTGTGTTGGACACTTCATAAAACCTGACACAAGGTGGAAATTAGGGGGTGTTAAGCACTTTACAAAACCCGATGGTCTGTGGAATTTGGAGGATGCTGAACACTTCGTGAAACCTGACACAAGTAGAAGTTGGAAGATGTCCGACACCCTACGAAAACCCGACACACAAGTGTCGGTTTCGGGATGTCGAATAGGTAAAATCTCCATCATGTTTATAAGTTAAGTTTTATAGATTATTCCCAAAAACCACAAGATTATATTCATGAAATTAAATAAGAAAACACCCAAGATGGATTTTTAAACAAGGGTTTTCATGGAAATTCAACAAAAATGAAGAATACAACCCTAAACCCTAAACCCAGAGGCAAGAAAAAGAAAAGAGGAAAAATGCTAAAAGAATGCTTCAAAAACAAACCCGAAGATCACAAAATGATAAGAAGAGAAAAATACCTTCAAGAAATTCAAAAATGATCGAAGATGGATCATGAAATTGATCGAGAAGTTTAGTCGGGTTTGGAGGTCAAAGGAGCATGTACAAAAAGTCCACAACAAAAAATATCAGGGTAGAAATGACATGTAAAATTGGAGTATTTATAAAGTCCTAGCATTTATTACACCTCCTCTAACATGTGTGCCAACTAACTGACAACTCAAAGATTAATGCCATGTCACCATGCTCGACACTTCCATAAAAATTCATTTTCTTAACAAATCGGGTTTCAGAACCTATCAACATGAATCATGTAAAAGACATGTCCGATGCTATCAGTTCCAAAAAACAACGCAAAGGATCATTTCGGGTTTGTGTTTGGAATCAAGAAAGCATGTAACATGTTTTTCTTAAGGTATGTTCGATGCTCCCGAGTTTCCAAAATACAATACACTGCATGTAATCGGGTTTCGAAGACACTCGAAATGAAGCATGTAAAAGAGATGTTTGCATGTGATGGAAACCTAAAAACTTGAAAATCTCCTTCAAATGGACTTTTTAGGAGGTTCTATCAAAAGTTTCTATGGTTATCTCAATTTTATCTAGAATCACTAAAAATGAGATAACAAGACCGCAATGGGCATTTCCTTTGTCTTTTTTTCCATATAAAACACATTCAAAGATGGCTATAATATGAGCCTTCCCATTTGATGCCATGCATCCAAGGTAAGAACATTGACCTCCGCTCCCATGTCAATGAGGATGTTACTCAGAAGCCATCCATTAACAACTGAATTCAAGGTGATCTCCTTAACATATTTAAAGCTATGAGGAGGAAGTTTTTCATACAAAACATTCCTTTCGCACTCTACTCTAAAGCACGTGGTATCCTCTCCTGTAGCCATTCTCCTATTAAGGGAATAATATTCTCCTACCTTAACATTTTTCACACTTCCCTGACCTCATCCAGATCCTTCTGCGGAGCCTCAACATTCTTCCTTTGCTCCAACTACCTTGACTGCTCCTTTAGACATTGGATCTCTCCTTATAATCCCCGAATCACATCCATAGTCTCTTGGTACACTTCCTTCTAATGAGTAGGGTCTAGATATTTCCCATATACCACTTATTCCATAACAACTAGTTTTTGTCTTGGCATCTCCCTTACATGCGCAACCTCTACTTGTATTATCACTAGTACAAGCTCCAATCTCGACTCACTCACACACCACTCTTGGCATCCACTATGGGTCAGCCTTATTTATTCTCACCATCCCAAAACTTTTGTATTTCCAGTGTTATTGGCTCATGTTCTCAAACAAATCAGGAACTCCTCATACTTATGTTTTTATCCACACCATGAGCATTACAATAGATCGGAAAATCATGCTTATGATTCTCTATAGACCCAAAACTATAACAGTTCCTCACGAGAACTCACTTCTTCCCCATTACGGTTAATAAAAGGAACGATAACCAGATCGTGTCAAGCCAAGAACACAGATGCTAATCAAACATCATGATCAATAAGATGAAAGCAATTTGCCAGAATAACTTTACATAAACCTTTGCAAACAAATGAGTAGCAATATCATATATTATTATGGAACTCAATGAAATACAATGAGAATGGACCTTGCTTATATAGGAAAGGAATAAAAATATAAGAACCAGATCAAGGTCATAGATCAAGCCATAAATCATGGAAAGAACTAGTCATCAAATAACTAGTCAATACCATAGATCAAGGAAAGAACTATACCTAACAACTAGATATATCTCCTAATATATAAATAAATAAAAAGAAATATCTACACACATAAGTGGGTGAGGATAAATACAATAATGTACCTAGGTGAACATGAGCTAAGGTAAATACCTACTCTAACACCCCCTCAAGTGAAGCTAGGGACCAAAATAGAAGTGGCATGTCCACAATATGAGTCTCGACAACTAGGCCTAATGAGGTACTCATGTACAATATATCCATGAATAAATCTTGAACCAAAAGAAGGAAAGAATCCTGCTAGAAGGAAAGAGAAAGAAGAAGAAGAAGAAGAAGGAATATTTTCTCATGAACACCCCCAAGAACAACTTCCAAAACCCCAAGCATTCCATGCAACTCAAGGTAGTGGGGTGATGTAAAAGTTTCATAAAGATGTTTGCAACTGCCGCTTGAGTGTTGCTGATCCAAGCAAAGAACTCCATCCTGAATGTGTTGAAGAATGAAGTGGATGTGTATCTCAATATGCTTGGTCCACTGGTGCTCAACTGGGTTATGAGAAATGTGAATTGTAGTTTGGTTGTCACAACAAAGTACAAAAAGTGAATCTTGTGGGAATCTAAACTCTATCAATAACTCGGTGAAGCCAAAGAATCTACTAACTCGTTGTAATCGATATACCTGTACTCTACCTCTGAAGATGAAAGTGCAATAGTCTGTTACTTTTTGCATGCCCAAACAACTAGAGAAGAACCAAGATAGAAAAGATATCTAGAAGTGGAACGCATGTCATCAATAGAACCTGCCCATTCTAAATCTATATATCCAACCAACTGAGTAGAGACCCTAGTGTAGTGTAGGCCAAAGTGGGAAGTTCCATGCAAATAACACAAAATCCTTTTAGTATCCTATCAGTGACTACTATGAGGAGAATGTGCAAACCGAGATACAAGCCCTACTATAAATGAAATATCAGGGTGAGTATGGGTCAAGTACATGAGACTCCCAACCAACTACCTATACAATGTAGGATCACAAAGTGGTGTGGTACATGTGGATGTAAGAGTAACTCCAGACTGAAAAGGAGATGGACTTGGCTTGCAATCAGCCATATCAAAGCGCCTAAGAAGATCATGGGTGTACTTTTGCTGACTCAAATGAATCCCTAAATTTTTCTGAGAAATCTACAAACTAAGGAAATAATGCAATAGCCCAAGATCTGTCATGTCAAACTATGTAGAAAGAGCCCTCTAAATACTTTGAATGTGGGAAGAAGAGCTTCCAGTAAGTAACAGATCATCAACATACAAGACAAGTATCACAATATCCTCACCAACATGCTAGAGATACACTGTATGATTGGAGTGGCAAAAGAAAAACCAATAGATAGAAGAAAAGAATCCATCTTCTCATACCAAGCCCGAGGGGCTTGTTTGAGACCATAGAGAGACCTTTGGAGCTGACAAACAAGAGAATAATCCTAAAAAAATCTAGCCAGCTGCTCCATATATATTTCCTCTTGTAGATCTCCATGTAAGAAGGCACTCTTCATGTCCATCTGGTATACGGGCCACCCTTGTGATGCAGCAATAGCAAGTACAAGGTGTAAAAATCCATCTTGGCAACAGTGCAAAAGTCTCAGAGTAATCAATACCTTCAACTTGTGAAAAACACTTTGCAACAAGACGAGACTTATACTTGTCAATGGACCCATCAGCTGCATATTTGGTTTGGTATACCCACTTACACCTAACCATATTTCTTCCTTTAGGAAGAGATACCAAATCCCAAGTATGATTCTTCATTAAAGAATAATACTCAAATTGTCATCGCATCATCCCACTCTTGTATCCCATGAGCCTTTGAAAAAGACTATGGATCCTCATAAACTACTTGACACAAAAGTCTAGAACTGTAGAATGTGTGTGATGATGCCTAGTGGGTGGAAGATCCTCTATGAAAGGTGCTACCTCAGAAACTATAGTACAAGCCCACTTAGGCATAGTGACAACATCAGTGGGAATAGGATCCTCAATGGCATCTATAACCTCCTCATCAATCTCCTTAAAGAAAGGATCCTCAATATGAGATGAAGAAGGAGAAGGAATGGAAGAAGACAAAGAATCATGAGGATTGAAACACTCATCAAACTAAACATGTGTTTGAAAAAGAACATCATGTGTATTAGGATCTAAAAGACGATAAGCTTTCATGTCCTCACAATACCTTGCAAAAATCAAGGGTTTAATCTTCTTATCCAAAGATTTCCTTTTCTTCTTTGGCAAAAAGGCCCAAACATGGCTCCCAAAGACTCAAAAAAATGAGACATCTGGCTTATTGTTGGACCAAGCTTCCTATGGAGTCAAATGCTCAAGTGCTCTGTGTGGTGTGCGATTCTGAATATAGTTAGCACAATTAATTGCTTCTACCCAATATATAGGAGGTATATCTCTAGAATGCATCATATAGTTAGCCATTTCCTTCAAAGTTCTATTCTTCCTTTCTGCTAATCCATTTTGTTGTGGAGTATGAGGAACAAAATGTTGGTGAATAATGCCTTGAGTTGCCAAAAATTTAAAACTCATTTCAAGTACTCCCCCATTAGCGGTCACGCGAAGGTTCTTTATGATACTAGAAGATTGTTTCTCGACCAAAGCCTTAAAGACATTAAAGTGTGAAAAAACATCACTTTTTTACTTGAGAAAATAAACCCCAGCATGCCTCGAGAAATTATCAATAAATGTAAGTGCATACTTAACTCCATTGAAATATGGGGTAGGAAAAACCATCAAGTCACTATGCACAAGCTCAAGTGGTGAAGAAGCTCTCTTAGACAAATTCTTAGGAAAATGATCTTGGTGTTGTTTCCTAATGCACAACCATGACAAACTCAATCAAGAAAATAAACTCTAGGAAGACCATCTACCATACCATGACTTCTCAACTCCTTCAAATATCTGTAATTAAGATGTCCAAATCTTTCATGCCAAAGCTTACTCTCTAATCAATGAGAAACCAATCTTTTCCCTACGAAGAAGTGTCATCAAAACCCTCAAAGTGATATATTATAGAACTATGATCAACAATACCTCCGAGAAACAAGTGAATAAGGCTCCAAAAAAGTTCTTACTTCTGCCCCATGTGGTGTAAAAGTCACCGTTTTCCTTTGCCATAATGACAAATTTGATATACGAAAGCAAATTTGTAGTGATGTTAGGAACATATAGTCCATCTTGGATATTGCCACCATTAAGTTGTATATCACCTTTTCCTTCAACAGAAAGAAAGGAAGAATCTCCAACCTCAATTTTGGAAGTAGAATTCAAACCTAGAGAAACAAAAGACTCCTTGGAAGAAGTCATGTGATTGGAAGCACCAGAATCTATAACCCAATTGTCTGCAAGTGGTGACTGAGATCTTCCAACAATATTAAGTGCTTTTTCATGCTGATTAGAAGAAGGTGGAGTGGAGATAGAAATTTTGTGTTTCTTGACCGCATCCTCTAAGGCTTACATTCACGTATAACACCTATTTTCTTCATGATTACTACCCCCACAAAAAGAGCATGAATGACTAGAATTATTCTTAGGTTTAGAAGATTCCTTGGGTTTTGAGTTGTTTTCTTTGGGTTTAGGAGCATTTTGAAATGGAGGTGTGGATTTGGTTTTACTTGTTTGGTTTTCCTTTCCCTTAGGATTAGATGCAACTAATGCATTTTGAGAGGTGGAAGACTCAAGGTGAGATAGTTTGGATTCTTCCTAGTAATTCTTTCACAAAAAGTTTCTAAGTTAGGAATTTTGAAGGTGTCAACTAAGGCATCCATGCTAAAGAAAAAAGGTAAAAGCAAAAATTTGGAATGGTCCTCTCAACTTGGATAGAATCAAGTAAACACACTCTTTATCTTTCTTATCTCTTTCACTCCCCTTCAAATGTGTCAACAAATGCTTGAACTTGGTAAGATGGTCTATAATGTTGGAAAATATTTAGGATTAAGAGAGATGATCTAAATTTCAAGTTGCATGGCTCTCATATGATCCACCTTACCAAACAAATCCTCCAATTTCTCCCATATTTTGAAAGGAGAGTCACATTTTTCCAAATGAAATAAAAGACTTTCACTTACATAAGTTCCTACCAAACCCATACACTCATCAAATTTTGTACTGGTACTGAAATTTCTCATATTCTCTACTAAACACTTGGTTGTTCTTTAGAAGTTAAAGCCCATAATCCTTTCCACTTAATTATTGTTTCCATTCTTGGTTTCCATGTGTGGTAATTATGTGTTGTTAATGGCTCAACATGATCTAATGTAGAAGTAGATGCCATCCTAAAAAAATCACCAAAAGAAATGGAAGAACCAAGCAATGCAACAAGAGCCCCCAAAATTTTGACACTTTATAATGAGTGCATGTTACAATATGGCACTTTATAATTATATTGAAATTCTCAAAATAAACATTTGCAATGGAAAGAGTATAGAAAAACAAGCACTTTTGCAAAAAATGACACTCAAAACCGAGTTACCAATCAAAAGTTACAAGCTTTTCAATATTATGCTCTACTATTTATTTTAGTTACCACTAAAATAGAATAAAATACTCTTTCCTTCACCACACAAATAAAATGAAAGGGGCTGGAGTTAAGCACCTACTAGTAGGAATCACAAGCTTTAAGCCCTCATATGACCATACCATATGACCAGGGGCTAAGAATTTCAATGGGTGTGTGCAACTTACTATTTTGGGGTGTGTCGCTGGTTTTCGAGAAAGTCACATCCAACTACTTCTTATGGTAAAAACTGCTACTTTAGTAGTTTGTGGATTTTCCTGAAATATCAAAAATGCACCATCATCCGTGGACCCCTGCCAAAAGAGGAAAGAAATGTCTTTTCTGAAAATGACCTCCCGCACAAACCAAAAATGCTCACCCGCAACAAAAAAATACCCAGATCAGATCTCAAGAAACCCAACAAAACCTAGAATTTTTTTCTATATTTCCTTTTCCGTATGGTACGAATCCCAAGGTGAATCCAGTATGTTTCTCTCAGGCATAAAAACCCAAAAAAACTGACGCCACCAAAAAGGCCAAGTTTACAATCGATGTTAGGGTTTTTGGACTTCTGGATCCAATGGTCACCTCTGTTTTGCATAAAACCACATGCAACAACAAAATACAGACAAATCCCGAATATATGAATATTTTAAAAAAATGCTTGCAAAATGAAACTTACAGACGGATGTCAATAGAAATCTCCTGCTCTGATACCATAAAAGGAACGATAACCTGAGATTGTGCAAGCCAAGAATATAGATACTAATCAAATATCACGATCAATAAGATAAAGCATTTCACCAGAATAACTTTACATAAACCTTTGCAAATAAATGAGCAGCAATTTCATATATTATTATGGCACTCAATGAAATACAATGAGAATGGGTCTTGCTTATATAGGCAAGGAATAACAATCTAAGAACTACCAAGGTCATAGATCAAGCCATAAATCATGGAAATAACTAGTCAATACCATAGATCAAGGAAAGAACTATACCTAACAACTAGATAATATCACTAATATCTAAATAAATAAAAAGAAATATCCACACACATAAGTGGGTGAGGATAAATACAATAATGTACCTAGGTGAACATGAGCTAAGGTAAATACCTACTCTAACAGTTATTGTGACTACGAATTCCTTTGCAACAACCTCTTCCACACACTCCTCCATCTGCACACCCTTTATAGCAGAGTTCATCATCCTTAGAACTGCTTGCAAGGCTAGTCTGGTGCACACCAAGATCAATAACATCATGAATCTGGTTAATCATCCTGCAATCTTTGGTATCATGGGTTGTAGAGGTACAAATTTTGAAATAGCAAGAAACATTCTTGTGGATTGCACATTATAGTAGAGGACATCTATTTGCATCATGATGCCCATGGAAAATCTCACATTCTATAGTCATGGCCTATACCAACTTCTGAGGGAAACTACCCTTTGCATGCCCCTCCACTTCACAATCTTTGTACCAAAGCCCACTATGAACCTCATGCACTGAATTTGTAGAAAAATTCTCCAACTTCTTGGCCATTGTAGTAATTTGAGCCTCCAAAAAGGGCTCACACCGGTATCAATGCTCCCAACAACCTCACGCATAGGGAATCTTTCAAGGTCTTACATGGGTATGTGAAAGTATTGTGTGATAGTTCCTTCTAAATGGTGTTGTCAATCCCTAAAAACCATTAAGCATACTGAGAGGGGTGTATTTCATAGGATAGTTTTGATAATAGAGTTTTGAACCATGCGTCATACTCTCGTACGCTCTCCACCATTCCTTGTTGGATCTCCTTCAAAGCATTGATGCTCTTCTTGCTTAAACTCAGGGATATGGAACTCTACTAGGAAGGTATTCTTCAATGTAGTGTAATCTACCACCGTCTGATGTGGGTCATATTTCTGGTACCAACTATGCACATGCCCTTGTAATGTCATTGCAAAATAAATTAATTTTCACTCCAGGGTAGTGATTCCCTTTGCACGCCATAGTAATTCACATTTTTGCACGTGTTCTATCACATCCTTAATTCCTTTGTAGTCTAAAAAGTGAAAATACATCTCAAAGAATACTTGTAGAGGTGGTTGAGGCCCTTGTCCACCTAACCCAGAACCTTGGTTTCCTCCCATGTTTCCTCCGCCACCAGATCCACTAGACCCACTAGGTCATGTCCCTCCTGACCCACCACATCTACTAGGTCCACCAAGTCATCCAACTCCTATACCAGCAAATCCACCTCTTGTAGTTGAAAAATGGCCTGAAGTGGTCGCGCCTAGTGTCCCCAATGTCCAATCGAACTGCACACTGATGGTTTGTGATATTAACCCACTACCAGTTGTGTGTCCTATGCCACTTCAAGATGTGATACCCAAACCTTTTGTATTTACACCTTGTCAAAAAATTCCTCCAAATATGGAAATGGTTTACGTAGCTATGGATTCCCTAGACGAGAAATTATATCTCCTAGGTGTAGATCGGTTACTTCCACCTATACCAACCATATTAGCAATACTTCTTCCTTGATCTAAAAACCAAGTGCTAGGGGTTAGTCACTAGGTTGGTTCGTATGCATGCCGATGGCCCTCCTTTCTCCATGTGATGAACACTCATCATAAGCTAAAGGGGATTCTCTCCCGCACTTGTTAAGATGGGGTAACAAAAACTTCTTAGGTTCCACATCCTCTACGTGAACCTTAACTTTTTCCCGCAACATCTATCTCCATGGATCCATTACAATCAGTAACCTCACATTGTCTAGCCATCTCCCTTTCACGAGATTCACTATACTTGAGTCGTATCTATTATCTTTCCCTTTCAGCCACAATATCTACCATCTTACTCTACCCTATCTTCCTCGCTAAACACTCGAGAGAAGCTTAGCCAGCTATAGGAAATTCCTCTAAACTTAGGGTAATGAACAAGATCTTCATAGCCAAAGGGATATCACGTAAAAAATATCCTTTGGGCTCCCTCAAAAACTCAAAATCAGCAACCTCTGGGAAAAAATATGTATAAATGGCATATTCTAGAGTATAACTAGTTAGGACTGCTTTTCACCAGCTTATCAACAACACACGTCCAAGTTATATATTCATCCTACATCCTCTTGTAATCAGCTTGGGTCCATATGTGTGATCTATAATACCAGCTTGATCTAGATGCATATGTTGAAATATATTCATATAAATCTACTAGAAAATAGAAAAAGAACGCCTCATATAACTCATGATACAGTTCTCTTCTACCCATCTGCATGTATCGAACTCAGGTCCAATGTTTTATCTTTGAGATAACTCATCCTTCATGCTCTTGAATGATGCTTTAACACTCTCCAAGGTCATATGTTCTATTATCATGCATCACAAGGACCAAAATGTATGTCATTTCTCACAACAACTTTGGAAAGAGGTCCCGAAACGAAACCAAGATGTATTCATTTTTATGTTATTAGAAACAATAGTATAATCTCATGTGCGTTAGCCTATCACTTAAGCGAGAATTGGGTGCTCACCGAGGCATGCACAGTGCCAATCCCCTCCTTTATGTGAGTTTTGTGATAATACATCCCCTACTAATAAAATATTAGATGTAAGAAGGGAAAGTACCATGCATTCATTCCGAGGGTCTTATAAGGAGTTATTATATAAATGCATCCATTTATATAACAAGGAAAATATCAAACACATAATAGATCTGACAATACAAAGAAAAGGCACTAGGGTTTATACCCATGAACAATGTATATATTTTAAGAGAAATCCATATATTCATATTACTCTCAGTAACCACATTACATTCCTTAAGGCCATTACAAACCAAATGTCTTAATGTAGATAAGACTTAAACATCAAAATCCTAAACTATGATTTCTAGATTACAAAGATGTTCATAGACCCATCCCTCTAGATAATTCATATCTCATATAGCCTTCCTAATGAGAATCCCTAGAACCCATTCCTATTTCTGCAGAGCTTCACCTTTTTAATCGCTATGTGGTGTCAATGACCACACACTTTTGTCAAAAGTCCTCTTCTCCTATTACTCCAAAGCATCTCTATATATAGCTTTAGCATTCACCGTTATGATTTCCTGAACTAATAGATTGGTTTCCAAGTGTCCATGTGGTACTTCGGTGGAGCATGCTTCTTCTCATCCGACCTCTCCACTTTCTCGCAATGATATCTTTCTAGATCCTTCCATTTCATGGAAGATTCCTTCCTTGACCATTGAGTTGTTAGGCTAGCACCTTAACCACTCTGCATGCTCGATTTAGTCATGTTTTTCTCATGTGCTTCCCAAGATGCCAAATATTGATAATTCATGAAACCATTTTCTTTATCTTGCGCATTCATCTTGGGTTCTGCAAAACCATTTAAAACCTTGTCTTGTGTGCCTTCACCCTGCGTGCCCTTCTTCATATAGGCCCCACATGCCCATGTTCCTTCTTGTACTTGGCCAATATTTCGAGGCCCAAAAATCAGCCTACTTCTTACATGGAAAAAGGGAAGATGACATTTCCTTTAGGTAGTTTGGATCTTCTAGACTAGGTATAATCTTACCATAAGAAGATGGAGCTAAAGAATATCATGGATGGACCTGTGATGTTTTTGAATCATTGATAGATATGGGGATGTTTTATAATTTGGTTGGGTAAGTTATATTTTATTAATTAGCTTAAGGATCATAGGATTTTATCCCAAGGAATAACATGTTGTTAAATATAATTCCCCCATTTTCGAGTGAAAAAATAGAAGTAGGGGATGATCGAATGCTTTTATTATCTTATTTTCCCTTTTTGATGTAATTTTTTAGAATATATATATCTTTCATGGGTAGGGGCCACTATAGAATCCACATTTTTCTTATCGTATTTATATCTCCATCTTCATCTTTCATCATCCGGGCATGTTTTTGGTCTTCATCTCCTCCCCGACTTAATTCAAAACCTCAACCCTAATTTTAGCTAAGTCTTCAATTTCATGCTTTGGGACCCGCTTATTATATTCCAATCCTCCGAACATCAGGTCCTATGCCTCTTTGTTTTGTCCTTTCGATGGTTGTATCCGTTTTGTATAGAACATGGAGACCTTGTGTAGCTTTGGGGATTCTCTTTCTCCATTTCTTTTTGGAATCTACACCCGGAGACACATAGAGGCGGTGAGATCTTCTTCTTTATATTGACTTTTCAACCCATTTGGGCTACCTTGCCATGCTTTAGCCATGTGGTCGATTCTCGCTTCTTGAAGGCCCCGATTCTTTGTACCTTCTCCAAAATGTGTCAAAGGGACACATGGATACCTTCCACATCTACTTCTAGACTTAGGCAAAATTGATTCTGCAAAATACAAAAGAACACAAAAGGAAAAAGGGGAGAAGATAACAAAGTGACGGGCATCTAAAATCCTTTTACACTTTGCACTTCACTAACTTATTGTCAAGATTACAACATTGGCCCAATTCATGGTCAATTTTTCAAAGGTATTTTAAAGGGAAACATGACTATTATGTTCCTCAACTAAAAATATGATTCACACCTTAAACATGAGATTTTTATTTGCACCCAACATGATGTTATCTTCGACGTGAATTTTTGAACATGGGAAAACTAGTCAGAGTGAATTTTTTAAATACATATACCAAAAAAGGGTGAGATCAAATCGAACATTGACACTGGCTCTGACTCAGGGATGGGCACCCCCTGTGGGTGCCACAAGAACCACATATATCAGACATAAAATAGACCAATTTTTAGATCCATTGGGTTAAGATTTCATTTAAAGCATACATAGGGTCAAATCGAACCAAATTGAACATCAAAAAAGCATACTGAGATACCAAGGCAACTAGTCACTGTAGACCAGGGATTAAAAAGGGAAACAAAAATTAAAAAAAAAACTAAAAATTCAAAAAGAAAATTAAAGGACTATACACTGTGTAAAAATGTGTACCTTGATTGTAATCAATCCAAGAAGTACCTAAGATGCTTGCCCACCAATTCTTATGTCAATGGAATAGGGACCCATCCACAAGGCATCAAATTTTCCATGTTTTCCTTTATCCTTGTGTCTGTTGTCCCATGATAAAACAATATCTCCAACAATGAAAATTCTTGGAGTCACCTTCTTATCAAATAATTTCTTGAGTTTCTCTCTGAAATTAGGGTGTCTTTGATGAGAATCCCTTATTTCTTCATCTAAATCCATTATCTGATTAATCCTTATTTTATAGGGGTTCACCTCTTCATCTTCAAGCTATTATATGAACTGATAAGAAGACAATTGCATATTTAGGGACAAAAGATCTTGAACTCCATAAACTAATTCAAAAGGACTCTTCCTAGTAGTTCTTTTAGTAGTAATTCTATCTTCCCATAAAGAAAACTTCAACTTCTCACCCCACTTTCTTTTATTAATCTCTAATGTCCTCCTAATTATCTTGAGAAAATTTGTATTGTTCAATTCATCTTGACCATTCCCTTTTGGATTGTAGCTGGATGCATATGTTAGATTAATTCCATATTTTTGGCACATAACTACCAAGTGGTTTAGCTCTAAAGCTCATAACACTATCAACAACTATTTTTGCAGGTACCCCAAACCTATAAATTATGTGACTCGGGATGAAATCCATGAAAAATTGATGAGTTATTTTTGGTGGGAATAACTTTGACCCACTTGGTAAAATAATCAATGGCCACTAGCATCCATTTATTCCCCAAAATTAAGAGATCTGAGATTTATTTAAATAAAATCAATGCCCCATTGTTTAAAAGGAGCTTCTATTGAAATTTGTAAAGGAAGGGCACATGAAGCTTTCATTCTCCTTCAAAACCTTTGGCCATTTTCACACTTCCCACCAACAAGGTTGCATCTTCAAAAAGTGTGGGCCACTATTAACCACCCTCAATATCTTGTGGAAGTCACCATTCCGAAAAGTTCCCTCCACATACTCCCCCATGAAATTCTACAATCAGTTTTGGAGCTTCTTTCTCTATGATACATCTCAAAAGATCCCCTTCAAGATTCTTCCAAGCCAACCCATAATCAGTTATGATATATTTTTGGGAGGCCAATTTGAGTTTCCTTCTCTGATTTTTGTCTAAGTGGCTAGGACACTCCAAATTCCTAAGGTAAAATATTATGTCCTTATACCATGTGGAATTGATTACTTTTTCTAGGACATCCATAGTTCCTTCCTCAATCTCATTAATTTGCATTACCTGTAGGTTACTCTCTGCCATCAACCTTGCAAGGCCTAGACCTCTAACTAGCTTGGTGGTTTGTATATCCATGTCATACTCTTGTAGCTTGTTCACCCAATGACATCTCTTGCTAGAAACTTCCATCTCTGATAAGATATCTTTGACCATAGTATGAGGAACATATGCTACAATCTTGGAACTCAAGATATAGGGCTAAAAATTTTAGTTTCTCTCACCAAAGAAAAATCCTACTTCTCCATGATGGTATAATTTAGTTTAGCCCCATGTAGTCAGATTTTACCCTCAATATTTATTTCTAACCCCAAGTGCACCGCATATCATCTAGTATACACTATGTACTCACTCGAGGTGAGCACGAGCACCGAGCCCCTCCTTTATGTGAGCTTTGTGAGATATTTCTACCATTAATGGAGGATTATTTGTATAAATAGAAGTACATGCATCTACTCAAAAAGGCAAAAGATATAACTAATAGATCTACACATCAATGCATCATAGAAGCTAAATAAACATTGTAAGAAGTATAAGAAACCAGATATGAGTCATGATAAGCCAAATAACATGAGGGTTTACACCCATAAGAAATTTGTACATAATAGATCCATGTATATTGATTTAATAGAGTTTTGGTAGCCATATTACATTCAAAAGGGTCATCTCAGACCATATACATCAAATGAAAGAGACTCAACTCCTACAAACCTATTTGATCGTATATAAAAACTATAATTTCCCCATTATATCCCTTGTTATAGATCTCATAACCCATACATATGCTTAATGGTATCCCTTACAACCCTCTACGACTAAGTACTCGAACCCTAAGACCGTGAACTCCAAATCCTTAACATTTCCTAATATTTGTGCAGCACTTTGTTACTCTACTTCTCTCTCTGTGATCTCCTTTGTACTCTACACCCATATATCCCTCTATCTATATGTCTCCAGCACTCTCTCTTTGTTCCTATCTCAAGAACCTCTTTAAATAGGATCATCGAACACTGTCATGAATTATCTCTTGAGAAGATTACATGTCAAGTGTCGATGTGGTCCTCCACTAGAAAATTCTTATCCCTTTTCCAAACCTTCCACTAACTGTAATGATGTCTCTAGCAATATTCCCTACATGGAATATCCTTTTCTTAACTTCCAAGGTTCTAGCCTAGCACCTTATCCACTTGTCACACCTATTCGGGTCCTCACATTTTTCCTCAAGTGAATCCATGATGCCAAATATGGCTAAGTCATTTAAAACCTTGTTTTACCTCCCCCGCACACCCTAGTTTCACTTAAAACCTTATTAAACCCATTTTTCATGCACACTTTTCCCCGAGTGCCCTTTTATCTACTGATCATGTGTGCACAAACCTCTTGTTACTTAGCCAATATTTTAGGATCCAAAATCACCCTAAAATCACCCCACACTACATGTTTTCTCCATCCTTAGAAACATTGGGTTTCCTCAAAGAATAAAGAATAGAGGTATTGAAATAATTAAATAATGGAAGGATGAAACAATGGAAGGATATTATAATATGCTACTCACTTTACGTGAGGAGTGGGAACTCCTATACGGATGCCTCAATATTTTCCCATACGTCTACTTCTCCATACTCCTATTGAAGTAGATCACCCACAAATGTGCTTACTTCATCAAAAATAAGTTCCTCACTCTTAGATTTCAGCGTATCTACAATGCTTTCTAGCTGCTTTCTAAGATCACCTAGTGCATCCATCCTACGAGTGACTTGGGGTATAGTTCCTTTAGCTTATTATTAACCAAACCCGCAAGGTTTCAATTGCTTCCAACTTCTTCTCATCTTTAGCCCGGATCTTATTGGGCTCTACCCTATTTCCTTTATGTTTCTCCTAAAATTATTTCAGATCCTCCTTATGTGTAGAAATCAATATGCTCACTACCCTATCTCTCGCTCATAAATTTTTCATACATAGCTTCATCCATCTATGTAGTAGTCTTTACTACGAAAAGGAGGTCAATGTCTTGAGTCAATGTCTCCCAATCTTCAACTTTTCCTCCTCGATCTAGTGTGGCATTACCTCCTCTCTGAATCTAATGTGAGTGGTCACCTTTCCATGGTGATAATGCATGTAAAGTCTTCCAAGCATTGCATGCTTGAGTCATATTAATGCTCGGGCGTTTTAGGAGGGTTTAGTAGAACCAATGGCACGCGCCACAAGGTAGAGAAAAGTTTTGGGACTTAGCCATATTTGGCATATCGGGTAGAACACAAGGAAAGCATGACTCGACTGTGCATGCGGAGTGGATAAGGTGCCAACCTGGACAACTTGGTGCCCACGAAAGGAATATACCTTGTGATAGAAGATTCCAAAAGGTCATCATGGAAAAGGATGGAGAGCTCACATCTGAAGGAGCATGCTCCCATGGAGGACCACTTGGACACTTGGCACCCATTCTAAAACTTTAGAAAGGCATGGTGGTGCTTGCTTGAGGCTATAAATACAATGCCCAACGAGAAAGAGAGATATAACAAGAGAATGGAAAGAGGCAAAGCTATGCAAGAAATACTATGAGAGCTCTATGGGTTGGGTTTAGAGGATCTGTAGGAGTATGATGTATCAAGGGGATGGGTCTGAATATTTTTCTTTGTACTAAGAGGGGCTTAAGTCTAGTTCTAATGCATGACATTAGTCTACACTATTATATGGATCTGTGATAGCCTCAATGAATGTAATGTGATTACCAAACATATTTAATATGGATATATGTGGTTCCAGTTTTACTTATATCTATATGGATCAGTTTTATATATATTTCATATGAGTGGGTGTAAACCCATGTGCATTTCCTTTCTGTTATGATTCAGATCTATGTTTTGTAATGCTTTTCTTATCTAATGAATACATTGGTCTAGAAGCCCATTCTGAGCTCTAAGATGAATGTATGGTTTGTTTCCATTCTCTTCACTTAAGTTTCTATCATAAATAATGCATTCTCACACAACTCACATAAAGGAGGGGCTCGGCACCCACACATGCCTCAGGTGAGCACCCAACGCCCATAGGTGATAGGCCAACATGCATGGGATTTCCTTATTCTTTGAAAGGGCATAAAAATGACTACATCTTGGTTCCATTTCCAGGACCTCTTTTTGAAGTTGTTGTGAGAAATGGCATGCATCTTTGTCTTTGTGATGTGTGATGATAGAGCACTTAACTTTAGAAAGTGTTGAAACATGGTTCAAGAGCACGGAGGATGAGTTTTCTCAAAGATTCAACACTGGACCTAGAGTTCAATGCACATGATGGGTAGAAGAGAACCTATACCATGAGCTATATGAGACATTATTTTTTTTGCTTCCTAGTAGAGCTATATGAATGGCTTTCAGCATACGCATCCAGATCAAGTTGGTACTATAGATCACGCGTGTGGACCCAAGATGACTATCAGAGGCTGCAGGATGTAGATCTGACTTGGACACGTGTGCTATTGATCACTAGTGGAAGGGAGTGGGCTAGTTACACTTTAGAATATATCATTTTGACATATTCTTTCCCATAAGTTGTGAGTTTGAGTTTCTAAGGGAGCCTAGAGGATCATTTTTGAGTGTTATTCCTCTAGCTATGAAGATCTTGGTCATTACTTTGAGTTTAGAAGCATTCCCCATGGCTGGCTAAGCTACTCTGAGTGCTGGGAGAGGAAGCTAGGGTGGAGGAAGATGGCAGAATTATGGCTGAAAAGGAAAGGGAGGAGAGATGACTCAAGTATAACAAAGCTCGTGAAAGGGAGATGACTAGACAATGTGAGGTTACAAGTGTGATGGATCTATGGAGGTAGACATTGCGAGAGGGTGTTGAAGTTCACATGGAGGATGTGGAGCCTGAGAAGTTTATGCTACCCCATCTTGGAAAGCATGGGAGAGAGGCCCCTTCATCTTTTGATGAGAGTTTTCACATGGAGAAAGAAGAGAGCCATCATGTGCATGCATCATCGAACCCACCTAGCGACCAACCCCTGGCACTTGGTTTTCCAAATCAAGGGAGAAGTATTGATAACCTAGTTGGTATCAGTGGGAGTGACCGATCGATGCCCAAGAGATATAATTTTTCATTTGGAACATCCATGGCTACACATACCATTTCGGTGTTTGGAGGAATTTTTGGGCAAAGTGTAAGTACACAAGGTTTGGGCAACACATCTGGGAGTGGCACAGGATACACTTCTGGCAGTGGAGCAAATCTCACATACCATTGGTGTACATAGTTTAGTGGATGTTGGGGACACTAGGCACACCACTTCAGGCCCATTTCTAGTTACAGGAGGATCTGGAGGTGGAACTGGTGGATCTAGGAGGCACAGACCTGTGGATCTAGTGGATCTGGTGGAGGAGAACACCGAGAGGAACACAAGGGAACCAAGGATCGGATCAGAGGACAAGGGCCTCAACCACCTCCTCAAGTGTTCTTTGAGATGTCTTTACACTTTCCAGATTACCAAGGTATAGAGGATGTTGCAGAACTGTGCACAAGTGTGAATTACTATGGCACGTGAAGGGGATCACTACCCCAGTGGAAGGCAAGTCAATTTGCAAAAAACATTGCAAGGGCATGCATAGCTAGGTATAGGAAGTATGACCCCTATCATATGGTGGTAGACTACACCACATTGAAGAATGCCTTCCTAGCAGTTCCATATACCGGAGTTTGAGTAGAAGAGCATCAACGCTTTGAAGGAGATCCAACAGGGAATGATAGAGAGTGTGTGGGAGTATGATGCATGGTTTAAAACTCTCTTGTCAAAATTTTCATATGACATTCACCCTTCACAACATGCTCAATGGTTTTTTGAGGGTTGATCACTCCATTTAGGAGGGCATTGTCACATAAAACATTCACTAACCCACATGAGGCTTTAGAGGCTACCTTACACACTGAAGTAGTTGGAGCATTGATACTAGTGTGAGCCCTTTTCTGAGGCTCAAATCACTACACATGGCCAAGAAGTTAGAGAAGTTGTCTCGTAAAACTCTACACATGAGACTCATAGTGGTCTTTGGTGCATAGATTGTGAAGTAGAGGGGCATGCCAAGGATAGTTTCCCCTAGAAGTTAGTACGTGCCATAGCAATAGATTGTGAAATTTTCACGGGGACCATGATGATGAGTAGATGTCCCTTATTACAATGCACAATCCAAAAGAATGTGTCTTTCTACTATAAGATCTACACCTCTACAACCCATGATACTAAGGATTATAGGCTTATTGACCAAATCCATGAGGCCATTGATCATGGTGTGTGCTAGACCAGCCTTTCCAGTAGTTCCAAGGAAGATGATCACCATTATGAAGGACAGTATGGAGGGGCATGGGAGAGGTTTTCATGGAGAGGATTTCATGGTCACAGTAACCATGAGGAGGAAGAAGTGAGTTCCCATGAGGAACCTACTATAATTATGGATCTACAAAACATTACAGTGCAGTGAGTGTCTAGATTTATTGCAGTGCTCATGGTGTGGGAAGAAGCATAAGTATGAGGAGTGCCTTGAGTTGTTTGAGCACATGAGCCAACAACACTGAAAGGAAAAGGGCACTGGGATGGTGAGTATAAAGAAGGCCAACACACAGTGGATGCCTAGAGTGGTGTGAGTCAGGGTTAGAACCTATTTTGGTGACAACACAGTAGAGGTGCATGCCAAGGAAGTACCAAGGAAAAGGACTCTAGTCTCAAGAGAAGAAGTGGTGCATGGAAGTATCTAGACCCTTCCCACCAGAAGGAAGTGTATCAAGAGATAATGGATGTCATTTGGAGTTTACAGGAGAAATCCAATGTCTAAAGGAGCAATCCAGTAGTAGAGAAAAGGAGGAATGTTGAGGCTCCAGAAGGACCTGGATGAGGTCAAGGAAGTGTGTAAAATGTTAAGGCAAGAGAATATTATTCCCTTGCTAGGAGAATGGCTATGGGAGAAGATGCCACATGCACTGGAGAAGAGTGTGAAAGGTAAGGTGTTGCATGCAAACCTCCCTCCCATAGCCTTGACTATGACAAAGAGATCACACTGAATGTAGTTGGATGGTTGGTTGTTGAGTAACATATTGATTGACACAGAGAAGAAGTCAATGTTCTTACATTAGATGCCTGACATCAAATGGGAAGGCCCACATTACAACCATCTTCGAATGTGTTGTATATGGAAAAAAACTAAGGCAATTCCCATTGGAGTATTGAAGGATGCAATGATCACCATTCAGGGGGCCAAGTTTACTGGAGACTTCAAAGTCTTGGCACTCACCGAGGTAGACAATTTTCCAGCATTTCTTGGGCCCATGGTGCTATAAGAACAATGTTGACCTAAGGTTCAACAAAGGATATATCAGTTTTGAGAACAAGGAAGAATGGGTCATCATCCCTTTGATGGATGGGAAGTCAATGCCTTACACTAAACCTTTGGGAGAAGAGGTCCTTGATAGAATTTATGTGCTCCATCAGAGACCCGAGAGATAATTCACCCTACAAAAGGAGTTATCCAATTTGAGGATGCTCAATCTGTGAGTGATACAACAAGCATGGCATGTGACAATTGGGTGCACATGGACCTATGAGTTAATTGGGTGATAATTGAGGGGGTCTGTAACAAGAGTGACCAAGGCACACTCACTCAAGCACCTAGGAGGAAAGAAGTTACCAAGTTACTCTGGAGGGGCATACCCTAAATTTTCTTACGGGACATGGAAGCTCAATGGAAAAATGAGGATGAAAGAAGAGGGATGCTCAGTTATAACCTACTCAGGGACTACAAAGCACACTGGTGGGCTACACATCGGAGAACCTCCTAGAGTGGCATGAGGTAAGAATCACATTTTTGTAAGGTTTTCTAGAAGCAACGCACCCACGGTCATACAAGACTACCATGGTAAAGAGACCACTTCATTTCATATCCAAGCATGTGAGAAGGCTGGATAGGAGGCACAAAGGCCTTACCACCATCATTATGGGTGCATAAGTTATATTCCACACTACAAGTGTGTGCATGCATGGGTATATCCACTCAGAAACATGCCACCAGATGGGAAATTGGCAGAGATGACAACTGATCTCATCCAAGATTTTGAATATCGAGCACAAAGCCATCAATGGATAAGGCATTACAAGTGATCAAGCACCTTACGATGGGGGATAGTGCCATGGCAGAAGACAAGCTACTAGATTTTCTAGGTGAGCCCATTTTAGAGGCACACTTTGATGAGGATGAGTCAAAGGAGATGTAGTTTGAGCATGCATGCATAGAAAGGAAAAAGGAAAGATGGTTTATGTCATAGATGGAGAGGAAATGGAAAGTCTAGATGTTAACCACTCTAGGTATGCATGATGTTATAGATAGCGCTGATGATGAAAGGATGTGCACTTACCATGAGCCCCTAAAAATGAAGAAGGTTAACATTGGGTCAAAGTAAACCCAAGGAAGCTATCATTAGAGACTATTGGTTGAGAAGGAGGTCTCAAAGATCATTGATCTATTACATGAGTTCCAAGATTTATTCCCTCACGGGTATCATGAACTCAAAGGCATCCACCATTCCTTGGGGAGATGAGGATAAAATTGAAGGAAGGTGCACACCCAATCCGAAAGAGGCCATATCGGATGAACCCAAATTTACGTGTATGGTATGGTCAAGGAGGAGATAGAAAAAATGATAGCGTCAGTATCATTGAGGCTTTGAAGAGTCAGAATGGATAAGCCCAATGGTCATCAACATCAAAAAGGATGGGAGGATCAGGATCTATGTTGACTACAGAGACTCTAAATGTAATATGTGTCATTGATCCCTTCCCAACCCCATTTACTAAGAAATCTTAGAGGGAGTGGCCAGGCAAAGTCTACTCTTTCACATGGATGGGTTCTCAGGGTACCACTAGGTGAGGATTGCAAAGGAAGACCAGAGAAAGACAACTTTCACCACTGAATGGGGAATTTTTTCCTATATGGTCATGCCTTTTGGGTTGAAGAATGCACCTGTTGTGTTCTCACACATTGTAGTACAAGCCTTTTAGGACTTCATCCATAAATTTCTTCAGGTCTATTTGGATGATTGGACTATGTATGGTCTAGTCAAAGACCATTGTGATAACTTAAGACTAATGTTTGAAAGGTGTCAACGGTAGTTGAGGATATCCCTCAACATCAAGAAGTGTGTCTTTTCTACCCCATTTGGAACCTTATTGGGACATATCATATGCAAGGAAGGCTTACTAGTAGATCCCACCAAGGTTGTAGTCATTGTGGGTTTAGGGGAGCCTACTAGCCAAAGCACCATGTGTGGATTCCTTGGGCATATGGGTTACTATAGGAAGTTCATCAAGGGATATGCCAAGATCACCACACCCTTGAGGAATTTCTTAGACACAAGAGTGCCTTTCATTGGGGAGAGGCACAACAGAGGGCATTCACACTTTGAAGGATAGGCTTGTCACACACCCATACTTTGTTTTCCCTATTTGGGATAAGCCTTTCCATGTTCATGTGGATGCCTCTGGTACAACCATTGAGCAGTACTGGACACAACCTGGTGAAGGGATTATTGACCATCCCTTGTGTTTTGCAAGCAAAAAGTTAACATCAATAGAAAAAAATTACACCACTACCATGAGCACGAAGCACTATCCATGATCTACGTGCTGCACAAGTTTAGGAAATATCTACTGGAAACACCATTTGTATTCTACATGGACCACATGGCATTAAAATACTTGGTAAACAAGCCCATTCTATAAGGGTGCATATGTCGATGGGTCCTACTATTCCAAGAATTTGAGTTCATAGTGGTTGTCAAGCTAGGAAAGAGTAATTCTAGACCCGATCACTTGTCTAGAATTGACTCAGGAGAGGACACAAAAGCATTGAGGATACCATGCCAGACACAAACTATTTAGGTTATGGCACATGCCCTCAGACTTAGAGGATATTGTGGTGTTTCTCAAAATGGGTGTGGCACTAGAAGGGATGAAAGCATTAGAGAGGAAGTAGTTAGCCATATGCACACACCCCCTACATGCTGGTTAGTGGTGATTTGTACAAGCTAGGACATGATGAAGTGTTGCATGTGGTGCATGCTAGAACATGAGTGCCTACTATTATGGAGGAGGCACATGGAGGAAGTGCAGGTGGACACTATGCAGGGATGCCACTACATGCAAGATATTACAAGTTGGGTTATGGTGGGAGACCCTATATCAAGATTGCAAAGAGTATTACAAGGCATGTGATCATTGTCAACACCTTGAAAACTAGGGTGGAGGGATGAAATGCCTTTGCACCCTATTCCAAGTACAGAGCCATTTGAAAAGTGGGCCATAGATTTTGTAGGCCCCATTTCACCATCCACGCATAGGATGGGATCACTATGTAATCACTTGCATGGATTATTTGACAAGATGGGTAGAAGCAATGCCTACCAAGGATTGTACAATGGCTACAATAACCAGGTTTCTATGGGAAAATATTATTACAAGGTATGGATGCCCATTGAGCTTAACTAGTGATAGGGGTACACATTTCCTAAATGAGACCATCAGATTTATTAGTAGAGTTCATGGTGGCTCATCATAAGACTACCCCTTACCATCCACAAGAAATGGAACTACCAGGCATTTAATAAAATACTAAGTCATACCTTGACCAAAATTTGTGACGTTGGTAGACAAGATTGGGATGAAAAAGTATCAATAGTTCTATGGGCATATAGGACAACCTACAAGAGGTTGAATAAAGCCACACCATTTCAATTGGTGTTTGGCATGGAGGTTGTCCTACCCATTGAATTCATGTTACCTTCTCTCGTATATAGCACACGTAGGAGGATTGGCCGATGAACAAGCACTGGAGGAAAGGATTGACAAATTGATGAAATTGGATGAGAGATGATCATTGGCCAAGTGGAGTCAAAAGGCTGAAAAGGCTAAACAAAAGGCATGGCATGATCACCACATCAAAAAAAAACAATTTGAGGTTGGGTAAAATGGTATTGTTATATGATTCCAAGTTTCTTGTGCACCATCCCAGAAAGTTGAAATCCATTGGTTGGGGCCTATATCATCTCGGACATCCTTAATTCAAGTGCATGTTGCCAGTTGAGAGCACTGATGGGATGAGATTTCTAGGCCATTTCAATGGGAGTAGGCTGAAGCCCTACTATAAATAAGTCTTCTTGGTGTTTGTAATAAGGCAATATTGCCAGTTAGTTTAGAATTTCCCTTTATGCAATTTCCTTTCTTGTGTTTCCCTTTCTCATCATTTGTTTTATTGTTTGTTTTGTGCCTTGGGCACCTGGTAACCACATTACTTTTTGAAGGTTGTGCATATGCATGCAGAGGACCGCACATCTATTTTAGTGTGGGGTGGAGTGATGCAAAGTATAGGCCCATAATACAAGTTGAACTGGTAGTAGAAGTTGTGGTGAATGGCCCGGTTGATGGATACAAAGTGCAAAAGGATGAAGGAAGCACATGGAAGAAGAGGTGGATGAAAAAGGTTGGTGTCAGGATAAGACTTCAGAGAAACCACGTATAGAGGAGGAAGAAGCACAAGAACAACACGAGGTAGGTGAGAGAAAAATCAGGTGGATAGAAGAAGTGCCTTCTGGCACTGTTGACACACGCACGTAAGAGTCTTCTATCAGATGGATTGTTTGCATGTGCCAAAGGTTGTAGAATTTTTCACACAAGATTGGGCACGTAAGTGAAGGCACGTAAGGCCAACTTGGTGGAAAAATCTCACATTTAGTGTTAAGTACGGTGGTAGGTAAAATAACATTTAATGCTGGAAAGAAGGAAAATCTATAAATAAGAAGTCGGGAACTTCATTATTTTACCTTGCATTTACAAAGTGAAAAGAGCTCTCACATGAAACTAGGGCATCCAAAAGTGATCTGTGAAGAAGAATTTAAGAAATCTAAGAGGATGTGACTAGAGTAGATCCACAAACCAGTAGGAAAGGAGTACACGGGCATGGAGGAAGTTGTTGAGAAGCATCATCTTGTGGAAGAATTGTTCTAGTTAGGGTTTGATGGCTAGGGCATGGTGTTAGGAGGGTTTCTTCACAAGATTGAGTCTTGGGGTTGGATAAGTGGTAGAGTAGAGAAAGGAGGAGAAGACGTTTTGAAGTGTAACCTAACCAAAAGAATGGCACCAAAGAAAGCAACCATCTCACCTAAAAATAGAAGGGCAAGGGCAAGGGGAAGCAAATGGCTACATCATCACAAGCACAAAAATGAAGAGTGGTACACGAGATGCAATACCCGGATGGGGTATTGCTAGGAAAAGAATGGGAGTCTCATTTGTGGAAAATGACTATGAGTGACTATAATCATCACACCAACATGACAAAGAAAAGAAATGGCTTTTGGAGTTGGTTCACCCAACAAACAAGAGGACACCGAGGGCATGCCCATATACAATGACAAGTAAAAGTTAAATTGAGAAGGCAGGGTTACTACAACTTTACAAATTACCCTACTTCAAAAAACCTGAGCACCTCTATCAATGGCTAATGGCGCACGTTTCATGAAGACCATTTTTATTTCATGGGGCAAAGATGCACATAACTCCCCAGTTGATTTCCAAGTTCACAGGCCTTATCTGTGAGGGGGATAACATTGATGATGACCTAAGTGACAAGGAGGCCATCAAGGAAATAATAGTCACATATGACTACAAGAAAGGATCACGATACTTTGACATCGCAGAGATTCCAGACCCCATGATGAGGATGGCCATGCACTTGGTAACCAAGCTCAATGATCAAGAAAGATGGACTCAAGTGAACAAGGCATGGCTGAACGTATGCCAAAAATATCTAAGGGGACCATCTACAACTTGTCCACTTTCATCACGGATGAAATCATTAGCAAGCATGCAAGAAGGTGAGAAGATACTATTTGGAAATGTCCTCCTCACAATTTTTTCTCAGAGATCGGAGTGCCCGATGGGCCGGAAAGTTTGTTTGGGAGTACCTAAAGAGGATCCCTCGCCCATGAAGAGGTTCACAAAATATACTTGTGAGACCATGACAACCACTCACAAGGCACACTTAGAGAAGTGGTACAAGCACATGAGGGATGCATTTGGGGGTGGAATGGAGGATTCTAGAGTAGTTACCCATGCTCATGAAAGGAGAGGTAGAATTTGCACAGTGTATATCAACACTTCTACATTGGTAGATTTAGGTTGATAGATGAAAACATGGGTCCCTGGTGCAAACTACCCTTCTCCTTCACCACACAATACTTCCAAGCGAGGGGTGAACAGTTCAAAGAGGCCAAGAGACTAAGGTTCAACCTTAGTGAGGTGGATCAAGACCACCAGAGCTACACAAGAAAAGCTTAGTCTACCCCAAGAAGTGCGCATACATGGAGATATATGTCTCCCACGAGATACAAATGATGAAGCCTATAACATTTCCAATCACTGGAAGGGCTGCAACAAGGATATACCTTCACATAAGGCCAAAATTTGAAAAAGGGTGCATACTTGGAAAATGATGATCCATCCCTAAGACCCCACAGAAGGAAGAAGCCCACATGCCAAGAAGAGGGAAAGAGAAGAGGTGTAGAAAGCACCAAGTGTTCAAACTACACAAGTGGTAAGTGCAAGTGCAGAGAGAGAAAAGCTAAGCCTAGTACTTATGCATGGAGAAAGAAGTCCCTAGTGAAAGAAAAGACTCCAAAAAAAGAAGCACTGAGAGCATGAAGAACCCATCACTCAGAGAAGTCACTAGAGGAGGAGGAAGAAGAAGTAGAATCTCCTATCAGAAGAAGAAGAAGGTGAGGTGACAGAGAGGATGACTCGAGAGGGTACAAAGAGCTTGGAGGCCTATAGAGGTGAAAGAGATGATGATGATGATGATGATGATGATGAACTTGAGGTAGTTCAAGGCCCTCCCATATTCAAAGTACATGACTCGAGGAGGAAGGAGAGGAAGAAGAAAATGAGTACATCTTTTTCAAGAGGAAGAATGACAAGGAAGAGGAGGATGCTCAGGAAAAAGGGGTAAGTGAAGAAATTACAAAAGAACAAAGGACCCCAAGCCTCACAAAGGAATAGGTAGATGAGGCCACAGAGAAAGAAGTAGAAAAAATCATCGAGGACCTGGTAGAGAAAGAGATGGAATGCAACATGGACATGGTGATGAAGGAAGCAGAGGAGGAGAGCATAGAAAAAGAATATGGCAACATGGGAGGAGATCCTAGTTTGGTTGTAAGCTTTCCTAAGGCCACGCATGGGGGAGAAAGAGCACAAAAGCATCACAAGTTTCAAGGGATGGGCTACATTGATGATCCAAACAAGGTGTTGTGCACACTTTCAAAGCACCATACCAATGGAGAAACTCTTGGCTATGGCATCATTTGATGAGGAAGGTGCATACCCTCGATGAGGAAAATGCTTTCTTGGGCATTTGAGTCCCACATCGATGAGCCGAGTTTGAAGTAAGCCAAGGGGAAATAATGAAGGTACCAGAGTCAAAAGGAGTCAACCCCTTGGTAAATGCTCAGTGGCTATCAGATGAACAAATCTGCAATGCACTGAACAAGGTTTCAATTGAAGTAGAAGCTAGGCTCTTTCAGGGAGGAATGACAGGTGAAGTTCCTAGAGGAAGAACTAGAAAAAGGAAGAAGAGCTCGAGGAAAGAACCAAGGACTTAAAGTGGAGGAACTAATCAATGCTCTCAACTAAGGCATGAGTTAAAAGAAGAGAAGGCAAGGGTGCACGAGGTTTACAAGAAAGTAGAGATGATCACAGATGCCATTGTCTTGAAGCATCCAGATCTACACCACCAACACAGAAGTATGGATCCACCCTAGGAGTTTCCTAGAGGACTTGACCCACATCCTCACAATGGAAAGGTGACCACTTGGCCTTGGAATCTATAGAAGAGGCATCAACACAAAGAGAAGGAGGACAAGATGAAGGTTGTGGTCAATTATTTCTCAGTACAATAAAGTCCTCACTGATGTGAAAGCCACACCCCAGTCACTGAGGCCACCTATGAAAACTACACCGATAGAGATAGAGTGGCGAGCATTCTAGTCACCACTCATGAAATGGAGCTCAAGGAGTTCCAAGAGAAGAACAAGGGGAATAGAGTGGAACATGATAAATTCTAGCCAAGGTTGAGAAGAAATCGAGGCTATTGAGACCTTGTGGGGCTCAATCAAGAACCAATCAAGGAGTTGTATCCCCATATCACTCAAAGGATGGACACTTGAGGATTTGGGAAAAAATTGAGGGGATCATGGAAACAATGAATACCCAAGGAGAAGGGCTAAGCTTTGAAGAGGTGAGCACCCTAGTTGGTGACCTCTGTCAATAGAACAAAATGAAGTCATACCTGGAATAAGTTGGAGGTAGACTTGAAGAAATATTTCCCTCTCCTCTTGCAAAAGTAATCATAGTTTCCCCATTCTTTCATTCTTCCCCAAATTCTTCATTCCTTTATTCTTTCCCCAAACTATTCAAGGAACAATCATTCTTTATTCATTGAGAAAATGTTCCCGAGGGTGGAGAACAAGGCATAGTGTGGGGTGATGTTGGGCCCCTAAAATATTGGCTAAGTATAAGAAGGGCATGGGCACACAAGGCCTATTTGAAGAAGGGCATGTAAGGAAAAGCACACAGACAGGGTTTTAGGAGGGTTTAGTAGAACCAATGGCACACGTGCACAAAGGCAAGAGAAAAGGTTTTGGGACTTAGCCATATTTGGCATATCAGGTAGAACATGAGGAAAGCATGACCCGACTATGCATGCGGAGTGGATAAGGTGCCATCCTGAAAACTTGGTGCCCATGAAAGGAATATACCTTGTGATAGAAGATTCCATAAAGGTCATCATGGCGAAGATGGAGAGCTCACATCTGAAGGAGCATGCTCCCATGGAGGACCACTTGGACACTTGGCACCCATCTACAACTTTAGAAAGGCATGGTGGTGCTTGCTTGAGGCTATAAATACAAGCACCCAAGAGAAAAAAGAAGAGAAAATAGAAGGAAAGAGGCGGTGAAGCTATGCAAAATACTATGAGAGTTCTATGGGTTGGGTTTAGAGGATCCATAGGAGTATGATGTATCAAGGGGATGGGTCTGAATATTTTTCTTTGTACTAAGAGGGGCTTAAGTCCAGTTTTGATGCATGACATTAGTCTGCACTATTATATGGATATGTGATAGCCTCAATGAATGTAATGTGATTACCAAACATATTTAATATGGATATATGTGGTTCCAGTTTTTACTTATATCTATATGGATCGGTTTTATATATATTTCATATGAGTGGGTGTAAACCCTGTGCATTTCCTTTTTGTTATGATTCAGATCTATGTTCTATAATGCTTTTCTTATCTGAATGAATACATTGGTCTAGAAGCCCATTCTAAGCTCTAAGATGAATGTATGGTTCATATGGATTTCCTTGTTCTTTGAAAGGTAATAAAAATGATTACCGCATGCCTCATCTTGTTCCTTAAGCATGTCAATGCCTTTTATTTTATCCAAGAAATGGGATTTCCTTGGAGTTACCTAAAAATGACTACTTGTTCCTATTTTTAGCATGGTTTACTTCCTAAGTTTAGTGCATGTAGTACCTTGTTTACATTATTATTGCAAGTCATTTCTTGTTCTGAACATTAGTTCTACTATTTCATTTTCCACCTATGTGCACTACCTTTGGGAAGCTTCCTACTAAGACGAGTCTTATTCCATGCTTTCATACTCCTTTCCCAAACTTGCACTTTCCTTTATTTCCTTCAACACTTCTTCATAACTTCACTCAACTTCATACTCCAAGAGCGTTGGATAATTCCAAATGATTTTCCCTCTCTATGGTATTATCCATCTACTCCTTGGTCGGGATCGAGGTCTTTTGATCCTTCATGTTTACTTCCTCACTCCCTCCTTTGTCGTGAGTTCCTTCCTCGTTCTCATCCTTCTCTTCATTTCCTTCTTCCTCTAACTCGTGTACATCGTACACAAGATGATTCTAATCCTCATCGCACTCTTCATCATCTTCATCACCCTTGTTGACCTCCATGTTTTTGTTTTTCCTGAGTTTGACCCTTTTTTCACCCTCTACGTCTTCCTTACTAGTGACTCCAATTCAGGGAACTTCTCTTTTTATTCTTTCTCGATCTGAATCTCCCTTGTAGGAAACTCTTCCTTCCTCCTGATTCCTCCTTAAATGGTGAATCTTTCTCATCCTACCTCTTAATCTCATAGATGTAAGTGATAAGGAAAAAATATGTCTCGTTAATGTGCAATAAATGATCTTATTTTAGTCTCCTTTTTCTCAAGTTTTACTACATTTTGTGAATTTTTTTGATCTATAATATGTAAGGATGTAATCATCCATCTTTTGCTAGATTTAGTTCTAACATCTAAAAGTTCATAATTCCTAACAAAGTGTGTGGAAATTTAGTTTTTGTAATAAAACAGGTCATAATCAGTTAGAAGAATGAAGTATGAAGTATGAAGTAATCAACATGTTTTTAGGAGCATTGGCTTCAATATTTTTGTTTAGTACCGGAACCTCTAGACTTGGTTCTATAACTCCATCACATAGCTAAGGAGCTCTATCGCTACTAGTTCGGGACCTTCAGACTTATTTCCAAAATTCCAGACTTAGTTCTAGAAGTATTATGCATAGCTCTGGAACTTTCTATAAATTAGTTCTGGAATAGTTTCCTTTGGTTTGGAACTTCCCCAAAGTTCCAGAATCAATGGGGATCTGTTTATTTTTGAACAAATCCAATCTTAGATCAATTAATGGTCCTTTCAATCAAGAGTAGATTAGTATATTTTCATTTCTTCATACTCCAGATCCATAGATAACTTATCAGATAGTTGTACGACCAGACAAGGTTTCTAAATTCCACATCTATTTTGGCCACTATTTGGTTCCATTTGAATCTAGATAACTATGGTTGTAAATGCATCTTTGGATGATGAAATATACATAAAGTGTTGATGATAGATATAATATATATAGAGATAGACAGAGATAGAGAGGAGAAGATAGAGTACAATAAAGTTTTGTAAGACATAACATTTCAGTAATAAAAGGCCACTTCATTTTGAGAGAAGCATATTTTGTCAAATATTGATTCAAGGTGGAGCAAGGGCCCACTCCTCCAAGAACCAGGATCCTTGTTTTATTGGTATTTATATTTCTAAGAAAATCATGTAGATCTGTTAATTCTGTAAATGCTTTTGATTCTTTAGTTAAATTTTGTTATGTAATTTTCCATGTAGGTGTTACAGTTAGACTCTTATTGCCTTAGAAAGCATTTTCACCAACATTTTCAAATGCGTTTTTATTTCCAATCAAGTGTGTTTATTTCCAACAATTTATTTCATTTTGCAATGTGTTTTATTTCATCAATGAGTTTTTTTCCTTCAGAAATTTTCTTTTAGCATAGATATAATAAGGCTTTGGCCATGAAATCCTTAGGACATTACAAAAACCCCCAAAAAATAAAATAACAAATACCTACAGTCAATTACTAGATCACTAGGATTCTTCTTGTTGTATAGCTTTAGACACACCCCTGAGTTTGAATATGACATCAACTAAGAGTTGATTAAATGAAGGGAATAACGACACCCATCATTTTTGGCACCGTTTCCGAGGACCCACTAGTTAGAATTGTCTAATTAGGTGTCAACAAGAGAAACAATCATACATCTAGTAATTGAAAAATCTTCCCTACGTTATCATAAAATTTATGAGTAGACCAAGAGACTCAAAGGGTATATTTCTCCCAAAAATATCTCAACAAGAATTATCAGCATCCTCTAGTTAAAATAAGGAAGTTAACCAAGAATTGAAGCACCATTATCTCCTGTTAGACAAGAAGAAAAACTACCACCTTTGGAATTCTTGGATCAGTCATGAAAAGGAAGTGGAACTTTTAGAAGAAGGATTATCTCCCAAGACCTGTTTAGAATTTTTTTGATTCTCAGTTGAGTAGTCAACCTCCTACTCCTAACATCTCACCTTCCCCAAAATATATTACATACCACATTAATTGGGAAAAAAGTCTAGAAAGTACTTAAAGAAATGACATGAGAAGCTGAAAGAGAACTTGATAGGACTTTTACTTATCCAATTCAGTTGGATGATGATGATACACCTATGAATAATATTTCACCTACACATTTACCCACATTTAGAGGGATGTCATCTAAAGATCCTGACCAATTTCTATTTGAATTTAAAGTATTGTGTCAGACTTATGATTACAAAATAGATAATCAAAAGCTCAAGTTGTTTCCATCTACTCTAAAGGAGGCAACAATGAGGTGGTTTATGGGATTAACATCCAATTCTATTACCACTTGGGCACAAATGGAAACTTCCTTCCTAGAAAAGTATCAAGACTACTGTAGAGGGAGAAAAATGAAGGAAGAATTTTTCAAAATCAAAAGAGGAGGTTGAGAAAATGGAAGATTATTTGGGCGATTCTCTCTTTAAGTAAAAGGTGTGGATTTGTACTTCAAGAAGAGTTGAGAAAAACCATTTTTCTTAAAATTCTGGATGATGAATCTAGGGAAGCCCTTAATTTAATAGGAGGTGGAAACATTGATCAATTGAGAATGAATTATATTAAAGACATTTGTAGAAGTTATTCAAGAATAAGGGGTGGACCTAGAAAGGAAAAAAAATGAAAAGTTTGAATTTAGATATGAACAAACTATGGATGAACTAGAAAACTTTAAAATAGACATTCTAGTTCAAGTAAGCTCCACCATGGATAGATTGTAGGCTAAAGAAAATGCTAGAACTGAACCATTAGTATTGTATTGTCCTAGATGTAGGAAAAAACATGCAATAAGAGATTTTACTCTAAATAAAATAGAAATGTATCTTATCTATGAATCTAGGGACCATGATATTAATGCTTTTTCTCTTCTTCCATTTATAAAAAATATCTTAAACAAACCAACACTCCATCCACAATAGAAGAAGTAAAATTTTTCCAGAGACAACCTACATAGAGGTAATTCATGCCAAGGTCATTTTCTAATCCTTGATGATGTTATGGTACAAAAAAAACATTGAGACAACCACCTTGGGCCCTCAACCATCATGAAATCCCAATCATTAGGCATGACATGCTTGGTATGCTCAAGGACACCAATAACCATGGTCTAGTCAAGGTAACCCAAATGCTTGGTCACAACCTAGGTGGAGCCCTAATAACTATGCTCAAGGGAAGACATATCCCAATTAGAATCAACAAGCCATAATGGGTTCCCAACACAAAATTCATAGAATGAAAATGTGGTTCAAACACAAATACCAGCACAACCAGTGGCTAATCCCAGAAACAAACAAACAACTCCTGTCTATGGGGAAGAACAAGAAAAACTAGTTGATCTTAATGCCATGGATTGTAAGGATATTCAAACCAGATCTAGCAAAATAATTAGCAGTCCACCTGTTATAATTACTAAAATGACAGAAGAAACTAAAACCCCTAGTTTAGTTGTTCCTAAGAAGGATGAAAAAGAAAAAGATAAGGAGCCAGATAGAAACTCTACTGAAACTCCATTTCTAGAGAGATTTAAAGAAGTCATAGAGACCAATGAATCTGAATTGTTATAGGAATTGAGGAAATTGAATATTGAAATACCATTATTGCAAGAAAATGAGTACATTCCCGAGTTAAACAAGTTATTCAAAATGCTATGTTTAAAAGACCTAGAATAAAGAAGCAAAGACACTAGGAATATTAAGGTAGATGGGAAACTTGTTTATTTATTAGTAGGAAAACTCTTACTTCCCAAATATGGAGATCCTGGAAGCCTGTTATTTCTATCTCTATAGGGAATAAATCTATACATAATGTTTTGGTTGATTTTGGAGTAGCTATAAATGTGATGACATTGGAAACTTTGAAAACATTACAATTAATAGGTATATAACCTACTATCACCATATTGTAGATGACAAATCATCTATAGAAAAAATAGGAGTTATTGAAGATGTGGAAATTATGGTGGAGTCATGGAAATATCCATTGGACTTCCTTATATTATAGCCAAAAGGTAAAACACTTGGTTATCCCATTATTTTTGGTAGACCATGGTTAGCTACATTTTTTTCCTTAATTGATTGCATCAGATTAGGTGATATTACTATCTCAAATGGTAAGAATTATAAGAAAAATTCCTTATATCCTTATGCACAACCTTTTATTGATAATCAAGAATAATTATGGGTGGATGATCCCGATACTAATAAGAAAAACTTTTCTTCTTTTTGGTATTATAATGTTAGCAGACCACGTACAAGAGGTGGAAGATATGATTAATCAACCATATAATGAAAACCAATTGTCCTTGGAGCAATCGGGGATAGTTCTGGAACCTATGGACTTAGTTCTAGAACTATAAGATTTAGTTTCAGAACATTCACACTTATCTTCTAACCACACCAACAAATCTAATTCCCCGCAAATGTAAAAATTTCACTTCTTATGGAATGATACTTCTCTTAGGAAGGGACATAAATAGCTATGGAATTAGTAGCTTCAGCCTCAATCATATTAAGAAATGGTGAGGAATTTTATGAAAGTAGTAGTGAGGAGGAATTTGACCAAAAACAAGATAAGTATCATAACTCTGCCTACTGTCCTTTTTCCAGTATTCTTTCTCAAGGAAATTTTAGAGATATTGCTACATATCATATGTTATTACCACATTCATGTCCACTAAACACCCTAATGGAACCCTTTCAAAAAATTAGTTCATCACACAAAGGGAACCAAACATGTTGAGATTCAATGGGGTAAAATTTTAAACATTAATAGTTGGTTGAAGAATGATCAAAGAAGATAAAATGTTTGATGTTTTGAATGATCATACTAGAGATTTTACTTGGGACTATAAATATATGAAAGGAATCCATCTAGTTATTTGCACCCATCACATCTATACTGAAAACATTAAACTAGTTAGACAACCTCATAGAAGGATTAATTCAACCTTAAGGGACATAGTCAAGAAAGAAATTAAAAACTATTACAAGTAGGTTTTATCTACCCTATCTCAGATAGTCAGTGGGTGTATCCTCTTGTAATTGTTCTTAAAAAGAATGGAAAATGGAGAATTTTTGTTGATTATAGGGAGCTGAAAAATCCACACTTAGATATTATTTTCCCTTACCATTCATAGATCAAGTTTTAGACAACCTTGCAGGTAAACAATACTTTTCCTTCCTGGATGGCTTTAGTGGATATAATCAAATCAGATTTTCTGTTGAGGATTAGGAAAAACTAATTTTACTTGTCCATGGGGTACCTTTTCCTATAGGGTATTTCCATTTGGACTATGTAATGCTCCAACAACCTTCCAAAGAGTTGTATTAGCAATTTTTGCAGACCTAATGAATGATTGTGTAGAGGTATACATGGATGAATTTACTATGCATGGAGACACATTTGATGATGCTTTGAAGAATTTGGATAGAGTATTAACAAGATGTGAGCAACACCATCTATTTCTTAGTCATGAGAAATGTTTGATGATGGTTGATGAGGGGATTGTATTAGGACACCACATTTCAAAAAGAGGAATTCAAGTTGACCAAAACAAAATCAGGATTATTTTAGACTTACCTGTTCCTCAAACCCCCACAGATATCAAGTCATTCTTAGGGAATGCTAGATACTATAGGTGTTTTATCAAGGATTTTAGTAAAATTTTTTCCCCCATGTTTAGTTTACTTACCAAGGATTGTGAATTTTGTTGGGATGAAAAGTGTCAACATGCTTTTGAAGAAATTAAATAAAAATTAATCATTGCCCCAATATTGAGAGGACCTAATTGGTAGAAATATTTTCATATCCAAACAGATGCCTTAAATAACTCAATTGGTGCGCTTTTGGGACAAAAAGATGAAGAATGGAAAATGTATGTTATCTACTACCTTAGAAAAATCTTACTTCCACACGAAATAAATTACACCACCACTAAAAATAATTTCTTGTTGTGATTTATACAATCGATAAGTTCAGACATTATATTACAGGGTACAAAATATTTGTACATACAGATCACTCAACAATTAGATACTTAATGAACAAACCAATGGTTGGAGGTAGGATAATTAGATGGTTATTACTTTTACAAGAATTTGATATTACAATTGTGGATAATCTAGGAAAATCTAATGTGGTAGTTGATTTCTTGTCAAGATTAACAACTATAGGGGAGAAAAGATCCAGTTAAGGACAACTTTCTAGATGAACAATTATTTTCTATTTCAGCTGATACACCATGGTTTGCTAATATGGAAAATTATCTTGCAATAGGGAATTTTCCTCCTTCTTTTACTAAGAAACAAATGAAGAAGTTAATCAAAACTAGCGCCCAATTTAAATGGTTAAATGGAATGTTATTTAAATGTGGTCTTGATTTGGTTTTACGCAGGTGTGTGAGATAAGATGAAATATTTGACATACTCAGGGCATGTCATGATGAACCAAGTGGAGGACACTTTTCAGTGAAAAGAACAACACACAAAATACTTGGAATTGGCTATTATTTTCCATCTCTGTATAAAGATGTGAAAAATACATCAAGGAGTGTTATCCTCACAAAAAGGATGGGACAAGCAACTTTCACCAATGAAATGCCTCTACAACCTCAAGTAGTAATTGAACCATTTGAAATGTGGGGATGGACTTTTTTACCTTTAGTCCTCCTTCACAAGGAAATGAACACACTATTATGTGTAATGATTATGTGACAAAGTGGGCAGAGGTGCATGCTTTAAAAAATGCTACTAAAGAAGCAGCTTGTTGATTTCCTTTGGCATAGATTTATGATGAAGTTTGGTGTACCAAGGAGTATAGTTTCAAATCAAGAGCCACAATTCATGTAAAATATGATCCAAGTCTTCACAATGTACTATCAAATCAACCATAGAAGTCATCTCCTATCACCCAAAATCAAATGGAAATGTAGAAGTAATAAATAGAGAATCGGAAAACATCCTTACTAAAATAGTGGAAGCATGTAGAAGATATTGGGTAAAGAGACTACCTAAGGTTATCTCGGGCTTATAATACAACTTTGTAGACTACAAAAGGGTTAATCTATGGGAAAAATCCCTTGTTACCTATTGAATTTGAACTACAAGCATTGAGAACAACAACTAAAATGGGTATGGAATTGGATGTAACACAAAAGGAAAGAATTCTCGCAACTCAATGAATTGGATGAGCTGAGATTTGAAGCACTTCATCAGATAGAGATAATCCAAGACCAAAAGAAGCAGCGGCATGATACACATATCAAGGAAAGACAATTAAGATATGATATTAGGCATTACTATTTGATTCCAAGTACTATCAATTAAAAGGCAAGTTGAGAACCAGATGGTTGGTTAGACCCTATCGATTGAGACGATATTTGACAATGGCTCTATTCAGCTACTTCCCATTGATGGTAGTAGAAGGACACTTTTTTCAATGGACACAAGTTAAAACTTTATAGGAAGCCTCCTACTAGGGATGAATTCTTGAAGAAAATTGAAGCAAACAAAGAATTTGATCATATGGAAAAATATAGTTCTTCCAAAATGATCAAATAATCGATGCATGGATCCAAAATAAGGAGAAGAGAGTGAAAACTAGAAAATGGTGTTCTCTTCCCCAAAAAAAAATAATAAAAAAGGGAAGGAATGAAAACCAGTAAATGGCGTTCCCTTCCCCAAAAATAATAATAAAATCTCAAAAGACCAATTGAAAACAAGAAATGGTGGTTGGTATCTTCAATAAATGGATAATGAAAATAAAAAGAATTTCTTTGGAATTCTAGCTATCTTTTCTAACCATTTTCCTTTTTCACTTTTAGGAATGATGAGTCATCAAGGTGGAGGGATTACATCAGCAAGGATAGTAATTATGTCTTGATCTTATTAAAGGTTAAATTAAAAGTTCACATGTGTGATTAGACTTGATTTAAAAATTTGGTATGATGAGTCATTTATTGTACATTATGATTAAAAACAAGTAATCATGAGGTTGATGTCGATGTAATAATAAATTGGTGGTGTATTTATAATGAGATATCATTTGGGAAGAATAAATGAAGTTGGGAAGAAGTTGTAAAAGAACATCAAGGAAGAAGCAGAAGAATTGTATTTGAATTCTATAGATAAACCCATCAATTCCGCATCTAAACATAGTACTTACGCAACTAAACCCAATAGTTCCACAACTAAATCTAGTAGTTCTACAGATAATTCTAAATTTGAAGAAGGAATAATTTGAATCATCCTCTTTTCCATGGGGATTAAAAATAAGTTAGAGCCAGAGGATGATACACAACTTCTCGATGGAGAAGTGGCAGCCATTTTTGGACAAGTAGCGTGGCTCGAGTTCTTAAAAAAATTTCTCAAGGTACAATGATGAATTAGTAAGGGAATTCATTGTAAATTTAGAAGAATCCAGAACTAAATTTAAAATCATTGTAATTCCTTTTACTATCAATACAATGAGTAATGTATTGGGGGTACCGATTGTACATGTTCCTAATCCTGTAAAAGGGACCCTCAAAGAACTAGTGGAAACCTTGATACAAGAGGGGGAATCTAAACCCCAATACATTTATAACACTAAGAAAATCATAAAGGGGGTTAGAAGAGCCATATTTCCCAAACCCTTTGACAGGGTAGCATTTTGGGTAGTTAAGTACCTAACCTATGATGGCCAATTTGGGACTGTGGGAAGATAAGTCCTTAAGATGTTAATATATCTTAGGTATGGGGCTGCAAAACTAGAATATATAGTAAACCTTCCAGGGTTCCTTTTTGAATCCATCTAGATAATGGCTCAGAGGTATTCTTGGGGATTTGGAACAATTAGACATCATGGATTAGTCCATCTGGTCTATCAACACCATTTTATTTCAAATAAAAATGGAGAAGAAGCATGGGAAAATTTCCTTAACAAATTCAAACAAATCCCTAATATTATCAGGAGGGGAATACCAACCCCTTTCTCCCCTAAAAGTAATTTGGAGATTGATCCCCCTGAAGAGAAAAATAAGGAAATATGAGGGGTTAATGTACCAAAGAGGAGGAGATCTGAAAGAATGATTAAAACTGTAAAACCTATTGTGCCTTCAAAAGAAACCCCTTCCTCTGTAGCAATAATAGAATAACTAATATCTATCTTTGACAGTGATAATTCACCTAAGCTGGATCATGAAGTGAAAATCAGAAGAAGCTCTAGGAGGAAACCCACTTCAGGACATTTTGAAGCTCCTCAAAGAAGAAGAGTTCATAAGAGGTCTAGAGAAACTCTAAAGGATATTGAAGAATATGATGGTTTGGAGAAAGAAGCTACTGATATTTTGGGCAACATGGTAATGAATCCTCCTCGAACAAGTCAAACTGAGGTGGAAAAAGAAGAGGAGATATTTGAAGAACATGCTTTTCAAGAGATGAGTGAATCAACAGTGATAGTCACATGAAGAAGAGGAATTGGAATCTTGGAAATGAAAAAGGGAAATCCCCTTTGGTAGAAGAGGAATTCTCATTCCCAAGGAACTTTCAGAAAATGAGGAAAAACAACACTTAAAACAAACTTTGTTCTTGTCTAGAGCAGAACTTATCATCAGGGAGAAAGATGAGGAATTAAATTTCCTCAAACTCAAATTGGAACAGAGGGAAATGCTCATTGAGAAACTAAATAGATAGGAATGAAGAATTAAAATTATTTAAACAAAAATGTTAGAAAAAGATAAAGAATGTCAATTGGCTAGTAAACAAAATGATATGTCAAAAATATCTTCAATGAATCAAGTTGTGCAAACTGAATTGACTTACTGGCCACTTAAGCAGTTGTGGGATGATACCTACAGGGAACTTAATGAATTTAAAACATCAAATGAGGAACTAAGAAGCAAGATGGAAGAGGAGAAGAAGGCAAGGAAGGAATGGGAAGAAAAATTTTACAAAGAGGAAGAAGACAAATTTAAATGTCTAGTAAAGATACAAATGGTTTACATAATGAGTGAAAAATTACTCACATGCAGGATACCTTCTCCTGCATACAACATCTTTCTGGAAGAACAATTTATTCGCTAACAGATTGTCAAGAATCACATGTAGTCTTCCACATGAAATAAAATATGAATCTGAGTTCATGACACCATATTCCTCACCAAAGTAAAAATAAAAAAATCTTCTTTTGGAATTTTATATCTCGCAATTTTATGTTGGAAAAGAATACAAAGCTTATAATCAATTTGTATGTAGGGGAAAGTCAACTCAAAGCATTTGTTTTTGTACGTAAAATTAGATTTCATGGAAATATAAGGATTTTGAGCATCTATTAAAATCTATCTCATCTATCATTTGCATGAGGTATCACTATGGAAAACCATCTTCCTTTGTTATACATTTCAGATCCCATGCCTTTGATAGTCGGTTCAAGGCACATTATCTTGCCAGTTTATAGAAAAGTATTGATGCCTTCACCTCTTATGAGGAGGAAAAATTTGAAGATATTTATGATGGATGTTTGAAAAGATGGGATTTTCTCACAGTTGCATTGAGAAGAAGAGAAGTGATATCTCCCACAAACTTAATATGGAGTCTAGAAAGAGCTAAAGCTTTGTGTACACTAATCCCTCAAGTCAATGAAAAACATAGGGGCATATGGATGGGAATGAGAAAAATGCCTCCTCTCCTTCTCACCCCCATGTCTCCATGGAAAAACAAAGATCCTCAAGATCCCACTCACTTTGAGGAGTGGTAGAGGAAGATAGAAGCAGGATCAGGGTATAGTACTTATGAACTAAAGCACTAGGATATTTAGTTTCAGCCATTTGACCTGAGTAGTCAATTGGAATGTAGAATCCACAACCCAAGATTTGAAGAGTAAATTTTTAAGGGGAATTAAAAAAAAGTATGTATGGGGGAGATGATAAGGCCAAAATATGTCTCATTAATGTGCAATAAATGATCTTATTTTACTCTTCTTTTTATTAAGTTTGACTGCATTTTGTGACTTTTGTTTGATCTAGTATAAGTAAGGATGTAATTGTCTATTTTTTGTGGGATTAGTTATAACATATAAAAACTCTTTAATTCATAACAAAGTGTGTGGAAATTTAGTTTTTGTAATAAAACAGGTCATAATCAATCAAGAACGAAGTATGAAGCAATCAACACATTTTTTGGAGCATTGGCTTCAATACGGCTTAGTTCTAGAACCTCCACTTAGTTTTGGAAATCCATCACATAGCTTTAAGGAGCTCTATAGCTTAGTTCTGAACCTCAGATTTAGTTCCGAACTCCATCACTTAGTTCTAGAACTATTGCGCATAGCTCTGAACTTTCATAGTTAGTTCTGGAATAGTTTCCTTTGGTTCCAAAACTTCTCCAAAGTTCTAGAATCAATGGGGATATGTTTATTTTTGACAAAAACCAATCTTATAGAAATAAATGGGCATTCCAATCAGGAGTAGATCAACAGATTATCGATTCTTCATACTCCAGATCCAGAGATAACTTATCGTGCGCTTATACGTCCAAAGAAGGTTTTTAAATTCGACATCTATTTTGGGAACTATTAAGTTCCATTTGAATCGATAGAACAACTATGGTTGTAAATGCATATTTGGATGATGAAATATACATAAAGACCTATAGAGAGATTATATATATATATAGACAGAGAGATAAAGAGGAGAAGATAGAGGTACAATAAAGTTTTGTAAGATAGAACATTTCACTAATAAAATAACCACTTTTTTTTGAGAGAATCATACTTTTTCAAATCCTTATTCAAGGTGGAGCAAGGGCCCACTCCTCCAAGAACTAGCATCCTTATTTTATTGGTATTTATATTTCTAAGAATATCATGTAGATCTCATTTCTCAGAAATGTTTTTCATTCATTAGTTGAATTCTATTATGTACTTGTCACTGTAGGTGTTATAGACTAGACTCTTATTTCCTTGCAAGCATTTTCACAACATTTTCAAACGTGTGTTTATTTCCAAGAAAGTGTGTTTATTTCTATAACATGTGTTTATTTCTAGAAATTTATTTCATTCTGTAATGTGTGTTTGTTTCCAACAATTTATTCCAGAAATGAGTGTTTATTTCGAAAGTTTATCAGAGATAGATATAATAAGGCTTTGGCCATGGAATCCTAAGGACACTGCAAAAACCCCTAAAAATAAAATAAAAAATACCTATAGTCAATTACTAGATCACTAGGATTCTTCTTGTTACATATAGCTTCGAAACACCCCTGGTTTGAATATGACATCAACTAAGAGTTGATTAAATGAAGTGAATAACGACACCCATCAAGTAGTACTTATGCCCATGCCTAAATCCTATGCCCCTACTTTCTATACTATCTCAAGCACTCAACTCATTTTTCTCAGAGCCTCTCCTCTTTCTCTTTTCCTTTACACATTGTTTTTCCATGCAGTGGGGTCCTTAGGAATGGAGACGTCGTATTCAACATAACCACAATTTTCATACTTAGAACTTATGTGTAAATACACCCTCATTTTTATCCTCCCTACAATAGGTAATGTTACTATTTTATGATGTGCACGTCATGGGAGAAATACTTCTCCACATAGGTTCACTTCTTGGGGTATATTAGATTCCTACTTAGCTTGAGGTAGTCTTGATCTACTACACTTAGATCAAATATGATTTTTTTTCCTCTTTGAAATGATTGACGCTAGCCTGGAAGTATTGTACTGTGAAGGAGAAAGGCCATTTATACCAAGGACTCTTAGTTTCATCTACCAAATTAAATCTATCGATGTAAAAATGTTAGTATATGGTGAACTCAGCATCTCCTTGCACTAGTGAAGGAAATTGGTCAGGTATTCTCCATTCAAAGACCGAATGTGTCGTGCATCTTCTTATAAAACTTTTGTAGGCATGCCTTATGAGCGGCCATCATAGTGTCACAAGTATACTATTCAAATCACTTTACAGGGGAGGGTTCCTCATCTAGGTATTCCCAAAAAAAATTATTTGGCCCATCGGGCTCTCCAATATCTGAAAATACAACGGTGAGGAGGACATTACCAAACATGATCTTCTCTCCATCATGCACGGCATTTATGATCTCATATGTAATAAAAGCTAAGAGGTTATAGATGGTCACCTTTGAGATCTTGTGGCACACATTCAACCAAGTCTTGTTAATCTCTATCCATTTCTCTTTCCCATTTAGTTTTGTAACCAAGTGCATGGCCATCCTCATCACTGGGTCAAGAATTCAAATAAAAATTGAAGTAAAGCATGAACCTTTCTTGTAGTTATAAGCCTCAACAATATTATTAATGGATTCCTTATCTTCCAAATCATCGTCCAATGAATCTCCTTCACAGATAAGGCCGTGAACTTAGAAATTAGCTAGGGGTTATGTGCATCCTCCGACCTATGAAATAGAAGTGGTCTTCATGCACGCATGACATCAACCATTGGTATAATCGCTCAAGCTTTCCGAAATAGGGAAACTCGTAGAGTTACAACAACCCATCCTTCTCCATTTTCACCTTTACCTCATCATCATAGATGGGCATTCCATATAGTATCCTATTCTATTTAGGGTGAACCATTTCTAGTGTCATTTCATTTTCTATGGTGCTCATTCGATGGTTGTAATAACTTACAACCATCTTCCTGATGTGAGACACCCATTCTTTACCAAGTAATACATCATTTGGGTACTGCATTTCCGCATACCATTCTTCATTAAAATTGATAGAAATGGATTGTTTTCCCTTGTCATTGCCCTTCTTTGGTGAAACATTTGATACTTTCCTTGGTGTCATTCCTTCTTCAGGTCCATAAAAATTCTTCCTCTTTCCTAGTCCTGACTCTGCCCAGCTTCTCGGCTCCACTCCTTTGTGAAAATTCCTTCAAACCCCGTGCCCTAGTTATACAACCCTAACCTGGAAAACCCTTATTTCACAAGACAGTGTAGTACCCATGGGATTCTTCCACAAAACCTTCTCTGCTTACACCCATGTACTTATTTCCACTCTGGTTCACTGATCAAACTAGTTATGGACACAAATCTTCAAAACTCTTCTCAAACCTTCTTCACAAGGATTCCCTAGTTTGCGAGATCTCTTTGATAACTTAAAACACAAGGTAGAAAATAATGTACCCCTGATATTCTATTTATAACTTTTTCTTTTCTCCGTAATAAATGTCATGCCACCTACCAATGTACTTTCCTAATAAGGTTTTTTTTTTTCAATTCCAATCTCCAATGCTATTTCTCTATTCTCAATCCTACGCAAACACTTCGCAACCTTCTCACACAACTACCTTGACTAGAGAGTTATTCACGCTTTCTCCCTCTTCAAATTAAATTCTTCCTCTCTGTCTTGGACTAGGTTTTTTTATGCCTACCTCATGTTTCTCTTGCACTTTCTACCCTTATACGTGGTTTCTCAAATCCTTTTGACACCATCCTTCCCTTATGTTCTCCTTTTCCATGAGCGATCTTCCGATCCATGTTTTTTTTATTTTTTAACTCGGGACATCCACAACCATAACTTCAAGAATTCTTCATATCACTCCACCCCACACAAAAATGGATGTGCGGTCCTCTACGCATAATTTTTTTTGAAAATAATAAGTGGTTACCAGCACACAAACGTGCACAAAACAAATCAACAAGAAAGGGAATCAAAAAGAAAGGAAAATGCATCAAGTTAAAATCTAGGCTAATTGGAATTAATGCCTTATTTACAAAAACAAAAGGATTTATTTATAGTAGGGCTTCAACCTACTTCCATTGAAATTGCCCGACAACGATATTTCATCCAACACTTGTAACTAGAAAGTTCTGAATCAAGTATATAGATATAATGTACTATCCCATCCAATGGAATTTGAATTTCCCAAGATGGTGTAGAATCTTGGAATCATACAATAAAATAATTTACCCAAACTCAAACTACTTTTTCTTGATGTTTCTATCATTTCATGCCTTTTTCCTACCTTTTTCTATTTTTTGACTCTAGTGAGAAATATCCTACCTCTCATCTAACTGCATCAACTTATCAATCCTCTCCTCAAGTGCTTGTTCATCATCTAACCCTCCTACATGTGCTATACACAACAATGGTAACATGAATTCAATAGGTAACACAACTTCCATGCAAAACACCAATTGAAAAGGTGTGACCTTGTTTAGTCTCTTATAAGTAGTCTAATATGACCATAACACAACAGAAAATTTGTCATCCCAATCCTTTCTTCCCACATCACAAATCTTGGTTAATGTGTGATTCATAATTTTGTTAAATGCCTCAATAGTCCCATTAGCTTATGGGTGATAAGGGGTAGTCTTGTGATGGGCTACCATGAATTTTTCCAATAATATTCTAATTATCTCATTTAAGAAATGAGTACCCCTATCACTTATTAAGCTCAGTGGGCATCCATATCTATTGATTATATTTTCCCACAAGAACCTAGCTATTGTTGCCACTATGTAATCCCTTGTAGGTGCTACTTCTACCCACCTTGTAAGGTAATTTTTACATGTAATGATATAGCGTGAACCTTTCCTTTCTCGTGGATATAGAAATAGGGCCTCAGAGTCAATTGACTACTTCTCAAATGGTTTTACACTGGTAATCAATCTTAATGGCATTTCATCTCTTTTCCTTGGTTTACCAAGGTGTTGTGATGGGTCATAGGCCTTGAAATAATTAATACAATATTTGTAAATCATTTCCCACCAAAATCCTTCTAGAAGGATCTTGCACATAGTTGCATTCCCTACATAGTGTCCTCCTGCAATTCCACCATGTGCTTCCTCCATGATTGTAGTGTGCTCATGCTCTAACATGCACCGACACAAAACTCATCAGTTCCTAACTTATATAAGTCTCCACTAATTATCATGTAGGGTGTGGCGTGTATGGCTAACTACTTCCTTTCTAAATTCTTCATTTCCTCCGGTGCCACACTTGTTTTGAGAAATACTGCAATATCTTCTAGGTTAGAGGGTGCACACCGCAATCTGAAATTTTTGCATCGAATTGTATCCTTAATGCTCTATGCGTCCTCTCCTAATTCTATCCTTGATAAATGATTAGGCCCAATTTAATCTTTCCCGCTTTACAACAACTATAAAATCAAACTCTTGAAATAGTAGGACCCACCTACATATGTGCCCTTGTAGAATGGGCTTGTTTACGAAGTACTTCAATGCCATGTGGTCCATGTAGAATATAAAGGGTGTTATAAAGAGATATTTCCGACTTTGTGCAGCATGTAGATCATCGAAAATGCATCATGCTCAGTAGTAGTATAGTTATGTTCTGCTGGGATTAGCTTCCTACTAGCAAAGCACAAGGGGTGGTCAAAAATCCCTCTCCAGGTTGTTCTAATATTTATCCAATATCCATCCCTAAATCATCAACATGTACATGGAACGGCTTATCCTAATAAGGGAAGCATAATATGGGTGCAGTGATAAGCCTATTCTTCAACGTGTCAAATTCCATCTGTTGCACCTCTCCCTAATGAAATGTACTTTTGTGCTTTAGTAAATTTTCCAATGGTGTAGTGATCTTGGCATATCCCTTAATAAATTTATGGTAATACTATGTATGCCCAAGGAATTTGTACACCGTGCTCTGGTTGGTAGGTTCCCCCAATCCCATAATAACTGAAAATTTTGGAGGATCCAACACCCAACCTTCTTTACATATGATATGTCCCAATAGGGTGCCAAATGGAGTAGTGAAAACACATTTCTTAATGTTGAGGGATATACTCAACTATTGACATCTCTCAAACATCAGCCTTAGATTGTCACAATGGTCCCTCACTAATCCATATACTATCCAATCATCTAGGTAGACTTGGAGAAACTTATCGATGAAGTCCTAAAAATCCGAACCACAATACATGAAAACATAGAAGGAACGTTCTTCATCTAAAAGGCATGACTATGTAGAAAAAACTTCCCAATCCAAAGGTGAAAGTTTTCTTTTCTTGGTCCTCCTTTATAATTCTAACGTGATGATATCTTGAGAATCTATTTTTGAAAGTATAGATCTCACACCCTTGATACTCCTTCCAGATCTCCTCGGTTAAGGGGATTTAGAAAATGGTCAATGACACATAATGAATTCAAATCTTTGTAATCAATGCAAATACTTATCCTTCCATCCTTCTTAATGTTGATGGCCATCAAACTTATCCAATATAATTTTTTAGTAGCCTCAATGATTCCTAATACGATCATCTTGTCAATCTCCTCCTTTACTTTGACACGTAGATTCAGATTCATTCGATAAGGTATCTTCCAAATTGGGTGCACACATTCCTTTTACTTGATATTTATTTATCCCAAGGAGTGGTTAACTCCTTTAATATCATGATACTTACATGGAAATAAATCATGAAATTTGTGCAATAGATCGATGATCTTTGAAACCTCTTTTTCTATCTAATAATCTCTAATAGTAGCCTCCTTAGGTTCTACCTCCGAACCAATGTTAACCTTCATGGTTTTTAGGGGTTCATGGTAGGTGTGTGATTTTTCATCATCACTATCCATAACCTTGCATGTGCCCATAGTATGGTTAAAATCCATGTTTTCCACCTCTTCACCATCAATCACATAGACCAAATTTCCTTTCTCTTTTTCCATGCATGCACGCTCAAGTTGTATCTCCTTTGATTCTTCCTCATCAAAGAACACTTCTAAGATAGGTTCACCTAATAATTCCAATATTCTATCCTCCATCATGGCACTATCTCCAATAGTTAGGTGCTTAACAACCTGTAATGCCTCATTCACCAATAGCTTAGTACTTCGATACTTGAAATCTTAAAGGAGATCATCCATCAAATCTTTCCAATTTCCTTTCTGATGGCATAACTCTAAGTGAATGTACCATGCATGTGTGCATCCTTGTAAGGTGGAGTAAAGATTATGCACCCATAAATAAGGTGGCAAGGATTTTGTGCCTTCCATCTAGGCCTTCTCACATTCCTAGATGTGAAACGAGGTAGGTTCCTTCCCATGATAATATTGTATAATAGTAGGTGCATTGCTTTGGAGAAACCTAACAAAGAATGCAATTCGACCTCATGCCACTCTAGAAGGTTTTCAAGAGGGGTTCTCACCAACGTGCTATAGTCTCGAGAAATTTATAACTAAGCACCCTTCTCCTTTTAATCTCACATCTCCACTGGGTCTCCATTTCGCATAGGAAAACATTAGGGTCAACTCCCCAAGATAGCTTGGAAACTTCTTTCCTCCTATGTACCCGACTTAGCGTGCCTTTGTTACTCTTGTAAAAATCCTCTTAACTACCTTTTGAATAAATCATATGTCATATATGCCCAATTTTCACATGCCACACTAGTTGTATCACTTATATATTGAGTGTCTTCCCACTGAATAACACCTTCTTTTATTGGTTGCACAACCTCATGGTCCCTAATAGTGCACACATAAATTTTGTCTAGGTCTTCTTCTCCTAAGGGCTCAATATAGGGTGTTGACTTCCCATCCGTCAAAGGAATGATAACACATTCCTCCTTATTATCAAAACTTATATACCCCTTATTGAAACGTAAGTTAGCATTGTTCTTATAACACCAGGGGTACCCAAGTAATGTTGGAAAGTTGTCCATTTCAAAGCAAGCACTAAAATTTTTAAGTCTCTAGTGAATTTTTCCCCTTTGATGGTGATAACAAAGATCCTTAAAACACTAATGGGCATCATCTTTGTCTTACTAGCCATATAAAACACATTTGAGAATGGTCATGATGCGGGGCTTCCCATTTGATTCCATGCATCTAGGGTGAGAACATTGAATTCCATACTTGTGTCAATCGAATATTTCTTAGAAGCCATCCATTAATAATCGCATTTAAATTAATCTCCTTATCATAGTCAAGGCTGTGAGGAGGAAGGTTAGCATGCAAAACCTACCTCTTGTGCTCTCCTCTAGCACTTGGTACTTTACCTCTCAACCATTATCCTAATAGAGGAATGATATTCTCTTGGCACAACATCTTACACACTTCTCTAACATCATCTATATCTGACTGAGGGACCTCAATACTTTTCTTCTACTCTAACTTCCTAGATTTCTATTTTAGACATTGAATTTCCCCTTGAAGACTTCTTATTACATCCATGGTCTCTTGATAGACTTTCTTCTAGTGGGTAGGGTCCAAATAATTCCCATGTACCATAGTCTCTATTGTAATCAATGACCTCTTATTTTTTATCTCCTTGGCACGTGCAACCTTAGCTCGCGTCATCACCAGACAGGTGTAATTCTAAATCACACACCATTCTAAGAATCCATTATTAATCATCATGCTTTATGCTCACCATCCCAATTCCCTTATCCTTCCACTTGCTCCCCGACTCATGCGTCAAATATTTCCAGCACTCCTCATACTTGTGATTCTTTCCACACCAAGAGTATTGTAACTGATTGGGGCATTCACACTTACAGTGTTCCATAGACCCATAGTTGTAGTAAGTTCCACATGGGAACTCACTTCTTCTACCTCTGCAGCTTACCATGGCCTCTAAATCCTCCTCGTGAAATCCTCTTCCTTAAACTCCTCCATCTATGCTCCCTTCATAATGATGATGATCATCCTTAGAGCTATTCACAACAATGGTAGGGTGCACACCAAGATTACCATCAATGGCATCATGTATTTTGTCAATCAATCTACAATCCTTGGTGTCCTAAGTAGAAGATGTGTAAATTTTGTAATAACAAGAAAAATTCTTACAGATTGCGCGTTGTAGAAGAATACACCTACTTGCATCATGATATCTATGGAAAATATCACAGTCCACCATCATCATGCTTACCGATATCCAAGGAAAACTGTCCTTTTTATGCCCTTCTACCTCACAATCTATACACCATAACCCACTGCAAGTCTCATGAGCCAATTTTGTAGATAATTTCTCCAATTTCTTTCCTATTGCAACAATTTGGGCTTCTAGGAATGGACTAACTCCTGTGTTAGTGCTTCCTACTACCTCAGTGCAAAAGGAAACCTCTAAGGCCTTGCATGGATCTGTGAAAGTCTTCTGTGAAAGTTCCCTCCTGAATGGTGTGATTAGTCCTCCAACAAACCACTAAGCATGCTTTGTGAGGGATGAATGTCATAAGATAACTTGGATAAGAGAGTGTTGAAATGTTTTTCATACTCCCACACACTCTCCACCATTCCTTGTTGAATCTCCTTCAACGTGCTTGATGCTTTTCTATTCAAACTCGAGTATGTGAAACTCCATTAAAAGGGCATTACACAATGCAATGTAATCCACCAATGTAATCCTATACCGTATATCCATGTGTCCTTACAACGTGGTTGTAAACTGACTTACCTTCCACTGGGGTGATGATTCCCTTAGCATGCTATAGAAACTCACAATTATGTACATGTTCCATGACATCCTCAATGCCCTTGTAATCAGGTAAGTGGAGTGACATCTCATAAAACACCTTATGACGGTATTGTCGTCTTTATTCACTAGATTCAAGACCTTTATTCCCTATGATGTTACCTCCACCACTATACCAACTAGATCTACAAGTTCTATCTCCTTCAAATCCTCCTCCTTTCATATGAAAAGGGACTAATGCAGCTTACACCTGCGAAACCACCATCACGCTAAATTGCATGTTAACATCACCTGATATCAAACCACTCCCAGATGTGTTTCATGTGCCACTCCCAGATGTGATACTCAAACCTTGTGATCCCACACCTTGCCCAAATTTTGTGCTAGATAAAATACCCCCAAACACAAGAAATGATTGTGCATCCATAAATGTACCAAATGAAAAATTATACCTCTTAGGTTTCACTTGACTACGAATACCGATACCAACTAGATTATCAACACTTATCTCAGAACTAGAAAAATAAGTGCAAGGGTCTAGTTTCCATATGGGTTAAGATGTGTACATATGGCTCTTCTCCTTTCTTCATATGAAAATATCTCTCTCTAGAAGCCAAGGGGGTTTCTCTTCCGCACTTGCCAAGATGGGGTAGCTCAAACTACTCAGGTTCCATGTCCTCCACGTAAACCTCAAATCCTTCCCGCAACATCTGCCTCCATAAATCCATCACTCATGTAGCTTCGCATTATCTTACCAACTCCCTCTCTTGAGATTAATTATAATTGAGCCACCTATCCTTTCCCTACATTGCTTCCACAAGGTTTTTCATCCTTTTACCATGCCATCTTCTCGCATCCCGCTCTTAGTAGGATTTTATCCAGCCATGGTAAAGGCTTTCAAACTCAAAGAATTGACTAGGATCTTGATAGCTAGTTGGATGACATGAAATAATTATCCTCTAGGATCGCTCAAGAACTCAAACTCAACAATCTCTAGGAAAGAATACGTAGAAATAAAGTATTCCAAGGTATAACTAGTTAGTACTCTACTCCACTGGTGATCAATAACATAGGTCCATGTAAGATCGGTATCATATAACCACCGATATTTATTTTGGGTCCAAACATAAGGTCTATAGTACCAACTCATCCTTGATTCATATGCTGATAGCCATTCATATAAATTTACTAGGAAAAATCAAAATAATGTCTCCTAGAGTTATTTATATAGGTTCTCCTCCACCCATTTACGTGCATAAAAATTAGATCCAGTACTAAACCTCTTAGTAAACCCATCCTCCATGTTTTGAGCCATGGTTTGACACTATCCAAGGTCAAGAAATCTATCATCACACATTTCTCTCACAATATCTATTATTTACCCTCAATATTTATTTCTAGCCCCAAGCATGTCGGCCTCTCATCCAACATATGTTGGGCACTCACCCAAGGCACATGCGGGTGCTGAGCCCTCTTTATGTGATTTTCATAAGATATTTCCACCATTAATGGAGGATTATTTGTAGAAATAGAATTACATGCATCTACTAAAAAGGTAGAAGATATAACTAACATATCTACACATCAATGCATCACAGAAGCTAAATAAACATTGTAAGAAGTACAAGAAACTAAATCTGAGTCATGATAAGCCAAATAACATAAGGGTTTACACCCATAAGAAATTTGTACATAATAGATCCATGTATATTGATTTAACAAAGTTCTTGTAGCCATATTACATTGAAAAGGGTCATCTTAGACCATATACATCAAATGACAGAGACTCAACTCCTGCAAACATATCTAATAAGAGATCCTAACTATAATTCTCCCCATTATATCCCTTTTTATAGATCCTAGTACACATACATATGCTTAATGGTATCCCTTATAACCCTCTAGCACTAAGTACTCTAAACCCTAGCACCATGAATTCTAAACCCTTAGCATTTCCTAATATTTCTGCATCACATCGTTATTCTCCTTCTCTTTTTACAAAAGTATATATCTCTATTCGTGTGTTTGCACTCTCTCTATGTTCATGTCCCAAGATCATCTTTAAATAGGATCATCGACCACCACCACGGCTTCTCTCCTGAGTAGATCACATGCCAAGTGTCGATGTGGTCCTCCATTGGTGAATGCTTATCCTTTTTACAAACATTCCAATAACTTTAATGATGCCTTTGGGAATACTCCCGCATGGAATATCATTTTCTTGACTTATAAGATTGTAGGTCGGCACCTTATCCACTTATCACACCTAGTCGTCCTCACATTTTTCCTCAAGTGACTACATGATGCAAAATATGACTAAGTCATTTAAACCCTTATACTACCTCCTACGTGTGCCATGGTTTCACTTAAACCCTTCTTAAACCTATTTTTATTGTACACTTTTTCCCGAGCACCCTTCTATCTATTGTTCCTACATGCATGCACCTCTTGGTACTTAGCCAATATTTTAGGGTCCAAAACCCTCAAGGATTTACTAAAAATGTGATAGGCCTTTCATTTCCCTTTACATCATTTTGTAATAACATAAATGCAAAAGAAAAAATATGAAATGCCTTTTTATAATCAGGGGCTTCCAATACTGGGGCATTCTTTAATATTTTTTTATTCCAATTAAGGCATAGAGAGTTTCTTCTTCCCATTAGATAATCTTGTCCTTTTTAGCATGTTTGTAATGTGAAGTCATTTCAGCAAAATTATAAATTAATATTCTTATGAAATTTATTTGACCAAAGAAGGACTAAATTCCTTTCTTATTTTTAGGGACATGAACCTTACCAATTTCTTCCACTCTCTCAGGATCAATCATAACCCCTTCTTTTGACACAATGTTTCCTTTTGAAATCCAAAATGGAACTATTTAGGATTTAATGAGATGACATACTCTCTACAATTTATTAGCATATTTTTACATGGCTCAAATGATCACTTCTTTGTTTAGATAACATTATCACATCATCTTGATAAACTACAATAAAATAATTTATGTATCCTGAGAATGTAACATCCATGGCTCTTTGGAACGTAGCGCCAACATTCATCAAACCAAAAGGAATTCTCACATACACATAAGTACCCCATGGGGTGGTAAAGGTAATTTTAATTCCTTATGATTGTTTCACTACCACCTGGTTGTACCCTGAGAATCCATCTAGTAGAAAGTAACTCAGACCCAATGACCAATTGTAGCATGTTATCCATGTTAGGAAATGGATAGTTATCTTGAATTGAGGTTTTATTCAAATTGCTAAAATCCACACACAACTGTATGTCTCCATTCTTATTTGTTATTGGCACTAATTTTTTCACCCATGAAGAATATCTTGTTGGCTATATTATCTCTCCACCCTTAACTTTTTAAATTCTTCCCGCATCTTGAGGGAGAAAACTAGATTAGTGGGCCTTTTTTCCTAAATGGTTTAACATTAGGTTCCAAAGGTATATCATGCTGAAATATATCCTCCCTATATGATTTCAATTCTGATTAAGACCATGCTAAGAAATCTTGGTACTTTTTTAACAACTCAACATAAGACTTATTTTCCTCTTTACTCAAATTACTTCCTAGCCATACTTTTCTAGGCTTTCCTTCAGTTCCCAAATTATACTCTTCCACATCCCTTGAAGTTGAGATGTGTCTATGAACCACCATGTCTGCATTATCAAAGTTGGAATCTAAAGCCACCAACCCTCTAGGGATTGTGTTTGTTTTCAATTGGATTATGTCTTTACCAAACAAGGTCTCCTTCCCATCACATACTACAACCATTGGTTCCCAATCCATGCATTGATTGGTGAATTATCCTTCATTTTGTAATAACCTTTGAACCTGTGCATAATCATCAAATACTTGCCAATATTTTACATTATCAGGGATGGATGGTCTTGACAGTAATTCAATATTGTAATCACAATAAGGAGAAATAGTGCAGTTTTCAAACCTAAATCCAATCACTGCAAAACCTATCTGCTACAAAATTTGAATTTTAAAGAGTTAAACACCTCAATTAAATCACATACTACATGTTTATATTGTTTCATTCTTTGATTTTTCGTGGCATACAATTTCCTTACTTGTTTCACTACAAGCTCTGAATCTCCTTTAACGATTATATATTTTATACCATACTTCTAAGAAATCCTCAAACCCAAGAGTAATGCCTCATACTCAGCAATGTTGTTTGTGCATTCAAATTTCAATTTGAAGGAGAAATTAAAATTTTCTTGGCTTGGAGATATAAGTACAACTCTAGCTCCATTTCCAATATTAGAGCAAGCTCCATCAAACATCAAGGTCCAAGGGACACCAAATTGTTCCAGGAATTTACTCTTATCAATACCATGTTCTTCAAAATCTGCATACCCAACAAAATTATTAACATCGACATCTGTATACAAAACTTCATAAGTAGCATTATTAGGATCTTCAATTAGGTGCAACATATTTTTCTCCCCATACAACTTGAAAAGATTCCCTTCTACTAGTATGGTGGCATATGACATATCCATCTACACACTTCCACCAACACTGGCAGCCCACTTCCTTGACAACAACATACCCCATTTAGCGGGGAAGTCAACAATGACTACATTCATGGTTAAATACTTACTAGGATAAGCTGCTAATTACACTACTAAACCCTTGACATACCCAATTACTAGTACTTCTCTTGAGTCCATGGTAGTGCACTTTCCAAAGGTTTTTATTACTTTGATATCCAACTCATTCATAACTTCAAGGGGCATCACATTACATGAAGCTCCTGAATCAAACATGTAATTGTGAAAAGTCTGTCTTTAATAATCAAAGTAGTATAGAAGGGATCAACATCAAGTTGGGATTCAACAAGGGAGGTGCCTAGATATACTTCAGGGGATTCCCCCAAATTTCCAACATCTGTGGCACTTCCAATTCTTCAATAACATGAGGAATATCAAGATTGTTAACATCTTTTCCCGGGTCACTACCTCCTCCTTAAATCCCAAGTACTCAAATTCTCTTCTTCTATGCTCAGGGATCCTAAGCAACTCAATGATGGGTACAATGACCTTGATCTGGCTCAAAATTTGAGCAATATAATAGGGGTTAAACTTGGGTAAATTTGTATTGAGAGGTATGTTGATGGAATTTTCTTATGGTATGAGGTTCTTTATGGCTTGGGCAAGGTTACTGGGCTCATTGGCATTAGCTCAACTTTTGGTTGGGAAATATTTCTTAGGGATCCTTTGGGATATTATTGAGGAGGGGATTCTTTGGTTTGGGTTTTGGCCCTCCCATTTTGACAATCTTATTTCTTATATTATATTATTTCTCCTAGGCCACCACTGCATTCATTAATAATTATCTATCCTCCTTAGAAGGAATTCCACCATCATATTTATTAATCATCAATGCCCTTAAATATTCAAAATCATGATTGGGAAAGTCAAAATATTGGACCATATCAACTTCAAGATTACTAGTAGAAGGAAGAGGAGATACCCGGTTTATGCAGTCCCAAAAACATTCCATAGTCCTGACACTCAACAATTCAGTAGAAGTAGCTCCTTGTTATGGACTGTCAGGGCATTCCATCATGCACACATTACCAAAAGTAACATCATCATCAGCCTCTTCAATTTATTCATTAAGATCACATGGGGAATGTGGTAAGAAACATTTATCACACCACTCAATAACATGATTTTCTTCTATCATAGAAACTATAGCAGTTAAAGGATCAGGGACCAATTTTTTCTCTCTTGGTTGTTGTTGTTTATTTCCTGATCCCATGGGCCCTTTACCTCTCTCATCCAATCTATGATCACCCATAGGATGATTTCCAATTCTATTTTGACATTTATTTTTGTGTTGGCCTTGAGAACTTTGTCCTGTCCATTTCTTTGCTCTATCAAGTTTATAATATATTGCTTTTATTGCCCTTTCTAGAGTTTTAACAAATTTCATCCAGATCAAATCCCTTTCTTGGTTGAGGATTTTTAGGATTAACTAACTTAACAACCTCAATTTTAGGAGGCTTTCGTGTTGTCTTGATATTATTTTCTATCTGGACTGTCATGGAGAAATCTTATCTCAAAGTCCCAAGGTTTTTGTATCTCAAATAATATAATGATTTATTTTCAAAGGAATCATAATATTTTATCATGCATTACTCATCACTTGGAATCAATGTCATTGGAAATATAGTCAGGGTTTTGTTAAATATGGTGTTAAATTCTTGGACAAGTTCAATGGGGTTCTTCTTGATAATTTTGAATTCTAAGAGGAGAAACCTAGGATCAGTCTTGTCCCCATATTGTAATTTGAAATAGTTTTTCTTCTTATCCCATGAATCAATGGAATTATTTGGTAAGGATTTATACCAATCATGGAAATCCTCTTCTAAGGTGTGAATGAACAATTTAATATACACATCTTCATGTGTAATATCAAATTCCTCCATGATATTAACAAGTAATAAAATTATTTCCTTGAAATTTATGAATTTTTTTCCTCACTTCTTATGGAACTGCATAAGGATAACCTACCATACCGTTAAAATATATGGCCCTGAAATTTTTTACAACAAATGGAACTCTAGGTGGAGGATGGGCCATATAATTCTGAGGAGGTATCCAAGCAGGAGGGTTAAAACCGTATGGAATAGGAGGTCTTTGAGGTAATGGTGTATGATCCTCAAAGTATTGGTCTTTTAATAATTCATTTTCACATAAAACTCTATTAATTCTAAGTGATACATGGGGGAGACAAGGAATACCCTTATAAGTTTCAAATTGTAACATTCCCATTTTAAGACTTTAGAAACAAGGAATTTATTTTTTTACAAAATGTTCTCTGTTCTAAATCATAATTTAGAAAACACATTCAAATTCCAAACTATCCAATAACAAAAATTATATGCAATTGTAATGAATCGGTGTAATTCAATCTCTCATGTTATTCAAGAATGTGTAAATGAAGTATACTTAGTTTATTTACCCTATTATGGGTACTCAAGTGATCCATTTAATATCCTATCTCGAATATTTTTAATGATATTCATCTTAAATCCTACTTCTTAAACTAAGTGACATAGGACAACACAACCAACATCTTGCGATACTTAAGCCAAAGATTTAAAAATGTTTTCATGTTTGCATTCCTAGATGACATACTCATCAAATGGAATAAGTCCTTCACTACACTTGATTTGTTATCTAGATTGGTCTTTATTGATCTATACCAATCCACGTGATTCAAAGTATATCCCTATATAAGGTTAGCAGCATACCCTAGTGTGTGGGACTTCCGACACTCACTAAGGGTACATAGATATACTCAAGTGACTCACATTGATTACATGTGTCTAGTTATCATAAGTCATCAGGGGTTGACTCTGAAACTAGGTCATGTTATTATCCCTACATAAGGAAGAACATTGATCAGGTCAAGAACTTATGTTAGTCTAATTGAAATTTTTTTGAAGAGTATTAAAACATGTCAACTACAATGCAATAACCTCGTAACAACTCCTGTAGTTATGAAAGTAGTTCACTAAATTTGGTGTGTGTCAACATCCAACTGAGTATCCTCAACTAGATAAACATAACTTAAAGTGAATTTGATGTTATATTAAATCCATCTTAAAATTTAATGTCAACATCCTTAATGATTCAAGCATGTTCTTTAACCTATCATATTACAATTTATAACTATATTAGAGGTAGGTAAGCAGATAAAATATGCTTCCCAACATATTTATTTTCTTGCATTAGTTTACAATTTATCTGATACCGCTTGCAACCAAAAGGGACATTAAGTCTCTTTTATACATAAATGTGATTGAGCTAATTAATTTCCATTTTTAGATTAAGAAAATCTACATAAGGAAGAACATTTGCACCCATTCACCTTTTTTTATTTATGTCTAAGTAATTTAATAACTTAATCCTAATGTATTCCTTCAATGGATTTTCCCCTTTTTCCTATTTCATGCGCTAATGCCCAATGAGGAAAAACACAATTCCTTTCTCCATAATTAATTCAAATTACATATGTAGAATTATAAACAAGGTTATAACACATACATCCATGTAAATTAATTACAAACCCTTTTGCAATGATAGAGTGTCATGAGATTATTAACTTTATAAGTTGCATCCCATCTAGAGAAACCTTTCCAACGCAAACAACTCAAAATCCTATCCAAGCCACTCGCATAATATTTAAGTATGTGAACTACTTTCCTAAATCAGAGCAATACTTATCATTTCAATCAAATTCAAGCCAAGAAATTCTTTATACAAGTATTAACATAATTCAAACATCTTTTATTCATCAGGGAAGAGTGATACATTTGCTAAGTCCAAACAATTCATACATCAAAAATTTCCAAACAACATCACATATAGCACATAATGTCAAAACAACATCACCTATTCTTTTCTCATTACACTTTATTTTCATTAAGTACATCTTAGTAATGAAACCCCCTTTTATTTTATCAAAGTAAAGATTCAGTCTTCAAATAAAACAAAGTAACTTAAAATAAGTCTTTCTCCTTTCATATTTTCCATAGTCCATCTGCAAAATTGCTAGCATGGGTCAGTTCATTGAATTGAGCATGATAAGCACTAAATCATTAAAACAATGTGCTTTTAGCTAACTATTTCATAAAAAGAACCCTGCTATTATGAAATAGTCTAGGAAGCAAAAATAGAAAGATTCAACCAAAAAGGAGATTACAATTCCAATTAAAAAGAGAGAGAAAGAGATATGCTTCAAATCAAAACAAGGTTAGGTCATGAAATAAAACAACTTTATCCTTCCTTCCTATTTTCCTTTTATCAAAAGAATTTAAATAGTAAGTTAAGAGAATTAAACATTCATCTGATCCTCACTATTACTTTCTTGTATTTCATTTTAAGTTCCTCACTCAGTTAAACCTGTTTATCTAAAGAAGGTAACTACCTAAACTATCTTTTAGGCATAACTCAACAGTGAAACATTTATAAACATTACTTTTCATCCAAATATTTCATTAACCTACATTCATCCTAAAGTCTGAGATTCCATCAATCAAATCTAAAAATCATAAGAATTAAGTTAGGATAATCCAAATCATCATAAAATTTAATGTGTCCCTGCTTGCGGTATCCTAATACTCAAGCTCAGAATTTGGAATCAATTTCCAATTAAAATCCGAAACAAGATGCATCATACCTTAATCAAAATAAGGTTTCCTTTAACAATAAAACGAGTTAAGCTTAGATCCTAAAAAGCTACACCATTTATATTATTACTCTAAATGGGTAGAATGGTTAATTTTATAATTTATACCAACTCAATAATCCATCCAAATATTTTCAACTTTAGTTATACTTCCCTAAAAACATTCTCCATTCAATCTTATCAAATAGTCAAGAAGTTGCATAAACGTAATAGACCAGAGAAGGGACAACAAATTTACCAAGTTTCATAAGCTGTAAGAACATTAAAGGAAGGAGAGAGAGACAGATTACAAAATTCACAACTCCTTGAATGGTTAAAAGAGGACACTAAGTAACCAAGAACATATAATGACAAAGGTTAGTTAACTAATGACTCAAACAAAAATATCAAACAGCAATTTACTCCAGTTCGAACAAATTAAACACAAAAATCTAGAAGAAAGGAAAGAAATGAAGAATGACACCATTCCATTACCTTTCATCATTCAAGGAGACAATTTTGATAGCCTCAACTCCCACTTTGTGATAACAAGAAATTCATTTCCCCAAAAGACTCCGAGAGGAAAGAAAGAGATGAACAGAAGGTTAAGTTTGAAACAGACTTCCTATAACTCAAATCCTTAAAGGAAAATAAGTATGCAATATGATATAACCAAAACATGAGCCAATTTTCAATTTTCATAAAGAAAGCATTTTCCTGAGTTGTGAAAGAACAGAAACCAAGTTTAATGGCTTGAGAGGCCTAATAAACATGCCAAAAACAAAACATCAAATCAAGATTGACAGAGTAGTCAAGAAGTTCAGGGTAACAACAATAATTAACTATAGTAACCAATACTCAATAGATGTTTCCCCTCTTAACACCGAGTGTAATAAATTCATTAGTTACCCAAAGACACAAATGATTAGAAACAATATATCATATCCCCTTAGTTACTTCCAAAATCAAACTTCATAAAAAAACAATTATTCATTTCAAGATATTAACACGAGATATTATTTTGTAGGTCTTAAAATAATAACCAAAAGAACTTATGCAAGTCCATGTAGATGTTAAATCGATTACCAAGAAAAACCCACAATAATTTATCCTTCTGCAACACACATAGGGTCAAAAATTTTGTAGTAGGACGAATAAACACAAACCATAATCACAAAATCAAAGAAAATGATAAGATTCAAGACATTCTTATCATTTTGAAGTCTTATTTCAATAATAAAAAAGGAAACATTAAGGACATTATACGTACCCAAAATTGTAAGGTACTGTACTGCCAAAACAACGTGACACGTGCCCCAATGATGATACAGGTCTCCTCGCAAGGTGTTCGGGATCCGAAAAAGCTCTCCAAGTATGCGTTAACATCCCACATGCCCCGCTTAGCCCCGTGTGCTTTGTTTTTCTCTTTTCCCCTCTTTTCTTGGCCTTTCGCTCTTCATCGACGAAACCGCCGACTGAACAGGCGGCGGTCCTGAACCGCCACCTGCTCGAGCAAATGTCCTTTACATGTTTTCCAAAAGCTCTTTTAACACGACTCACGTAAATTCAACATTTTACCAGCTTTCTTTCACCGCCATAAGCTTGCATTTATGATTCTGGTTCCTTGGAATAGTGTTTTGCCATTATTTATAGTTTAAGAGTTCTATTAGGTTTTTACCTTAAGTAAATGCAAATGCTATAAATAGTTGGCTTGTGCTCAAGTAAATGGCCCCTCAAAATTTGCCTCTGATTTCTCTTTGCAATAGGTTTAGTCTTCCTTGTTCTTAGAATGCTTAGTTCCTTTCATTGCATGCTTAGTTAGCATTGTTTTACTATTGGTAAGCCACATATCCATCTTGTGCAAGTAGTACTGTCATTTCATCCAATCCATTGGAGTAGAAAAGATTAGGAAGCCATTAAAGTTGCAAGTTTTTCCCCTCAAACAGGATAGTTTCAGGTTCTGGATGCTTTATGTTGCATGACTCGCAATAGATCCCACTAGGAATTGCATAAGCAAATCTCTGTACTCTTGCGCTATCCCTCTCCTACTCGCATTGTATTCAGTTAGTGTTCTGAGCTACCTTTATCCCAATATCTACTTCTGTTGATGTTAGCATTACACACTTTTCTGGATCCACGTGAACACGAAGGAACGAGGAGATCACACTGAGGGGACAAGATCACACACACCATCGGATTTGCCACTATTCTGCAGAATCCAGGTTCTAGCTTTCAAAGTTCTAGTTAGAATCATATCAAATAGAGTATTTAATTGCTTTATTTCAGTTAATTCTACTCTCGATATTGCTAGGGAAGCTATGGGGATTGATAGTTTCTGAGAAACTATGATTCACTCCTCACTTTTGAGGTAGGATCAAGAGTCTTCCAAATAGATTAGATAAGCTATTTTATTGTTTAGAATAGATCTACAAATTACACAGACATGATAGCTACAATCGCTTATTTTGTTTGTTTTAAAATTGATTATTTTAGTTTTCGTTTCTAGATATTTTAAATAGCTGCTTTCTTAAATTCGTAAAGCTCATCATAAAACACAAAAAAATAGAGAAGTTATATATGCTATAGATATACTTCACATAGTTAAATTTTATTTTACTATAGTTCACTTTACTTTGTTGCTTTTATATGACAATCACGGGACCTAGAGAGCCTAGGGAATACGTATTCGAGCCAATCATACCTCAGCCCAATCTCATCACAGTGATAACTGATATAGATCAAAATCTTAGGATTCAAGTCTTCCGAACAACGATAAGCTTGCAACAAATCAATTCCCAGTTGAGTGGACTAAACATAGAAGATGACCAAGCACACACGTTTTGGTCGAATCAACCGAACTATAGATTACCCTAGACAACATTCATATGACTGTAGAAGGGTTCAAAAGAGAACAAACCTTTGGTTGTGATCCTTTGGTCCCATAGCCAGATGTAGGAGACACTCTTCTAGATATAGATACCAGCCTAAGAATCTAGGTTGCACGAATGCCTGTAAGATATTCTGAGAAAATCACACAGTTATTGATCCTAAATATAGAACTCCGAGAAAGCATACGATTCTAGATATTAGGGACTAGGAATTGATTTCATGCATGACCATAACAGTCCACAAAAATTAAGAATCTACGGTTGTGACCCACAAATCCCACACCCAACGAATCCACGGGAGGATTAGACATGACACTGGCCTATGCACACTAGTATTCCGGTCTACTCCACTTCTTCTGTCATCATCATTGAACAATTATCCTTGCTAGACACAATAGCTAACAGAGCTAGGGAATTCTAGACTAGGCCAAAGAATCATCCATAGAATTGGCTATATTTACCATCCACCATATGACCTTATCTAGAGATGTATACGAAACTATCCCAGGTCATTTTCCACGTATTCCACAACATATAGATCGAATCACGCCAGAGCTCGATATTAATTGGAGCCTTTGAGCAGTCATCCTTGCTAACCGATCTATCACACCGCCTTCAAGTTAGGAGGGCCTTATTTTCCTTAGACTCATAAATTCCGCTAGTGCGTATTGAAGACATTAGATTTCCTAACTAATTTGTCTCGCATCCCATATATATTCCATCCCCACCAGCTGTCTCAGCATGACCTTGGGAGGTCGGGTGCGAGGAAGAGTAGCTTGTAGATTCCCACGCTCGCTTGTCACTTTTCCATCGTATAAAATTGGTGAACCCGACGTGAAACATACAATTGTTTCACCTTCTATACCTCATCAGCCTTCACATCAGCTTCACCAACAAAATTGGTGAACCCGACGTGAACTTCCTACTTTCTAGTTTGGAGTCATATTATTACGTGTTCTTCCAAGATTAGTATACTTTTCATCTTTTCCACCTCATTGGCTTTCACCATCACCTTCGCTCCTTCCCATTATTCTACGGGTATTCATATACCCCCCGAATATGTCGGGATTCGATGCATATGGCAGACCCCTCTTGGGTCTTGAGGCATACTACGCCCAACAAAATAGACAATCATCACCCTCACTCTCAATATGGGGTGACAACTATTCAACTAACTAGTTGTCAACACAAACTCCAAGGATCAGATATAGCTTGTCCTTCCAAATAGAGGAGTTGGAACAACTTGCTCAAACACAACAAATAGAGCCTTCAGGCTTGAATAACATGACATTCACCGGAGAATCTGGTTCATCTCCTCAGATGCTACTTAGACCACAAATTAGTAGACAATCAGACTCATACCGAGGTTTAGACAATGAATATTTAGTACGTTATGCCAGGAACAACCAATGTTCTCAAAGTATGTATCCACTTGTAGGAGGTTTACAAACACAAACCAAGGTCTCTTTTCAAGAAAATACCTCTATGCCACTGCATATAGGAAATGCCCTCAGAGAAACTTGGCAGGGCAATGATCAGTTCATAGTGGGGTATCATAGACCTATACAACACCATGATATACAACAAACGCCACCAAGGCAGAATATCATGACTTCACCAAATGAAGTCATTTCAACGTTGGTAGAAAAAGTGAGAGGGTTAGAACTTGCTCAAGAAAATCACCATTCTCAATTCATACAAACAGGAAGTTCCAATCCTCCACACCATCCTAGCCAAGTAGATCTCCTCACAGGAGTAGGCACGTTAGGCATGACTCCTCAGTATTCACAACAAACGCCAACTAGACCCACCATCTCTAGCACTATTCCTCCCGGTCTAGTACAAAACAATCCATTCATGGACAGTACCCCATCATACTTAAACATGTACTCCAAATCACCACAAGGGGATATGTTCTCCTCTCCTGGCATGTTTTCTCAAACACAGGTGCTCCCTTATGCCCCTACCAATGCATATGCTATGCCGTACCAACAACCCATTCCACCGCCGCTCCCTCAACAGGCACCTTCTATGGTCGAAACATATGCGATAGGGACTTAGAATATTTGAAAGAGCCCTTGGATTTCACCATACAAAGCGTCATGCTTCCAAGACCTCTCCCCGATTTTCCCAAATACAAAGGCGAGGGAGATCCAAATGCACATATCAAAGCTTACGCTACAGCCATTTGAGAACTACTCCCATGGGATGGGGTTGTTGCTAAAATATTCCCAAAAACCTTGGAAGGCATCGCTCTCGATTGGTATTATAGAATACCTGAGGCTTCCATACATTCATTCAAACAACTCGTGTCAGAGTTCATCAAGGCCTTCGACATGAACAAATTATTAAGAACAGGAATTAGGAGTTCTTACACATCAAATAAGAACACAACAAATCATCACCCATTTCATTCAAAGGTGGCGTACGCTTCTTTATTCTTCGGTAAGTGCTCCCAACATGGATCAAATGGAACTATGTGATTTATTCCTTCATTCTCTTAGTAGAGAAGTGAAGGAAGAAGTCCAGAATTTCCCATTAAGAACTTATGATGAAGTACTTGAGAGTGCTCTTCGAATAGATCAAGTGGAAATTGACAGTGGTCACAAAACATATGGAGTAAATGGGAGGTTAATCTTCCCCAACCGAACACTACAACTTATCCTACTACCACAAACGTCAATCAAGGAGCTAAAATCCTTAACAAAAATCGGGGTGTAAGAACAGATGGAGTAACCGACCAGCATAAGAAGGTAAATGTTGTCAATACTCCATCACAAATAAACAACCAACGAAACAACAACTTTACCCCAACAATCAATACAGTGGATTTTAACCATCCAAAACAACAACAACAGAAAAATCCTATACAGGGTCCAAGCCAAAATTCAACTAGGTACCAAAACCAAAATTCAAACCAAAAACAAAAAACGCAAAATTTTAATAGACAATGGTTTGATCAAAATTTTGGGCCACAATACACATCAAACCAACAAACTAGGAATTAAAATCCTAATTTGTATTGTGGTTTCCACAAAATTCGGGGCCATGACACTAGAATGTGCCATGACTACAATAAATTCATGCAACGCTTGCCAGATGAACAAAAACAACTTTTCATGGATATGTTCTTGGCAGATCCTACGTCACCAACATCAAATACCTTTTCAGGGGCAGTTTCCCCTCAAAACGCACCCCTGAAGATCTTTAATGATCCACTCCCAAATCACGATAACAACAGGCTAAATCTAACTGGGACGAACAAGGGTGTAATGACAGGAAACAACGATCATGAAGCCTCGACCTCGCTAAATCCATTAGTTGCACCACAACTAGGAAGTCAGCCACGACCTAAGGTAGTCGGTTTAGTGGAGTTAGACACTGAGCTACCCATCGAAGCTATAACAAGGACGCGAGAGTATTTCTCTCAGCCAAGTCCAAGCCACCTACCAGAGGCGGATGACATCCAACAAATCGTAGACAAACCTGTGGGTGCCTATGATTTAATTAATGACCTAACAAAAACCTTCTCACACATTTCATTCTTAGACTTACTAAAGAACTCTCCTTCCCACAGGGTTGCTCTTTTAGAAGCATTAGGTTTAGGTCATCTAATTAACATCACTCCACCGCCTGAAACACAGGTAAATCATGTGGACTTTGATGTTCATCCTCCAGGGCAGGCGGATAGGGATGTCAAATTCATATTCGAGATAAACAAAATGCCGACAGATGCTGAGATCACACATCGAGGTGATCCATCCTTACATTTGCAAGTATGGGTTTATAACAACTATGTAAAGTGTGTGATGATAGACGATGGGGCAGTGGTTAACATATTCCCCTTCTCTTTCCTCCAAAAGCTAGGGTATGGAGAAACCAATTGTTCCACAACTCGTAACACACTAAGGGGCTATGATAGTCTTAAAGCCACCTCGGTTGGAACTATAATATTACCGGTCACCTTAGGACCCAAAACCATCTTGACTGAGTTTTATATTATAGATCGGGAAACTAACTATAATATGATCCTCGGCCGACCATGGATACACCACATGAAGGCAATCCCTTCTACATTATTTCAAGAAGTAAGGTTTTTACATTTAGGAAAGGTATTCTGGCCAAAGGTGATCCAAAACCATTTGATGTACACTTAGCTCACTTAGAGAAAAGACCAGGGCGTACACTCGGAGTTTGAACTCCCAACAAACCAACTTAATAAGCCTATCGACACAAAAACAAAAGAAAAGTTGGTACCTACGACGGATCTTGAAACTATGAGCCTAGCTAGCTAAAGCAACCCCAACCCCTAAAGATGAGGCTAAAACTGCAGTAGAAGCGATTGTCATTAGGAACTATTGCAAAAATCATTGAATTGCTAGAAAATGATCTACCAATATTCTTACCATTCGATTCAGTAGGCATAGGGTATTCCCTAGGCATTGGCTCTCTTCCAGCAGAGGATCTCTGTATGGTGGAAGTGGAATATGCAAACACAACAGATATCCCAGCATCCATATTCCCAGTCAAATATTGGACACTCCATTATGATGGAGCTAGATGTCGTTACGGAGCGGGGTGGGTATAATCTTTACTTCCCCTAAAGGAAAAGTCTTACCTTTTGCCTTTAAACTAAATTTCGAGTGCACAAATAATGGCACTGAGTACGAAGCCCTCCTCCTTGGCCTCATCTTAGCTAAGAGAATTGGTGTTGATAACATCAGAGTCTTAGGAGACTCGCAATTAGTAGCAAACCAAGTCTCTGAGGTATATGAAACCAAAGCCGAGCACTTACAACTTTACAAAAAAGTTGTATTAGATTTAAGCAAGGAGTTTGACTTCATATCAATTGAAGCAATCCCACGAGAGAAAAATCTTCTCACCGATTCAATAGCAACTTCAGCATCACGTTTTACTCCAAGCAATGAGTTAGAGGATACCCATTTCATGGTATCCCTTCGTGATGAACCATTGATAAAAACAATGACAAATTCTCTTTTAAACAGAAATGAATCTACTATCCTAGACCATGTTGATAGTGATATGGCCACTTTGGATTACTTAAACACCTATGCGGCACTACATCTCTCCTATCGTATGATAGATTTGTCCTTAATCCCACATTCGTCTTCCTACTTTGGAAATCCCATGATGGATCTTCCCTCACAAATGGAACCTAGCATATGCACAGTAGAAAATGGGGATGATTTGGATTTACCTCTAGCACCACCTGAGTTTGAAGAGGGTAACGCCTCTTTGATCGAAGAAACAATTGATATTAACATCGAACGGAAGACGAACCAAGGATATTGAAACTAGGGTCCTCGTTAACCCCAGAGGAAGTAGAAATACACACTCGGATCCTCAAAGAACATCAGAAGGAATTTGCATTTAATTATAAGGAAATGACAGAGTTAACCCACATCACAAAGTGCAACCTCACCACTAAATCTGATGCAAAGCCGCTTAAACAAAAATCGAGACCCATGAAACCCAAGGTAGCTCTCATGGTAAAAGAGGAGGTAATAAAACTCCTCCAAGTAGGATTCATCAAGCCAGTCGATTACTCCCAATGGGTATCTAACATCATTCCCATTCTCAAGAAGAATGGAAAGATACGCATCTGCATAGATTTCTGAGACATCAACAAAGTGTGTCCTAAAGATGACTTCCCGTTGCCATCCATTGATGTCATTGTTGATGCAACAGCTGGGTTTGAACTTTTGTCTCTCATGGATGGATTCTCGGGATACAATCAAATCAAAATATCTGAACAAGATCAAGCTAAAACCACATTTATAACTCCTTGGGGAACTTATTGCTATGCTGTCATGCCATTTGGTCTCAAGAATGCTGGTGCTACATACCAACGAGCTATGACATATATATTTCATGATTTAATTCATAAAATCATGGAATCCTACGTAGATGACTTGTTAGCTAAGGCCAAGAAGCATTGTGACCATCCGGAAGTACTCCGAGTCATTCTCTCATGTCTGATAGAATATGGAATCATGCTAAATCTAGAAAAATGTGTCTTTGGTGTAACAGGAGGGAAGCTCTAGGTTACAAAGATATCGTCATGATGGATAGATGTTAACCCAACCAAAATTCGGGCTATCCTCGAAATGTTCCACCTTCGGATGAATCTAGAATCAGGTCATTTCTCAGAAAGTTGGGTGCAATCCGAAGATTCATCCCAGAATTAAGCTTCGCCATTCATCCAATCAACAATTCACTCAAGAAAGATTATAGAATTGATTGGAATGAAGAATGTAATTTAGCTTTTGATGCGATTAGGTGTTTCTTGTTATCACCACCTACGCTAATGGCACCTAAGCTAGATCACTCATTAATTCTATACTCACGAGCTACCAATGTCTCGCTAGCCTGCATGCTGGCTCAAGAAGATGATGACAAGAGAGAACGTGTGATTTATTTCATCACCGAATGTTGCTCGACTATGAAACACGTTACACACAAGCGAGAACAAAATTCCTCGCCATAGTCTTTGCAACCAAACACCTAAGACATTATATGCTAAATCAAGAAACAAGGGTCATGGTAAAAACGACCATTTACGAACTTTCCACACACAAGGGTCCTTATCTAAGAAGGCTGGATGTTTTATAACCTTAATGGGAGAATTCGAATTAACATTTGTAAATCAGAAGTCAGTTAAAGGAAAAATCATCGTAAATTGGTTAGCTGATAACCCATTAGATGGAGGCAATCTAGTAGATTTAGATTTTTCAGATGAGTGTGTATACTACATCGAAACCTGACCTTCTATCTCTGAGTGTCCCTGGTACACTGATATCATTAATTATATCATGGACCATACATATCCAGAAGGAGCTACACTGCAACAAAGAAGGCGGTTACGTATTATCATAGCTAAATAAATCATTATAGACCAAGTGCTCTATCGGAAAGCATTCGATGGAATGCTCCTAAGATGTGTCGACACAGAAGAATCCAAGAAGATTCTCCATGAATCCCACAGTGGAATGTGTGGAGGCCACTTCGGTGGTCATGCCACCATTCGTAAAATACATCGAATGGGCTATTTATGGCCTACTCTAGAACACGACGCAGTAGAGTTCGTACGTAGGTGTCATAAGTGCCAAGAATTCTCCCATGAGATCCATATGTCGACACAAGCTCTACAACCAATCGCTACTCCATGGCCCTTTTCTACATGGGGCCTAGATTTAATAGGGAAATTCTCTCCCTCGTCCATAGATGGCCATAATTTTATAATCACAGCCACCAAATATTTTACCAAATGGGTAGAGGCTATGCCTCTTACTACTGTACCTGGTTCTGTAATCGCCAAGTTCATTTTGAACCAAATCATTTACAGGTACGGTATCCCGCAAATCATTATCTCCGATAATGGAACTTCTTTTAAAAATGAAGAGGTTCACGAGCTATGCAATAAATTTAAAATAAGCCATCATACGGCTTCCTTGTATTACCCTCAAGCCAACGGACAGGCTGAAGTGACGAATAAAACACTAAAAGCCATTCTCCTTAAAATGGTAAAAGAAAACAAATGAGATTGGCACTTGAAGTTATATCTAGCCTTATGGGTCCACCGAACCTCAATAAAAACACCAACGGGAGCAACTCCTTTCTCATTAGTATTCGGGCAGAGGCAGTTCTCCCACTCGAGGTTGAAATACCCAATCTCTCGCATTTCATTACAAGGGATTCTGGATGAAGATGCTTACAGGGAAGCACGTCTCTCCCAATTAGAAAGCCTAGATGAAGCTAGGTTAGATGCTGAGCAATGACATAGAGTCTATGCTAACCAGATGTGCTAGTAATATAACAAGAAAGTCTATGAACACGACATATATGAAGGTGATCTAGTTCTAAGGCTAGACAGCCGAATCGACAAGAAGACCGGCGAAGGAAGGAAATTCTGGCCTAAATGGTTGGGCCCATACCGAGTCATGAAGGACTATGGAAATGGTGCATACCTCTTATGTATGCTAGAAGGTGAGGAATTTGGTGAAACAGTCAATTCCCTACACCTCAAGTGGTTCTACGCGTAAGCAGCTAGCACTACTTATATATCTATCTACATTACATTTTCATATAGATTAGGATCATATTGTCCACTTGTTTCATACACAAATTGTGATCAAGGAATCTATTCTCAAAGCAATTCATTACAAACTCATGATGTTGTTGGCATAAACTTTCTAATCGTACCTCTCCATTTTCATGATATCATCAAATTATCTCGAATCATTTTATCAAATAAAGCTAGACATGACAAAGTCTTAACGGTAACCATACCAAGATCTGTAAGTTTATTCTCACTTTTGGTTTCTTCTTAGGGTAGGTGTCTTGCCTATGGTCTGTTCTAGAAGCTTCATGGTGTCACATCTATCCCATATGTATATCTCTTTGGAAATAAACACATACTGACATTTTACTCAAATAAACAAGTCAAACATTGATCAAACAGAAAATTTTAATTTTACACATTTCCTTACCCCACCAACCTTTGGTGATGAGCTTGTGTCTCTTACTAGTGACGTAGGGTTGGGAAAGGATGGAAATTCCCTTACTCACCTATGTTTTTCCCACGGTGATAAACCCACGCTTCTTACTAGTAGCATGGGGCAAAGTGTAGGGGGTCCTCTTGACAAATAAATGCAAAAGGTCATACACAAACAATTCAAACTTTGAAACTTTGAGTCAAAAACAAATGAATCAGATGTTCAAAATCCCAAGAGAGTTAAAATCCTAAAAACCCAGATTTTGTCTACTATGTGGCCATCTACGGGTCTAAGTCTAGATAAACCACAAAGTAAGCTACATCCAAAACTATGAAGTCACTCGAGTGGAGTAGACTTGTGGTGTCCTAATTTGGTTCCGCCAAAGCTTTGTCTATCTTTCATCACTATCATTTCACTACACCTCATAACTTGTGCCCTTCCCAACTCTTGGTGATAAGCCCTCGCATCTTACTAGTTGCGTGGAGTTGGGGGTAGGGGCAGGTTTATTTGTTCATCGTACCGGTTTATTTTCATCACTTTCCCAAAACAAACATGAAGTATCCGAAATTGCTTACAGAAACTAAGATTCAAAATCACATTATATCTACATTATCATATATCAGCATCATGAAACACAAAAGGAAAGTAAAACACTTGCATCATTTGTTCACCATTGCATATATTCTAAAAAGAAACATATAAACATACATCATAGCATACATGAGGAAACTGGAAATAGAAAGAAAGCCATGAATGCCAAGATTTTGATCCAGAACGAATACATATATATAAATGATCAACATTTATATACAATGTCATCATGCACTAAGCATGGTCAAAACACTCAAAGAGCCCGGGATATACAAAAGAATATATAGTACAAAATCTACGAGAGCCAAGTGGCTTCTCAATCCCTATGATACCCCTCTAAAGGTGCACACCCACACCTAGGACTCTGGCTACGCCAGCGCTCTGAATGCACGGAGGGCTCAGGATCCCGAGGGGCAGCCGCAGTCTCACCATGAGAATGGCTCCTCATCAAGTGCTCAGCTGTTCTGTACCCCGCTAACTTTGTGCGAAGGGTCGATACCATCTTGGCCACGTGCCAGACTGTAGCGAAGACGTCGGGATGTCTGCCTGCTATTGAAGGCTCCCGGCAAATCCACGAACAGCTCTGTGTGGGTCCTCTCCATGGGGATCATCAGGGTATCAGTGCATACCCTACGAATCAAGTCCTGCCACTCATCGGCGGTCTCTGCAAACCAAGGAGAAAAATTAGAAACCAAATAGGAGATTAGAAATCCAAGATAAAACACAAGGAGAGATAGTAACTAAAATGATCTTAAATTAAACAAACACTAGAAGGGAGAGAGGGTAACTTACTCGGATCACCAGGCCTCCAAGATGGATCTATGGGATTAGCACCCACCACGGATGCCGCTACCGACTGAGGGGCTGCTCCTGTGGCTGGAGCAACGTAACACCCCACAATGGACTCATCCTCCCCATGGCCTTGGGAGAGTGGCTCCTCTGAAACTAGAGTCACCCTCTCTGCACTCTGCTCGGCCCTCTCCACCTGCATGATATCCTGGGTATCGTGCCACTCAGGATCACTGTCCTCGGTCTCCTCCTCTGTCTCTCCCCGTAAACTCCTCAGACTCGGAGTCTACCTCAATGGGGTCATTGTTACTATGGGTAGGACCCGCGGCGATCTGAAGCAAAGGTGCCTGAGGCGCACCGGCTCTCCCTCTGGCACGAACTATCCTCCTGGCTGTAATAGGAATGCCAGGAGTAACCACTGTCCAACCCCGGCCTCTAGGCCCCCCTCTGGCCTCTCGGACTGATCTATATACTAGCACCACTGGGGGAAGCATACCCATGTATGGTAAGCCAAACTGCTGATGAACATAGCCAAAAGGGTGCATCTCTACTCACCCCACTCTATCAATAAGCTTCCTTGTCCTAGAGCGGAGATCAAGGTAAGAGCCTCCTCGCCCTATATGCCTGCCATAGTATAGTATGGTGTGGCATCCATGTCAGCAGTAGTCAGGGAGGCAACTGGCTAATGAGGTGCTCTGAGCACCAACATGTCTGTCCATCTGGCTGCCCTCACAGCTCCAGGATCTGCCACCTCCACACCCCTGCCATAAGGGATGAAATGCTCATAGACCCAACTCATGACTAGGGTCGGGTGGCTCAAGGACTACCCCTATAAACGGACCACCCTAGTATAAGTCATGGTAGGTGGTCCCAAGAATGTCTACTCCCCAGGCATATATCCAACCATACCCCTCTATCTGTGTAATAATGGGGGACCAACAGTATAGTAATGTATCTCCTCCCTTGTCCCCGATTAGTCTCGAGGCAAGGATCCCCATGATGGCCTGGCAAAGTAGGGGGATGGGAAAAGAAGGAATGGATCGAACTCTAACCCCCTTCTTCGACCCCGTAGAGATGATTGCATCTCCCATATATGTGGCCCACTGTGCAATCTATGCCCGTGAACCTGCCGTCTTTAGGGTGAGACGTCTCCCGATGATCGGGATCCCCATAATACGATAGACGTCCTCCGAAGTAATAGTCCACTCACCGTGGAACCTTGGCAATCGGAAGGTGTTCCAATCTACATCCTAGTATGAGAACAAATCACAAAGGATGTGACTAGATGGTGTAACGTGGGGCACGCATGAAATGCATAGTATCCCAGCCCACCGAAGAGTGTCCTCCTCATCCTATGAGAGGGCATCTAGTACCCCTGGGAGCCAATCACACTCCCTCTCTCAAATCCACTGGATATACTCCTCTCTCGCCTACATACACCCAAAAACACACAAAACAGAGAAAGTTAGCATCCAAGTAATACTGGAAAAATCATGAAAACACGTAGAAATGCTAAAAATACAAACATAATCTCAAATAGATGTTCCTTTTGCATTACGTAAAAACCGCCGCCCTGAGCGGGAGGTGGTTTTATGTAATCGCCGCCCGAGCAAGGTGGCGGTCATGTAACCGCCACCCTAGGCGGGCGCAGCGGTCGTGGTCGAAAACCCACGCGAGTTTTTAAGCTTAAAAATCCTAAAAAGTGCAAAAAATGACCATTTTACCTAAAAATAAAACCTACCCAATAGGCGCCCCCCCTAGATGGACCTTTTGAACCTAACATTTTCAAAAATTACCCCCCATGACAAAGTATTTAGCATTTCAAATTTAAGGGGGTAAAAAGGATAAACAGAAGAAAACCAACCTATGATCTCGTGTGTCGATGTTCCACACGTGGAGGCATGATCGCTATCTCGTCATGGACGTTTCAACTCTACTCATGCAAGAAACCGTCACCGTGGGTCCCAGAGCTCAAAATCAATCAAATCAACTCGCACAAATGAATAGGAAAATGGGCCCACTTTCATATATATAGCGCCCTGATTCATTTTAAATGACTTTTCACAGGTTTGGAGCACCGATGGAGGTAAGTTCCTATCCCCGCACAAATGGTACGTTCTCATTCCCTATTATTTTAGCATTTATTTTTCAAACTATTGTGTCTATCTGCACTTGAGTTCTCTTTTCATTTTGCGCAACAGAAATTTTGGATGGCGTCATTTCAACACACGGATGTATCAGGTATAACTTCTAACTTTCCATTTCGGGACCGCCATACTCGGACCCACCATTTTACACCTCTTCATGGCTAAAATGCTTCTCTGAGGGGGCAATATGTACGTACCCAAAATTGTAAGGTATTGTACTACCAGAACAACGTGACACGTGCCCCAATGATGATACAGGTCTCCTCGCAAGATGTTCGGGATCCAAAAATCTCTCCAAGTATGCATTAACATCCCGCATGCCCCGCTTAGCCCTCGCGTGCTTTGTTTTTCTCTTTTCCCCTCTTTTCTTGGCCTTTTTCTCTTCAGTGATGAAACCGCCGCTTTGCCTGGGTGGCGGTCTCGTGACCGCTGCCCTAAATAGGGTGGCGGTCCTATAACCACCGCCCTGCTCAAAGCGGCGGTCCTTTACGCATTTTCCAAAAAGCTCCTTTAACATGACTCATGTAAATTCAACATTTTACTAGCTTTCTTTCACCGCCATAAGCTTGCATTTATGATTTTGGTTTCTTGGAATAGTTTTTTTCCATTGTTTATAGTTTAAGAGTTCTATTTGGTTTTACATTGGGTAAATGCAAATGCTATAAATAGTTGGCTTGTGCTCAAGCAAATGGCCCCTCAAAATTTGCCTCTGATTTCTCTTTGCAATAGGTTTAGTCTTCCTTTTTCCTAGAATGCTTAGTTCCTTTCATTGCATGCTTAGTTAGCATTGTTTTACCGCTGGTAAGCCACATATCCATCTTGTGCAAGCAAGATCTTGTCATTTCATCCAATCCATTGGAGTAGAATAGCTTAGGAAGCCATTAAAGTTGTAGGTTTTTCCTCAAACAGGATAGTTTTAGGTTCTGGATGCTTTATGTTGCATGACTCGCAATAGATCCCGCTAGGAATTGCATAAGCCAAGCTCTCTACTCTTGCGCTATCCCTCTCCTACTCGCATTGATTTCATCGGTGTTACGAGCTACCTTTATCCGAATATCTACTTGATGATGCTAGTATTACACGCTTTTACGGATCCACGTGAACACGAAGGAAAGAGAAGATCACACTGCGAGGGGACAAGATCACACACACCATCGGATTCTCCACTATTCAGCAGAATCTAGGTTCTATCTTTCAAAGTTCTAGTTAGAATCATATCAAATAGAGTATTTAATTGCTTTATTTCAGTTAATTCTACTCTCGGTATTGCCAGGAAGCTATGGGGATTGATAGTTTCGAGAAACTAAGATTCACTCCTCACTTTTGAGGTAGGATCGAGAGTCTTCCAAATATATTAGATAAGCTATTTTATTGTTTAGAATAGATCTACAAATTACAGACAGAGATAGCTACATCGGTTATTTTGTTTGTTTTAAAATTGATTATTTTAGTTTTCATTTCTAGATATTTTAAATAGCTACTTTCTTAAATTCGTAAAGCTCATCAAAAAACACAAAAAAATATAGAAGTTATATAAGCTATAGATATACTTCACATAGTTAAACTTTATTTTACCGTAGTTCACTTTACTTTTTGCTTTTGTATGACAATCACAGGGACCTAGAGAGCCCAGGGAATATGTATTCGAACCAATCATACCTTAGCCCAATCTCATCACAAAGAATAACGATATAGATCAAAATCTTAGGATTCAATTTTTCCAAACAACGGCAAGCTTGCAACAAATCTATTCCCGGTTGAGCGGATAAACGTAGAAGACGACCAAGCACACACTTTTTGGTCAAATCAACCGAACTACAGATTACCCTAGACAACATTCATATGACTATAGAAGGGTTTGAAAGAGAACAAACCTTTGGTTGTGATCCTTTGGTCCCACAGCTAGACAAAGGAGACACTCTTCTAGATATAGATACAAGCCTAAGAATCCAGGTTGCACGAATGCCTGTAAGATATTATGAGAAAATCACACAGTTATTGATCCTAAATATAGAACCCGAGAAAGCATACGATTCTTCGGATATTAGGGACTAGGAATTGATTTCATGCATGACCATAACAAGTCCACAACAATTAAGAATCTACGGTTGTGACCCACAGATCCCACGGCCCTAACGAATCCACGGGAGGATTAGACATAGACACTTGCCTACGCACACTAGTATTCCGGTCTACTCCACTTCCATCTGTCATCATTGAACAATTATCCTTGCTAGACACAACAGCTAACAGAGCTAGGGAATTCTGGACTAGGCCATAGAATCATCCATAGAATTGGCTATATTTACCATCCACCATATGACCTTATCCAGAGACATATACAAAACTATCCCAGGTCATTTTCCACGTATTCCACAACCTATAGATCGAATCATGCCAGAGCTCGATATTGATTGGAGCCTTTGAGCAGTCATCCTTGTTGACCGATCTATCACACCAGTTCAAGTTAGGAGGGCCTTCTTTGCCTTAGACTCACAAATTATGCTAGTGTGTATTGAAGACATTAGATTACCTAACTAATTTGTCTCGCATCCCATACATATTCCATCCCCACCGGCTGTCTCGGCACGACCTCGGGAGGTTAGGTGTGAGGAAGAGTTGCTTGTAGATTCCCATGCTCGCTTGTCACTTTTCCATCGTATGCACATCCATCAAATGTATATTTTCGAAGGAGTTATGCAAGATCATAATGAAAACTAGACGTTCCAATAATTTCCTAACTGAAGTTTACCGAAGGTGAAGCAACAAGGTCAATTAGACCCATATTTCCCGTGTTTAAGAAAACCAAAATACCAACAAGGTTTAAAAAGTTTCAACTATAATCTCATATAGATTTTTGGATTTATTTTCAAGCCTATACAGAAATATTTAAAGCAAAACCCAACTATCCAAACAAGAAAACCAAAAACCCAGAGCACACTTTCCATCATCAAAACAAGGTCGATAAAGTATTCCATTAAAACAACACAAAAATATAGAAGCAAAAGAATCACATCAACGAACAAATCCAGATTATTCCCTAAGAGCAGAGTTGTTTTTATGAGCATTTAAGTAAAATCATAAAACTTAATGGATAGAGCCTATCATGCCTGATAGCGCTTCACCTTCACTGATTTGTAGAGATATCCAAGTAGAGATTCAATCCTTATTTCAAAATGCAAACAACACACAAACTTCCTCTAACTCCTCCTTATAGCTTCTCAGTGCCAACTCCTTCCCTCCACGCCATGCAAGGAAGAAAAAATCATGCATAGCCAAATTACATGCAAGAATTAAAATAGAGGTTTGAAAAACAACCACATAGAGCTCAATCTCCAAACCGAATGAATCAACAAAACCAAACCCTCTATCTTCTTCCTAGGCAGTTTTTCCAATTTCAAAATATTAAATGCAAAGTAGGACTATCAGTCCTTCCTACCTTCCCACCACCGCCATCTCCAAATTTGGTGAAGACTTATTTCAAAAAAATACATGCATCCAAAACTTTGGCGAATATGCCAACTCACCCACCTAAAGTTTCCAAATGCCTTTTCCAAATTTGGCTACAAAAGAGATAAGGACTTAATAACTCACCATTAATTCCTAGGATTCACTGCCTCCCACTTACCTCTTCCCATGTCATTCCATAGGCCCCTTTAGGTTAGCCATTCCCTTAGTTAGGTTCAACATTAATTTAGGAACCAACATAGGTCCATAGGTAAGTATTTAATCTTAGGTTCATTAATCACCTAAATAACAATAAACTTAGTAACTTAGGTTAGGTTACTCCTTTAGGATAAGATTCCAAATTTAAGGAACATGGTGAAAATAAGTCACAAGCTCCTTTAAAATTTGCAACATACCTTAAATAGAAAAGAGGAACTAGACTGTTAACCCCGTTCCAATTTGAAGCAGAGATCTAAGGAGAGGATCGTTCACTTCCTTTGCACATTCAAGGTCCAAAATTCTTCCATCTGTCCAAATTGGACGCCAAGACAACAAGATTTGAAAATTTAAGCATACCTTGGATCAATGAAATTTATCCAAGGTGTTATTGTTCTGAATCTTATAAATTATGAAAACTGAAACTCAATTTCTCAATCCCAAGCAGTAAATTATTTTGCACAAACAGAGATGGGTTACATCCTTTTAAATTAAGAAAAACATGCCAGTAATGTATCTATTTCCATAGATAACATATTACCTACTCAGTAAACATGATTTCATAAGTCATAACAGAGACACATCTTAAGAAAATTCACCTATCAACATTTGAACCTTCTTTAATAGAAGTCATCATAGATACAAGTCATGTTAGAGGTGTTACATACTTCCCTCCTAAAAAGCATCATCGTCTCGATGATTAACTTAGTCCAAAACTTCAAACAAGAAATATAATTATAATTATAATTATTTTATTCATTAGTTCACATCAGAACCAGATTGAGAATTCCAAATTTTCCATAATTTATTCAGCATTAATTAGTTGTTTTCATACTAATGAATTTAATATCTACCCAAAACTGGTAGATTTATTGATATAATCATAACAATATCTTCAAGTATTATAAATCAACAGAATCAAATCTATTCAAATAAATGTGGAAAAGTAATTTTCATGTCCTCAAGGTTTTCCCATGTTACACTTTCTTCATTAAATTGGTCCCATTGGATCTTCCATTGGCTAATTTCATGATTTATTAAGTGTAGTAGATGATTTTCCAACACTCTAATAGGTTTAACCATGATTATTCCTGGGTCTTAGACCTGCAAGGAATTCCAATTTAACACATGTGATAAATCTGAAACAAATTTCTTATGTAGAGAAATATGGAAAACATCATGCATTCATAATAAATCATGTAGTAAAACTAAACAATAAGCTATAGGATTGATTACTTCAACAATTTCAAAGGGTCCCACATAATGAGGAGATAATTTGGTAGCCTTTCCAAAGGTTATAGAACTATTTTTCAGCTTAACCCACAAAAATAAAATTTTCACCAAGTTCAAATTTATTATCAACCCTTTTTAGATCTGCATAAATTTTTGGCCTATCGGCTACTTCTTTCAAATGATCATGAATAACTTTTACTTGTTGTTCAATTTCAGTAAGGATCTCAAGTCCAATTACCTCTCTCTGTCCTCTAGGTTATCCCAACTGACCGAAGACCTACATTTCCTTACGTATAATGATTCGAAAGGTGTCATTTTTACGATGCGTGATATGTCTTATTATAAGAAAATTCAACTAATGGAAGATACTCCTCCCATTTATACTACTAATTCATGCATTACATACGTAAAATATCTTCACAACTTGATTAACTCTTTCATTTTTCCATCCATTTCCAAATGGTATGCTTTGAACTAAAATTCAATTTAGTTCCTAAGGCTGCATTAAGCATTTGCCAAAATATAGATGCCATTTTAGGATATCTATCTCGATATGATCAATTTAGGTACACCTGCAATATGAAAAAATTCATGTACAAATGTTTTTTGTAAAATAGGGGAATCATCCTTAAGATTACCAGCAATAAAATGTTCTACCTTTGTTAGTTTATCAACAACAACTAAAATAACATCATGCTTATTTCTTGACATTGGCATCCCTTGTACAAAATCCATGCTAATTACTTTCCATTTATACCACGGTATACTATGAGGGTACAATAAACTAGATGGATGCATATGCTCAGCCTTAACACACTGCTGACATTCTAAGAAGTGTGTCACAAAGTCAATTACATCATTTTTCATCCCTTTCCAAAAATATTGTTGTCTTAAATCAGTAAGCATTTTTAATACCGGGATGTCCTGAATAAGGTGAATTATGAAATTTAATTAACAAATTATTTCTTAACCCATTTCCTGAAGGTATATACACTTGATTATTATATCTCAAGATTCCTTCATCATCAAAGTGAAAACCTTTATATCTTGAGTCATTTGGATCTACAACAAGTGTTGTTTTTACTTGTTGAAAGTATGAATCAGATTCCATAATTATTTTTACTTCATCCTTAAACTAAGTTCTCAAGGTTATAAGTGTAGAAATATGTTTCCTACGACTTAGTGCATCTTTCACTCTGTTTTCTTTTCCTTTATGTAACTTATGTCAAAATCATACTTGAGATAGAAACTCTAACCACCTTCATTGTCTTGCATTCAAATTTGGCTGAGTGAAAATATACTTCAGCCCAAGATGGTCAGTCTTTAATTCAAAAGGTCTCCCTAAAAGATAATGCCTCCATACTTGAAGTGCATGAACAATGAAAACAAGCTCTAGGTCATGGGGAGCATAATTCAGTTCATGTAACTTGAGTTTTCTTCTCTCATATGTTATAACATGCTCATTTTGTAACAAGATACCTCCAAGCCCTTCCCGAAGCATCTGATTACCATAGTAAAGTTCCCAATTAGATCAGTGTACACTAAAACAGAAGCAGATGTTAATTGATCCTTAAGAGCTTTAAACACAAATTCACATTTTCCACTCCACTCAAATTTCTTATCTTTCTTTTGTAATGAATTTATTGGTGCATCAACCTTTGAAAATTCCTTAACAAATTTTCTATAATAACCAACAAGACCCATGAAGCTTCTGACCTCATGTACATTCTTAGGTGTAGGTCAATCAATTATAGTGACAATATTTGATGGATCAATAGCTATTCCATCTTTACTTATAACATGTCCTAGATAGTGTACTTTTGTCTCATAGAAAGAACATTTAGACAACTTTCCATACAATCTTATTTTTCTTAAGATTTCGAGAACTATCTTCAAATGCTCATGATGTTCATCGATGCTTTTAGAATATATGAGAATATCATCTAAGAATACAAGCACAAATTTTTCCAAGTATTCTTGAAATATATTATTCATTAAATTCATAAAAGTTGTAGGTGCATTTGTCAAACCAAAAGGTAAAATTATGAATTCATAATTCTCGTACCTTGTCCTAAAGGTTGTTTTATGAATATCTTCATCTTTGATTCTTAACTAATGATATCCATATCAAATATCTATCTTAGAATATACTAATGCACCATGCATTTGATCAAATAGATCATCAATTCTAGGAAGTGGATATCTATTTTTAATTGTTAGTTTAACATCCTATAATCAATACACAACATAAATGTTTCATCTTTCTTTTTCACAAAAATTACCGATGCTCCCCAAGGCAAGACACTTGGTCTTATCAAACCTTTAGACAACAGTTCTTATAACCATGCCTTAAGCTCTACTATTTCAATGGTAGTCATTCGATATGGTGCCTTGGAAATAGATTCGGTTCCCGGATCAATCTCAATCATGAAATCAAACTCCTGTTTGGGTAGAAGACATGGTATTTCTTCCGAAACATGTCACTTAAATTTCATAACAATGGATATTTTTCTAAGAAATCACTATCCTCTTCAGTTGTTTCAGAATTTTTGAATGCATACAAGATGTAGCCTTTGTTTTTAGTCTTTTTAAGTTGCATAGCTAACAATTTTTTGACTGAAACCTCACATTTTATCCCTTGGATGTCTGTTGTTTTCTACAGATCATCAAGATAACTAATATGTTTTTCAAATCAATCAACCTTTGATTTATGTTTGGAAAGATAGTTAACACCTATAATCACATCATAACACCCTAAAGGAGCAACATAAAGATCAACTTCTGTAGAAAAAATGGGTAAGTCTAGGACTACTCCAAAAATACACCGACTAACTATGTAGACAACATTATTCCCATAATGTACAACCGAATATTTATCCATTTTTCCTTCTTTTATTTTTTTTAGTTTTGAAGCTAATTTAGTAGAAATAAAGCATTCAAGAGCTCCAATATAAAAAAATTAAATTATACCAAATAACTTATCTGCACTTCTATCCACGTAACTTACTTTTTAGCTTGTTTATCATCTACTCCACATGTATCTTGTTGCTACCGATTGTTGTCTTCATTCTTTAGAGGGAAATGATTCACATAATGATCCTTTCCAGAATTGTAGCAGCCTCATATAGGTCCTCATTTAGGTTCAAACTTATTTCCATCCTTAAATTTATTTTTTTGTCCCCCATAAGAATTATATCCATTGTTATTGTTCTAACAAAATTGTTTTGAGCCTTAGCAAAAGGTTTATTTGCTTGTTGTTTTATTGTTATTATAAAAAAAAAAAAAAAAAAAAATGTTACGAAACTTCTTCCATACCCCATTTTTGGGTGCAAGATATGAAGAAGAATTAGGAAATTTCTTTCTAATTTCCTCCTTATGGGTAGAGATTGCTTTTAATTTTTGTTCCTACCTAATGGCTTTTCTACAACCCCTTCCATGGTGGTTGGGTTGTGAACATATAATTCTCCCCTATGATAGGATTTAATCCCATAATAAATTTATGTATCCTCAAATTATCTCCATTTTGATACTGAGGTACGTACTTGAGGAGTTTAGTGAACCTCTCCCAATACTCTATTACAGTTAACTTTCCTTGAGTTAAGTTCTAAAATTTAGTCATCTTTTGATCATAATAAAGTTTTGGCAGCCATCGTTGCCTAAAATAGTTTTTAAATTGATCCCATGTGATGCTTGATTCATAAATATTCAATTCATCCTTGTGGTTTTCCCACCAGGAAGATGCCTCATGGGAAAGCTAATAAGCTCCCATACTACCTTTGTTTCCTTTGAGAAGTTTCTTATTGATAAGTACTCCATTTCACCGTGTCGGTTCTCGCTCCATCCCCCAAGGTGGTGCTATCAAACTTAGGTGGACTCATCCTTTTTATTTCATTTGTAAGTTCAGCTACTAACATTGCCTTTTATTTTCAGACTGATTGGGTACATTAGCATTAGCATTTATAGCATTTTTATTATCCACTCCTTGATTCCCAATATTGTTATTATTCTCAAGTGGTGGTTGATTATCATTACCAACATATTCTTTCTCCTAATTTCCCATTACTTGATATTAAAGTATAACCAAATGGTCTCTTGTGTCTAATAGAGTAGAAAGGATCTCATCAATTTTTTGGGCGGTAGCTTCCTCTCCACCTAGTGGTGGGTTATTTGCAGCATCTCCCCTTATTCTAACCATTTTTATGTTACAAGAAAAGTTAATATTTTATCAGAATCATGGACTCAATAGGTCCAATATTTGCAACCTTCAGCTCTCGATGCCAAGATCTAACATTCCCATTTTTAGACTTTAGAAACAAGGAATTTTTTTTTACAAAATGATCTTGTTCTAAATCATAATTTAGAACACACATTCAAATGCCAAACTATCCCATAATAGAAAACTATATGCAATTGTAATGACTTGGTGAAACACCAATCTCTCATTTCATGACTCAATGCAATATGATCTCTCATGTTATTCAGTAATGTGTATATGAAGTATACTTAGTTTATTTACCCTATTAGGGGTACTCAAGTGATTTGTTTAAGAGCCTATCTAAATATTTGTTACTGATATTCATCTAAAATCTTACTTCTTAAACTAAGTGACATAGGACAATGCAACAATAACTTGCAATACTTTGGCCAAATATTTACACATGTTTATCATGTTTTCATTCCTAGATGACATACTCATCAAATGAAATAAGTCCTTCACTACACTTGATCTATTATCTAGATTGGTCTTTACTGATCTCTGTCAGTCCACGCATTCAAAGTATAACCCTAGATAAGGTTAGCAACATACCCTAGTGTGGGGGACTACCCATGGTGACTAAGGGTACATAGACATACTCAATCAACTCACGTCGATTAGGTGTGTCTAGTTATCCTAAGTCATCAAGGGTTGACTCGACACTAGGTCATGTTCCTATCCCTACATAGGGTAGAACAATGATCATGTCAAGAACTTATGTTATTCTAGTTGAACAAACTCCGAAGGGTATTGAGACATGTCAACTACAATGTAGTAACCTCATAATAACTCATGTAGTTACAAAGGTAGTTCACTGCAGTTGGCATGTGCCAACATCTAACTAAGTATCCTCAACTGCATAAACATAACTTAAAGCGAATTTGATGTTATATTAAATCCTTCTAAAAATTTAATGTCGGCATCCTTAATGATTCAAGTAGGTTCTTTAACTTATTAGGTTATAAGTTATAATTATATCTGAGGTAGGTAAGAAGATAAAATATGCTTCCCAACCTATTTATTTTCTTGCATTAGTTTACCATTTATCTGATACCACTTGCAACTAAAAGGGACATTAAGTCTCTTTTAGACATAAAGGTGATTGAGCTAATTAATTTCCATTTTTAGATTAAGGAAATCTGCATAAGGAAGCACATTTGCACCCATTCACCTTTTTGTTTATTTACATCTAAGTAAGTTAATAACTTAATCTTAATGTATACCCTCAAGGGATTTCCCTTTTTCCTATTTCATGGGCTAATGCCCAATGAGGAAAAACAAAATTCCTTTATCCATAATAAATTCAAATTACATATGCAGAATTATAAACAAGGTTGTAACACATACATCCATATAAATTAATTACAAACCCTTTTGCAATGATAGAGTGTCATGAGATTATTAACTTTATAAGTTGCATCCCATCTAGAGAAACCTTTCCAACCAACAACTCAGAATCCTATCCCAGCCATTGCATAATATTTAAGTATGTGAACTACCTTCCTAAATCAGAGTAATACTTATCATTTCAGCCCAATTCAAGCCAAGAAAGTCTTTCTACAAGTATTAACAGAATTCAAACATCTTTTATTCATCAGGGAAGAGTGATACATTTGCTAAGTCCAAACAATTCATACATAAAAATTACCAAACAACATCACCTATTCTTTTCTCATTACACTTTATTTTCATTAAGTACATCTTAGTAATGAAACCCCTTTTATTTTATCAAAGTAAAGATTCAGTCTTCAAAATAAAATAAAGTAACTTAAAATAAGTCTTTCTCCTTTCATCTTTTCCATAGTCTATCTACAAAATTACTAGCACAAGTCAGTTCATTAAACTAGGCATGATAACCACTAAATCATTAAAACAATTTTCTTTTAGCTAACTATTTTATAAAAAGAACCATGTTGTTTTGAAACAGCCCAGTAAAGAAGCAAAAAGAAAAGATTCAACCAAAAAGGAGATTACAATTCCAATTAAAAGAGAGATAGAAAGAGATATGCTTAAAATAAAAACAAGGTTAGGTTATGAAATATAAAACTTTATCCAACTCAATAATGCATCAAATATTTTCAACTTCAGCTATACTACCCTAAAAACATTCTCCATTCAATTTTATCAAATAGTCAAGAAGTTGCATAAACGTAACGTGAGATCGTAAAAGGGACAAGAACTTTACCATGTTTCATAAGTCAGAAGAATATTAAAGGAAGGAGAGAGAGAGATATTGTGAACTTCACAACTCTTTGAATGGATAAAAGAGGACACTAAGTAACCAAGAACCTATAATGACAAAGGTCAATTAACTAATGACTCAAACAAAAATCCCAAACAAAGATTTACTCCAAGTTTGAATTAAATGAACACAAAAATACTAGAAGAAAGGAAAGAAACGAAGAGCAACAACATTCCATTACCTTTCATCATTCAAGGAGATAGTTTTGATAGCCTCAACTCCCATTATGATAACAAGTAATTCATTTCCCCAAAGATTCGTAGAGAGGAAATAAAGATATGAATGAAGGTTAATTCTAAAAAGAGTTCCTATAACTCAGATCCTTAAAGGAAAAGAAGTATATAATACGATATAAACAAAACATGAGCCAACGTTTAATTTTCAAAAAGAAATCATTTGCCTAAGTTTTGAAAGAACTGAAACTAATTTTATTGGCCCGAGAGGCCTAAGAAACATGCCAAAATAAAACATCAAATCAAGGTCGACAATGTAGTAGTCAAGAAGTTCAGGGTAACAACAATAACAAACTACAATAACCAATACTTAAGAGATTTTTCCCCTCTTAGCACCAAGTTCCACAAGTTCATTGGTTACCCAAAGACCCAAATGAGTAGAAATAATATATCATATCCCCTTACTTTCTTCCAAAATTAGACTTCATAAAAAATAATTATTCATTTCAAGAGATTAACACGAGATATTCTTTTACAGGTCTTAAAATAATAACTAAAAGAACTTATGCAAGTCCATGTAGATGTTAAATCAATTACCAAGAAAAACCCACAATAATTTATCCTTTTGCAACACACACATGAAAGTTCATGCAACATGAAGAATACACAAAAAAATAGAATCACAAAATCATAAACAATGTAGTAAGATTCAAGGCATTCTTATCATTTTGAAGTCTTCATTCAATAATAAAAAAGGAAACGTTAATAAAAACCATCAAATCTATATTTTTGAAGGATTTATGCAAAATCATAACGACAACCAAATGTTCTAACAGTTTCCTAATCAAATTTTACCGATGCTAAAGAAACAAGGTTTATTAGAACCATATTTCCCGTGTTTAAGCAAATAAAATACCAACAAGCTTAAAACAATTTTAATCATACTCTCATACATATTTTCATATTTGTTTTCAATCCTATCCAGAAATAGTTAAAGAAAAACCTAGCTATGCCCAAAAACCCAAAGCACATCTTCCATCATCCAAACAAATTTGATAAAGTGCTCCATTAAAACAACACAAAAATCCAAAAGAAAAAGAATCACATCAACAAAACAAATCCAAATTATTCCCTAAGAACAGAGTAATTTTTATGAGCATTTAAGTAAAATCATAAAACATAATTGATAGAGCCTATCATGCATGATAACGCTTCGCCTTCACTCATTTGTAGAGATATCCAAGCATAGCTTCAATCCTTCTTTCGAAATGAAAACAACACACAAACTTCCTCTAACTCCTCCTTATAGCTTCTCGTGCCAAATCCTTGCCTCCACACCAAGTAAGGAAGAAAAATGCATGCACAATGAAATTATATGCAAGAATCGAATTAGAGTTTCGAAAAATAACCACATGTAGAGCTCAAGCTCCAAACCAATGAATCAACAAAACCAAACCCTCTATCTTCTTCCTAGGTAGTTTTGCCAATTTCAAAATATTAAATGCAGAGTAGGACTATCAGTCCTTCCTACCTTCCCACCACCGCCATCTCCAAATCTGGCGAAGACTTATTTCAAAAAAATACATGCATCCAAAACTTTGGTGAAGATGCCAACTCACCCACCTAAAGTTTCCCAGATGCCTTTTCCCAATTTAGTTGTAAAAAGATAAGAACTTAATAAGTTTCCATCACTTACTAGGATTCACCTCCCATTTACACCTTCCCATGTCATTCCATAGGCCCCTTTAGGTTAGTCATTCTCTTCATTAGGTTCAAAATTAATTTAGGAACCAACATAGGTCCATAGGTAAGTCTTTAGTCTTAGGTTCATTAATCACCTAAATAACAATAAACTTAGTAACTTAGGTTAGGTTACTCCTTTAGGATAAGGTTCCAAATTTAAGGAACATGGTGAAAATAAGTCACAAGATCCTTTAAAATTTGCAACATACCTTAAATAGAAAAGAGGAACTAGACTATTAACCCTGTTCCAATTCAAAGAAGAGATCTAAGGAGAGGATCGTTCACTACCTTCACACATTCAAGGTCCAAAATTATTCCATCTGTCCAAATTGGACGCCAAGAAAAAGAAATTTGAAAATTTAAGCATACCTTGGATCAATGAAATTTATCCAAAGTGTTGCTGTTGTAAATATTATAAATTATGAAAACTGAAAATAAATTTCTCAATCCCAAGTAGTAAATTATTTTGTACAAACAGAGATGGGTTATATCCTTTTAAATTAAGCAAAACATGCCAGTAATGTACCTATTTCTACATATAACATATTACCTACTACAAACATGATTTCATAAGTCATAAGAGTACACCGTCTTAAGAAAAAATCACCTATCAACATTTGAACCTTCTTTAACAGAATTTAGCATAGATACGAGTCATGTTATAGGCGTTACATGCTTCCCTCCTAAAAAGCATCATCTTCCTAATGATTAACTTAGTCCAAAACTTCAAACAAGAAATATAATTCTAATTATAATTCTCTTATTCATAATTTCACATTAGAACCAGATTAAAAATTCAAAATTTTCCATAATTTATTCAACCTTAATTAGTTGTTTTATACTAATGAATTTAATATCTTCCCAAAACTAGAAGATTTATTGATATAATCATAACAATATCTTCAAGTATCATAAATGAAAAGAATTAACTCTGTTCAAATAAATTTGGAAAATTAATTTTCATGTCTTTGAAGTTTTCCCATGTTACACTTTCTTCATTAAACTCGGTCCCATTGGATCTTGCATCGGCTAATTTAACATTTCTTAATTGCAATGATGAGTTTCAAAGACTCTAATTGGTTTAACCACAATTATTCCTAGGTCTTATAACTGTAAGGAATTCCAATTTAACACATGTGATGAATCTCAAATGTATTTATCAAGTAGATAAATATGGAAAACATCATGCATTCATGATAAAGCGGTGGGTAAAACTAAACGATAAGCTACGAAATTGATTACTTCAACAATTTCAAAGGGTCTTACAAAACGAGGGAGATAATTTGGCAGCCTTATCAAAGGTTATAGAACTCTTTTTGGCTTAACTCGCAAAAATAATTTTTCACCAAGTTCAAATTTCTTATCAACCCTTTTATATCTGCATAACATTTTTTTCCTATCACCGCTTCTTTCAAATTATCACAAATCATTTTAACTCTGGTCCATTTCAGAAGGATCTTAGGTCTAATTACCTCTCTTTCCCGTAGGTTATCCCACTGTTACAAATATATTGTGACGTTATTAATAAATTGTACTATTATTAATAATGAGTTAATACAACTCATATTAATATAATAGTTAATAGTTTTGTGTGAGTAAAGTTGGTGAATAAACAACTCACGTAGCTATTTTGGTGTGAGAGATATCCTAGAGATAATATTGGGAGATTCATGGAGAGAGATATGAGGGATTGAAGATGATTGTTAAATCCACCATTGTAGGAGATCAAACACTATATATGTAACCTCTATTAATATCAATCATATCCCAAATGAATTGAATTTTATACATTTTATTATTCAGTGTTTTTATATTATATTACATTTCTTATCAGTGGTATCAGAGCAGCTTCTGATCCATATAATGGAGAAATAATAGTGAGCTCACATTTCTCCAAGAAAAATGGTATTAGCAGTTTGACTAAAGTTATTTTGGTTTGCATTTGAGAACAGAGATCACGGACGTCCTAGCTATTTACAAAGTGACTACTCTATCTAGAAATGTTCACGATTGGCGGATGAATGTATGTCTGATTTCACCAAAGTTGTTTATCATCTTGAATATAAATCATTACACAAATAAAATCACATATAAAATTTTGGAATGTGAAGAATACAACATCGATACTAGAGACAATACATTCTAGCAAGCTATCAAAGATGTGGATCTGTCAGATGGCCTTCTCTAATTGGATGCTATCATAATTTCTCACGTGATTTCATTTTGCATTGGTTGTATTCAAGGAATATTTTACATACAAGTTTTGTATGGGCGGTTGAACCATTATCACACATTGGACTCCTATGGAGATCTGATCTGGCACATGGTTTTCAGGTTGGAGTTATTGAAACAAAATCAATGTGAGAACATTATATTTAGTTGACAATCCACATGGAAACCTCACCATCCATGAAAAGTGGTGCAAATGTGATAATAATATACTCACGTCAATCTTCTCACATATAGTCAACTCAAATCTCACTTGATAGTTCCAATGGCTGGTTTACACGGCAATGCCTTCAACATGCCATTTAAACTCACCACGTGTTTCGTCCAAGATCACCATCAGGTCATTAATGTTATTTATTGTTAATGTTGTTAAGTTTGATAGAAATTTTTCTTTTGTTTTATGTCAGTTATGAGTACCTACCGTGTCTTATAATTATTCATATAATATTTTAGTGAGTCTCATTTTATACTCAGTGACCGGTGTGTTTAAAACATTGTTATTGTTTAGTCTTTGGTTTTTATGTCATAGATATCAAGTCAATCCTTTTTAAAAATTTATCAATAGTCTATGTAAAGTGAGTTATGTAGATGTTCGCAGTTTCACAAAATTCATTTAGTTATGTGGAAAAAGTAATTAAATATTACTTTTAAGTTATTTATATCAAGTATTATTTTATTGTAAAAGAGTCAAGTGTTTATTTGTAGTCAAGTATTGTCACTGTGAGTCGAAGTCGAAAAGTAAAAGACTGTAAAATAATAATAAAATTCCTTACATATGCATTTTTGGTGTTACCCAACATCCAATGTTTTTGGAGAATCAGGTGAATAATATTGTATTTCTGATGATATTTTTGATGAATTCAAAGAAGGAAAATGTGTTTGGCTTCAGGGCTCTACCCCAACCCCGCCCGCCCTATACTATGATAGGGAACACACCTAGAGCGTTGCCCTAGGACCTTGTAAGGGGCACTACCCTTGACCCCATTAGGGATGCCTCCCCAGCACCCCTACTTTGAATTTCAGAACCAAAGCAAAGATTTGTGGGGAATATTTATTGATAAAAGGTGGTGCAAATTTGAGCTTCAACATCCAATTTTCTAAGTAAGCAGTGTAATTCATGGAGGATGAAGGTAATAAACACTAGAGGTCAATCAATGACCTCTCATCAGTCACCAAAATATGGGGCCGCATGAAGCTTTAGTGACTGTGTGTGTGTGTGTGTGTGTGTGTGTGTGTGTGTGTGTGTTTTTCTTTCATTTTTACATTATGATTTCAAAGTTCTGTTTGAATAAGTGAAATGTTCGTATTAGGGGGACTAGAACATGGTATTAATGTTCAATTTTTCCTCTATTCAATTTGTATTTAGTAAGAAGTGGTTCCTACATATTCCTTGAAGGAAAGACATAGTGGATAGATGAAAGCACAAAGGAAAAGCAACAACATGATTTTTGGGTTGTTGGATGTCCTGTAAAACCACCCTTTGCTTTAGGGTGTTGGTTATCTTATAAAACCATACTTTATTGAGTTTTTTGGTTTTCCTATAAAACCATCCTTGCTGAGGTTTTTGACTATCCTACAAAACCATCCAGATCATGAGTACCCATGGGTGAAAAGCTTCATAAGGAAATGTGATTGTTGATTCTATAATGTCAACATTAGGGGAGTGTATATTGGGAATTAATAATGTTAACAATAGGGGAGTGAATGTTACAAATATATTGTGACATTATTAATAAATTTTAATATTATTAATAATGAGTTAATACAACTCATATTAATAATATAGTTAATAGTTGTGTGTGAGTGAAGTTGTTGAATAAATAACTCACGTAGCTATTTTGGTGTGAGAGATATCCTAGGGATAAGACTGAGAGATTCATGGAGAGAGATATGAGGGATTGAAGATGAATGTTGACTCCACCATTGTAGGAGATCAAACACTATATATGTAACCTCTATCAATATCAATGATATCCCTAATGAATTGAATTTTCTATATTTTATTATTTGGTGTTTTTATATTATATTACATTTCTTATCAAACTGACCGAGTCATGCATTCCCTTCCATATAATGCTTTGAAAGGTGCCATTTTCCAAGAGGTTTGATACATGTTATTATAAGAAAATTCAAATAATGGAAGATACTCTTCCCATTTGTACTTTAATCCATGTAGTACATACGTAACATATCTTCCAAAACTTGATTAACTCTTTCAGTTTTCCCATCCATTTCTAGATGGTATGCTGAACTAAAATTCAATTTAGTTCCTAAGGTTGCATTAAGCATTTTCCAAAATCTAGATGTCATTCTAGGATCTCTATCTGATATGATCAATTCAGGTACACCATGCAATCTGAAAATTTCATGCACAAATATTTTTGCTAAAACAGGGGAATCATCCTTAAGATTACCAACAATAAAATGTGCTACCTTTGTTAGTTTATCAACAACAACTAAAATAACATCATGTTTATTTCTTGACATTGGTAGCCCTTATACAAAATCCATGATAATTAATTTCCATTTATACTTTGTGGTATGCTATGAGGGTATAATAAACTAGTTGGATGCATGTGCTTAGCCTTAACATGCTGACATTCTAAGCAATGTGTCACAAAATCAATTACATCCTTTTTCATCCCTTTCCAAAAATATTGTTGTCTTAAATCAACAAGCATTTTTGTAATACCAGGATGTCCTAAATAAGGTGAATTAAGAAATGGTGCCACAAGGTTATTGGTACCCAAATTAATCACTCCTTATAATCCGAGTAGCATCAACAAGATGAACATGATGTTTAGAGAAAGACAGGACCAGATTTGATTCATTTTGTAGCTAAGGATGGATCTCGCAATCTCTTTATCTCTTAGACATGAGGAACATTAGATAACACATCACTAAGGGTATGACCTACCCTATTACTTTAGGTTATTCCTACAACCAGGATGAGATGACCCATTTTGTAACTTGTATTTGTGAAATTAGTAGAGAAAACAACACTATTTGGAATTTCTTTCCTAAGGAAGTGAAAATTCATCCTCAAGACTACATGGTCAATGTAGAAATCATATAAATATCACAATTTTTCACACTAGAAAATGTAGATTTCCTTCAAAGAAGGCTTAAGTTACTAAAGAGAGTTACAATTCAAGCTTTCCTCTGCATATTTTAGATAAAGAATGGAAAAACTTAACAAATATCCATAGAATTTGTGCATAAACAGTGCAAACATGGGTAGTTCAAGTGGATCTGATGGTCATTGGTTGTGATTTTGATGTATTGTTGGGAATTTAAGCAGGATAAAGTTCATTATATGAAAAACCTTAAATGAACCTTACAAATATTGCAGACAATTGTTCTTGATGTAAAATATGGATCACACAATCCAAAGCATTCCTTCAACTAGAAGATTTGTATTCATGGAAGCCCAAGAACATAGTATTTCACACAAACTTTGAGAATTCAAAAAAAAATCTCATGACAAACTCTCAACAAAATACTAACAATCTCTGATCAAATACGTTCTAGATACACTCAGAACTAAAAATATCTTAGATCAAACAAATACAAATTGATTTTAAAACTGTTTACCACATTATGAAGGAAAAATACATTAATAATGTAATTACATTTATCAAATTGTCACTATTTTAAATAAGGCTTTATGTAATTCAAAGAGATTAATTAGCATAATATTGCAACAGAAATGCAAACAATCAATTCAAAACAATTCATCTTGAACAAAGTAATAGTGCTCATGAGAATACACACAAATTGATTCAAGAAACACAAATTCTTCAATAAGGGGACACAACAACTATGACCTCAATATTTTTCAATGACTGTATAGTGCAATCATCTTGGTGAGAAGGCTTGGGAACAAATGAATAGTAGTTTGGGTATCTCGATTGGTTCATTTTTCAGCTAGTACAAACAGGTTCTCTCCTTTTTCTCTAAAGCTTAGAAAAATTAACCCCCTTATGCGAGAGTATTATCATCACATTTATACATTTTCAATCACTCATTCACCCTCCATTTTCCCCCCAAAATCATGAATATCCAAAGAATATTCTTCTTCACATCATACAATTTAATATGTTATCTTATGTTGCCAAGTGGAGGAATTATGATTTGTTCCCGCTAAGTCATTCCTTTTGGAATTTATTTAGTTGTTTCTCCCTTTTGGTGGGAAAGAAACCCCTTTTGATAGTTTTTAGGCACCTCCATATGGTTTGATGTGACATGCAAATCCCTTTCACCTTTTGAGGATCAATCTTGAACAACACACACTCATGTTTGTGTCTTTCTGGGCTGAATAACTTTCCATAAATGATGTCACATTAGTCTGGATATCTTCTATTAGACGATGCTGATCTCTCTCAAATTTATTTCCTTTGTGTGAGATGAGTGGAAAATCCTTCTTCATTTCATGGCCATGATTTCGTTCAACTTATCTTGTATGTAACATTCCTTTTATAACTCAACTTTTTTCCTTCATTAGTATGCATCCCTTTTCAACTTTTACACTTAAAAGGTTATTTCGAAGCTCTTTGTTGGTGCAATGGTGAGAATCGATATAGAAAATATCTTGAAGGAAATATCATCAAAGGATCTAGATTAAATGTTTGATTTAACAAACCTAGATGAAGCATATTTCAGGGCTCTATTTTACAATGCTGACCCGGGGGATAACAAAGGACCCCTAACATATCGAGAAGTTAGGATTTACTTCATTTTGAGATTGATCAAGATCAATCCATTTTTCTTTTCGTTCCAATCAATTTATTACCATCTCTTCCAAAGGGGGAACACCAGAAAACTCCAACAGATTTGAAGAAATTTTTTATTGAGAGGACACAATGCTGTGACACGCATGGCTGAATACAAGTGTCCTTTTTTTGCAATGAATAATTTGTGTTGAAAGAGGTTCCCAAGGATTATTACATATTTTATGATAAGAATTCAATTAATACAGTCCCCACCATTTCCCACAAGGTAAAAGAATTACATAAGAAAATATTTTTCATGGAAGAAGGTCAAGAAAGACCTATGTCACCTCATTAATCTACAATACCAACACCATCATCAATAAGAAAGAGGGGAGAATCAAAATCTCATCCCCAAATTGTCATTTTGGATGAGGAAGAAGTAGAGCCTTCATCTCCTTAGCATTCTAAGGCATCAAATTATACTACCAAGGAAGGTAAGGGAAATTATGCTCTCTAACCTTCCATTCATCTAGTGTAGCAGGCTCCCTTGATGGAGCAAAAATTGTCAAGACCTCTATCTGCTCCTTTTCCAAGAGAGTGTCCAAAGTTTACAAGGAGGAACTGGGGTGAGTCTAGTTTGAAATCCCTTATTCCACCAGGTTATTAGGCTATAATACTTGCTCTTCCAGCCACTCCAAATGTTCCTTCTCAGCCACATTTGGTCAGCCTTCTTACAAGGAAAAAGGGAAGATGAAATTGCCTTCAGAAATTTGGATCTTTCGACCGGTATCATCTTACTAGAAGAAGATGGAGATGAGGAATATCATGGATGGCCCCAGGATGACTATTGAATCATTGATGGATATGGGGATGTCTCACAATTTGGTTGGGTTAGTTGTATTTTCTCAATCAGCTCAAGGCTCAGAGGAGTTTATCCCAAGGAAGAACAGGCTGTTAAATAGAATTCCCCCATTTTTAGGAGAAAAAATAGAAGTAGGGGATGACTGAATGCTTTTCTTCTCTTAGTTTCCTTTTTTGATGTAATTTTTGAGAATGTATATATCTTTCATGGGTAGGGGCCCCTATAGAATCCCCATTTTTCTTATCAGTATTTATATCTGCATCTTCATCTTTCATCATCCGGCCTATTTTTTGTCTTCATCTTCTCCCTGAATTCATTCAAAACCTCAACCCTGATTTTAGCCAAGTATTCAATTGCATTCTTTAGGACCCAAGATAGTATTCTAATTCACTAAACATCAAGTCCTCTACCTCTTCATTTAGTCCTTTCGACGGTGGTAGCCACTTTGTAACATGTGGAGACCTCGTGCAACTTTTGGGCTTCTCTTTCTCTCTCTTTTTTGAATTTGTACCTGGGTGACACATGGAGTCTTGTGAGATCTTCTTCCTTATCTTGACTTTTCAACCCATTTGGGCCACCTTTCCACGCTTTAGCTGTATGGTCGATTCTCTCTTCCTAAAGACCTTGATTCTGCGTACCTTCTCCAAAATGCACCAAAGGGACACGTGGATACCTTCCATGTCCATTTCCATCCTTAGGAAAAATTTATTCCCAAAAATACAAAAAAACACCAAAGGAAAAAGGGGATGGGACAACAAAATTTGTGGGCATCGAGATCCTTTTGTACTTTGCACTTCACTAACTTATTGTCAATATTATGACATTGGCCCAATTCATGGTCGATTTTTCGAGGGATTTTTAAGGGAAACATGACTATTACATTCCTTAACCAAAAAAAGGATTCACACCTTAAAAACAATATTTTTAATTGCACCCAACATGATCCTATCTTTGACGTATGTTTTAAAACATGGGAAACCAAGAAGAGATATTTTTTTGAATGTATATACCTAACAAAGGGTGAGATCAAATAGAAAAGTAACAATATGTATGTCATATATAGGTTTTATTGGTCCTATAGCTCATAGGAGGCTTGAAGAGTTATACGGAAGCATTAATGAAAAATAAGAAAATCGATACTAGAAGAAACAACAAAATTATATTAACGAGGTGAGTCTCTATTTGGAACATTTAAATGAGAGGAAGTGTTGATGAGGGAATAAGAGATTGTTGGAGGTTTCTCAAACCCTATAAAAGAATAATATTGAGAATAAAATCATAGTAATGAACTTGCAAATGGATGGCTAGGAAAATACTAAACTATGATTTGTGTATGAGAGTTATTAGTATCATTAGATTGTGGATTTTGAAGGAACTATAACTTCTATCATGAAATGGGAGTATTTATATAATGGTAATAATGTGTTTAACATCATTTTGAGTCAATAAGTTATCTAAAAAGTCCAAGTAAAGGTAAATAAATCCAAAACACACCTTTGATGTCTTGTACCATGTCCTAGGGTTTTGCATGAAAGAGAAATTGCATAACTTAAAAATATACAAGTAAAATAATTAAATTTTGGAGAGGAAGGAGTAAAATGTATTTTTGAGATGTTTGAAAAGTTTCAATAAGTTTTTAATTTATTTGATTGGTTAAAAATCCAAAACTCAGTCCAAACCTTGTTATGAGAACACAAAAATCATGCTCATACCGTAAAATAATCATAAATCATGTTTTATGAGGATATTGTTAGGAATATTTTCTTTAGTGCTCATATTTTTAGCATTATATTGTGTAAAATTATTATTAAAATGAGTTAACATAAAATAAATCATTTAATAATAATATAGTAGTTTAGAATAAATTAATACAATCTCATATTGAGTTGTATTTTATTGTTGTACGTGAGTTGTAGTACAACTCACTAGAGATATTATAGGATATTGTGAGAGATATATGGGATATAAATTGAGTGATATGTGGAGCATGTTGATAAGATGCATTCCTTATTTATAGGAGTTGTATTCTTATATATTTGTAATCAGTGCATATGAATAATATCTCGAATGAATTGATGAATTCAATGTTTTATCTTATGTGAATTCAATTGTTTTCTTATTTTAAACTGATCCAAATGTAATATTTGGTATCGAGTAGGTGGCTCTTAGCTATGCTCTATGGAGTTTTACATTCAAATGATTCTTATTTTTTAAAATATGTCTAATAAATCGTATTTTTCTCTGAAACCCGAATCCAAATTCTACAAAATTTGGAGGGTTTGTTTACTCAGATTTTGGGCACGATTTTTCAAAAATTGGAAAAACCCAATTCCTGGTTATAGATAAATGAAGAAATAAATATCGGAGTAACAACATATTGAAGCTCATGAGATAACAGTTGTGTTTGATGTGTTTATTAGATTGCGCAATTGCTAAATACATTGAACGTCCCGTCAAATTCTCAAGGTTACAAAAAAGTAAGTCTCTATTTTTGTGTTGTCTCAAGTTTATTAAATGTTAAGTCTTTGAGTCATCTGTAAGCTTAATAATAATAGTGAGGTCTTATGTTTTTATTATCTCGTCGTTGTATCGTCAAAAGTGTTATTGTATTGTTTTTTGAAAAAAATTATTATTGTCTATAGTCAATTTGTAAAGGACGCATTTTCGGGGTAACCGACGTCTTCTATTGTTGAGATGGATATTCCATTAGAAAAATTTACTGGTTTTAACTTTCACACATGGAAAGTTAAAATTCAAATGCAACTAATGAACAAAAACTTATGGGGAATAATCAGTGGTAAAGAAACACATCCCACAGATGCAAGTAAGTTAATAGAATGGAAAAGCAGAGATGATAAGGCCAAAGCCATCATTGTCCTTGCACTTTCGGATTCTGAACTATACTATGTAGATTTGGAAAATTCATCCACTTTGAGATTTGGGAAAATATGAATAAGTTTTTGGTGCCAAAGCGGTTAATACAAAATTACGCTTATTCAAATTAAAAATGAGTGAAGGAACTACTATGTCTAGTCATATAAATGATCTCGATCTCTCATGGCAGGCAACTAGCAAAAGTTAAAGCACCAGTTGATGATGAAGATGCTAAAGCTATTTTATTAAATAATTTGTCTTCAAAATATAACAATGTTGTTTTCACTCTTGGTAAAATTCCATCTCAGTCCTTGGAAAACATGAACTTAGATACCCTAGCAGAAGGAAAAAGAGAATTATCGGAAGATGCAGAAGAATAAATTGTAATGTACTCAAAGAAAAATCATTAAAAATTTGACAAAACAAGGATGAAGTTGAATGTTTTTATTACAAAAAAAGGGGCACACATCTTGGTTTTGTAAGGTTTGAGCTAATGATATCCTCAAAGGAAAACTCAAAAAAAATGAAGCAAATGTAGCTAATGAAAAAGAACCATCCAATGAGGAAGAACCAATAAAGGAAGAACCAACAAATGATGATAGTGGTTATAATTCTGAGGATTTTCTATACTAAGTGAATAACTTCCTGATTGAGAGGATGGAGGCAATGGAGGAAGGAGGTCAATCAATGACCTCTCGCTAGCCACAAGTGACGGGGCCACACAATGAAGTTGTGGCATTTTTCAGTTGTGTGTTTGATTTCTGCTATGTGAAAATAAGAACAGATGGATCATACATGTTCAAAATTCTAATGTGTGAGAAATTTCTTTTATTTTCCCCTAGATGTAAGAAGGTGATGAGAGCTAAAAGAGTATTGTTATATCTAGGTTGTTGGTTGACCTTATAAAACCATTGTTTGTTATGGTTGTTGGTTAACCACATGTAAAACCATCATTTTTTTGTAGGTTGTTGGTAAACCGAGTGTAAAACCATCTTGTTTGTTTGTAGGTTGTTGGTAAACCAAGTGTAAAACTATCATGGGTATTTGTAGGTTGGTGGTTAGCTCGAGTGTAAAACCATCATTGGAGTTGGGTAGCAATACAAGATAATGTTTTCCCCATGTTCACACTAAGGGGGAATGTTAGGAATATTTGCTTTAGTGCTCACATTTGTTAGCATTATATTGTGTAAAATTATTATTAAAATGAGTTAACATAAAATAACTCATTTAATAATAATATATTATTTTAGAATAAATTAATACAATCTCATATTGAGTTGTATTTTATTGTTGTACGTGAGTTGTAGTACAACTCACTAGAGATTCTAGGGAACTAGTAGAGATATTATGGGATATTATGAGAGATATATGGGATAGAAATTGAGTGATATGTGGAGCATGTTGATAAGATGCATTCCTTATTTATAGGAGTTGTATTTTTATATATTTGTAATCAGTACATATGAATAATTTCTCGACTTAATTGATGAATTCAGTGTTTTATCTTATTTGAATTCAATTGTTTTCTTATTTTAAACTGATCCAAATGTAAGAGATATTGGTTATCAAATTTGGATGGTAGAAGAATTGTAACAATTTTCAAGTGGGTTTTAAAGGCTTTACTGATTTCACAATTATATAGACACTTATTCATGATGACATTTTATGATTTATATGTGAAATTTGAAACAACCCTTATGATGTTATTACAAAAAAACATTAGAATGAATAGATAAATAAGTGTGTGGAAGATGAGGTGGGGACATTTGTGGCATGGTGGAGGTATTGAATAAGGTAGGATAATTTTATAAGAATCCATAAACAAGAAGATTCAGTAACTATCCTTTATTAGTCTATTGAGAAGAGTGTAAAATGCATTAAGAAGTTTAAAGAAAGAAAATTTGGGAAAGTAAATGAAGAATAAATTGGATAGGTGGATAAGGAATGTTAAGGGACAATGTTAGATTGATTAGATAGGTATGCATGTAATAACTTCCTTTATTTTTGTTTCATATCAAAATGAACGAAACATGGTTGGAAGGAACTTGTAAGACTAGTATCAAAATGTCCATTAGTATCAAAATGAGGAAACAAGGTTGGAAGGAAGTTGTAAGACTAGAACCAAAAAGAATACCCGAGAGGCCCAAAACATGCAAAATAGCTTATTTGATGCTAATGGACTGTGTACAAATTGAGGAGACCTTAATAGAGGTGTGATGAGGTGGGTTGAAGTGATCATAAGGTTGGAAAATAGTAAAAATTTTAAAACCCTAGATTAAAAGGAATTGGATACAAGCCAAAAAGAGAAAATTGGTGTTGGTTGAAGAGTAAAAGGAGTTAAAGAATAAAAATTAGTAAAACACATGAAATCTTAAGTCGGTATCTAGATATGTTAAAACTTTTCTCTGAAATTTTGCATATTTCTCTAAACATGAAATCCAGGAGGGTTAATGAGGCTAATAGATAAATAATAAAGTGAGAATAAATTTTGATTGGAAGAGAGTGGTGACGTGAAAATTTATAAGCAATTGAACAAGGATAATAGGTACTTGCAAAATAGTTTACCATTCAAGCTTAGTTCATTGAATTTTTCTTTTTCATCATATTTTTTCCTTTTTGAGGGCTACTACAAAAACTTGGTGTTTACAAGGGAAATGGTAGTAAATGTTTCTATGAAACTTAATGCATGACTCAATCAGTATTTTTTTGATGGATTTAAACATGTTTAAAGTGATTTTTACTTTGGTTCAATGATTTTGTGAATTTTAGTGCTTTTGAACACGATTGATGTCCTGAGTAAAGTCATAGTTAAGAAGATAAAGGTGGTTATACAAGCTGAATTTAAAGCTTCTAATGCATTTAATGGTGATTCTAAGAGTGAATTTTGGGTACTTTGTATCATAATTGTTAGGTTGTGGAGCATGCATTTGAAATTGACTAGGTTACACAAGAACCAACATTGGTCATGAAGGGACCAACATCACACATGTGACCTACATCTATTAGGAAAGTAGGTATTGTCATTGGTTAAGGCTAATCGACATGAGTTACCCGTGCATGAGTGTTTTATTTAAATCACAAGAGTTAGATCTAAATTTTGTATTAAAGTAGATCTATTGATTGTAATTGCATGGCTACATGACCTAAGTTTGTATATGCCTATATAAACATGAAAGCTAGGGTTAGAAGGTATAATTAAGAGAAGGATTGAATTATATCCTTGATTCTTCTATATTAAGAGGATGAAGAAGAAGACAAATAAAGAACAAAGTTACATGAAGAAAAAGCTTCCATGAAAGAAGATGGAAAGAAGGAAATAACAGTACAATTATGACAGTACATCTCAATGGTGAGAAGAGGGTAACATCTTCTATTGTATTTCCTTTGTATATTTATTGTCTCATTGTAATGGGTTGTATAGTATGAAAAGCACATAGAGTTTCTTCTTGTAGATTCACATGTTGGTGAGATCTTGTATTATAGATCCATGTAGATCTAGTCTTGTATTGTAGATCTATGAGATCATATTATGTTATTGATCCATAATAATCTAGTATTGTAGCTTGTTGGAGAGCTTTTAGATATAGATAGTATCTAAATGTTGTAGAGGAGGTTGTCTTTCTTCATGTTTTCACAAAGTTACGCAGTGATGGAGAGATAGAATTCTTGGTGCACACTCATGGTTTTACATTGGTAGACCCATGCAAGAGGTCTTTTCTTAGATCCACAAAGAACTTGCTAGCAGCTTTAGAGATGCAGTACTTTTGGGTTATGTGAGATCTGATGGTGGTGGTTTGGAGGCATGGTTATAGTACACTCATGGAGATCCATTTAGAGATTTGGAGGAGAGGAGATACTCTTCGAGAGATGCATTGTACTATTTTATTGAAGAGTTGGTTTGTACTCTTATTATATTATATATATGACATCTCTATCTTTCTTGGACATAGCCCACATTGGGTTAACCATGGTACATGCTATGTTATGTGTGTGTACTTTCTTTTAATTTGGATTATTCTAGTTTATACTTCCACTGTTGTAGATTTTGGGGAATTGTTTAGATCTTGTGTGCATGATTTATTTTTTTATTAAATCATATTACTATTCTCATGTCTCGAATTCCCTATAACTAGTATCAAATCTTGGTTAAGCTTGGTTATTTAAAAGTAAGGTTTTGCTTTGGTATATTGTTATTGGTTTACTGACAGGTGTATGAGAGTTGGTTTTATTTTTCCTAATGCGAAGATCACATGAAGAGATTCACTCTCAAGTGGGAGCTAGAAGAGTAAGGTTGCTGGAGAATAAAGTGACTGGTGTCAGTTAGGTGGAAATCGATAAAGGTAGGGTGACCGTGGTTAGTTACTGGGTAGCTTAATTTTAAATAAAAATTCACATATATGAAGAATTAAGAGATGTATGGAATGTATCTTATTTATTTAGGTGTCCCTAGTTCTTGGAGGCACAAACATGGTGGTTAGATTGCAAATCTAGTTATTGAGGTATGGCTTTATCTTGGTTTTGTAGTGTTTTGCATTTTAATAGCACATGCATGGTTTGGGATTACAGATCTACACAAAGAAAAGGAACAATTATATGAATCCTTTGGTGCAGTTAGATGCATTGTCTTCATTATAGAATTAGAATATAGTATCACATAACGAAGACGACGTTTCCATTAGAGAAACATGTTCTTCAATTGAAGATGTAGTTGAGTATCTTGGTGCTAGTAAGGTGATGTATTTCATCTTGGTGCAATTTTATTGCATGTATTATTGTTGTTAAGTTTTTACAAAATTTGGGTGTTTCTTGAAATGACTGGCTCAAAAAACTATCAACTTTAGTTGGAGTAGGCACTTGGTTTGGTGACCTATGAAAATTTGTGGTGTTGTGTTAGTTTCAATAAGACCGACATCAGTCAAGGAACCGACATCAATCACGAGAGGGTAACTGTGCCGGTCAAAAATCATGGTCGAGTCTCTCTATGACAACAAGTTTGCACTGGGTTTCTTACAATAGAAGAGGGTATGGATTGTTCAGTGTCCTATTTTGGAGGATTAGGTTTCTAGCACAATGTGTATAGTACGAGATCACTTCAAGGTTTAGATTAGAAAGAGGACAAAGTTAGATCAGTTATTCCATTGAGACTTTGATTTAGGTATCTCTATATGATTCATGTTTTATTTATTTCATTTGGAGAAATTGATATTGTTTTTGGATAGTGTGCATAGATTTACACCATGGTTTTTGGTGTTGTTTGACTTTATTTCTCGGTTGTATGGAGTCTTGAAGACAAGGGTTTCTAGTCTAAGGATGAGATCCTCAATGAAAATTCATGATTAGACACAAATTGCATGTAACAAGAGATGTTGAGTACACAAGATTAAAATAAGTTTATTTACCTACTTCACAAGAAGTCAAAAATTCTGTGATTTATAAAAACTATTTGATAAGAAGTGAATCACTTATATTTTCTTTCATATGTTTTATTTCTCACCGACATGTATATCTTTTAAGCTTGGTGATTAGAGACAAGGTGCAAGGGATTACGTGTTCAAAGTGGGAGCAAGCCATGGGTGTTGGCATTGTAGGATTGGATACATGATGCACATGCAGAGTGAGAGTAGATTGATATTATTCAGAGTGGTAGGAGGAAAAATCTAGTTTTGAAGGGAAGTCATGGCTTTGCAGGTATTTTGACTTTATGATGTCACTTCTAGTTTTATTTTTTATGTGTGGATATTCCTTAGGGAAGGTAGTTGATGGTTCATTCAACTTGTTTTAGATGATAGAGTAATTTTCATAGTTTGAAGAGTGAAAAAGGAGAAAATATGCTAGTTACAGAGACCATTTTCAGTTAGGGTTAACCATTGTCAGTCATTTGTTAACCGTGGTCAGTCAGGTAGTGACCAGGGGTCAGCTAGGAGACCATGGTCGGTTTGGTTACAAGTTTGACAACAATGTTTATTTACCATTTTTAGATGGTTCCCTTATTTTTATTTCATCTTGGTTGATTGTGCATCATATGTTAATGACATGTATGTTGGTATTTGCACTTGGTATTAGTGGCATGGTTTAACATGGATGTTTTTTATTGAAATTGATGAGCACATGACTCATATTTGTCTACAGAGCTAGTCGGTAAGATACTTGGAGCTCCTGGAGAGCCTAGTGATATGGATGGATGTACATGGTGAGTTTGTACATGTGGATAGATTAAGTTTTTTGATTCTATGATGACAGAGATGTTTGATTTTCACATGGATTCCTTGAGCATGAGTAGGGTATGTTTGCATTTCCTCCTTATTACTATGTTACTCCATGGGAGATGTTATCTATAGATGATTATATTGGACATTCTAGTTATTTATGTAGGGTTGAATTTACAGATTGCAATGTTTGGATTTCTCTAAGTTATGGAGGTGTTTGTGGATTGATCACCCACTATTGCATGTAGAACTCATTTAGGGTTATATTTACCTGGGATCTTGTTTTACTTTTTCATATTCTAGTATTGACTTGTATTTAGACAGTTACATTGGTGGTTGCATGGAGACATAGATAGATGGTTGGAGAACATGGTTGGTTATATAGGTATGGATATATATGTGATTGAGGTTCGTACTTCATTTTTAGTGGTTACTTTTGCATTTTTGTTAGTCATGATGGATTTTTTCATGAGGATCTAGGTTGTCTTGTTTTCTTGATACTAACAATTGGTATGGTGTTATGGTTTAGTGGGATATTGAGGCTTGGTGTCACAGATCAGTTGTGGCTTCGTGAAGGTTTGGTAAGTCATGATTTTATATTATTTTTTTGAAAAGATAGTTTGATCTTCCTGGTTTTATTTTTTGAGAGAATTGTTGAAGGAAATAATAGGCAGTCTTTATAGTGTGTAGAGGATGGAATTGTACAGGTACAGGTATAAATGTTCAAAAATTTATCTCCAAGTGGGAGATTATTAGGTTGTGGAGCTAAATAGCTTCACTAAAGCATGTATTACAAATTGATTGGGTTACACAATAACCGACATCAGTCATGAAGGGACCGACATTGGTCACCTATGACCCACATCGGTTAGGAAAGTAGGAACCGTCATCGATTAAGGATAATCGACATTGGTTACCTATGTATGAGTGTTTTATTTAACTCATAGGAATTAGATATAAATTTAGTATTAAAGTGGATCTATTGATTATAATTGCATGGCTAAGTGCCCTAAGTTTTTATATGCCTATATAAGAATGAAAGTTAGGGTTAGAAGGTAGAATTAAGAGAAGGATTGAATTAGATCCTTGATTCTCCTAGATTGAGAGGATGAAGAAGAGAAAGAAATAACAGGTTACATGAAGATAGAGATTCCATGAAAGAATTTGGAAAAAGGAAATGGCAGGTACAATTATGACAGGTACATCTCAATGGTGATAAGAGGGTAACATCTTCTACTATATTTCCTTTGTATAGTTATTGTCTCATTGTAATGGATTGCATAGTATGCAAATCACATAGAGTTTCTTCTTGTATATTAACATGTTGGTGAGATCTTGTATTATAGATCCATGTAGATCTAGTCTTGTATTGTAGATCCATGAGATCATATTATATTATTGATCCATAGGAATTTAGTATTATAGCTTGTTGGAGAGCTTGTGGATACAGATAGTATCTATATATTGTAGAGGAGGTTGTCTTCATGTTTGCACAGGTTATGCAGTGATGGAGAGATAGACTTACTTCTTGGTGCATAGTCATGGTTGCACATTGGTAGACCCATGTGAGAGGTCTTGTCGTAGATCCACAAAGAACTTGGTAGCAGTTCAGAGATGCAGTAGTTTCAGGTTATGTGAGATCTGATGGTGATGGTTTAGAGGCATGGTTGTATTTATTTCATGGAGATCCATTTAGAGATCTAGAGGAGAGGAGATACTCTTGGAGAGATGCATTATACTCTTGTATTGAAGAGTTGATTTGTAATATTATTATATTATATATATGAGATCTCTATCTTTGGTGGATGTAGCCCACATTGGGTAAACCATGGTACATGTTGTGTTATGTGTGTGTACTTTCTTTTGATTTTTATTATTCTAGTTTATACTTCCACTGCTGTAGATTTTAGGGAATTGTTTATATCCCGTGTGCATGATTGAGTTTGTTATTATAACATAGCACTTTTTGAAGTCCCAAATTCCCAACAATAATGGTCTTAGATAAAAATATCAAGGCATTTGAGGTTTTTCCTTGTTGAAGAAAGAAGTTATTGGTTAGTAAGAAGTCATTTTTGATACAAGCATTTGTAAATATGTGATTTGAGTTGTTTGGTGACCTGATGTAACTTGTTAAAACTAATTATTTCATTCTTGTGAGATTTTTGAATGAAGTAATAGGTTTCTCATTCAGAGAGAAGAAGTAATAAAAATAAAAGAGATAAAAGATAAAGATAATTCAAAAGACTAGGTTTGAAAAAGATCCTAGGTAAGTCTTAAAAACAAGCTGAAATAGACTTGTTTAAAGAAATATGGATGAAGATAAAGTGAAGTTGATAAATAAATTTCTTGAGTGCATAAGCAATGAGATGAAATATAAAGAGATGAGAGAGCTATAGGAAAGAATAATATTGTTGATGGAACAAGATATTAGAGAATTGAGAAAAGATGTGGAGAAACTAGAAATGTTAATGATAAGAGAAAAAGAAATGTAAAGAAAAGGTCTTAAAGTAGTGATTAGGATGGTGGTTAAGTGGTATATGAGTTCACTCATGGATAAAAGAACAAAAATATAGTAGATAACATGGTTGAGAGAAGAGGAAAGAATTTTAAAGAGGTTGGATAAGAAAGAAAAAACTAAAAAGAAGAACAAATAGACAAATTGTGAAAGAAGAGTTTATTTGTGAAGAAGAAATTGAGGGATAATATGGGAAAGATGATTTTAATTTTGTGTATGTGAGTAAATATAAATTTTAATCTGATTTAAAAGAACTTGAGTGTGCTTTGCATGATGCATAAATGAAGAGTGATGAAGAGAAAGTTTTCATGATGGATGGAGAAACTGAAAGTGAAGAGAAAGAATGTGAAGAGACTCAAAAGGATCACTCTTTTTCATCTAATGTTTTACGTACATGTGTTTGTTTTAGGTATAATTTATGAATAAGTGAATCTTATTGAATAAAAACTCTTATAAGAGCTCAGATGGAGAGGTACAAACAACACATCCTCATTTTAGAGGAAAAACAATGAAGAAGATGATGAAGATAAAGAGTGAAGACTAAAAAAATCATGATGTTGCTGAATATTAGAAGAACATAGTGGTGAAGAGAAGAATCTTACAAGTGGATAAAAATTGGAAGAGAAGCAAGAAGATTCCTAATGTATATAGATCAATTCTCTCCACATGGGGAGTATGATGTAGGAACATCATTTGTACATTTGTAAATTCAATATTCTAGTAATTTTTGGTGTGTTGAGTCCATTCTGTATTCTAAGAGGTGTGTCAAGGCCATTTGGACTCTCTCTATTTGTAATAAGTGGATTTTGGAGGTTTCCCTCCAAAACCACATTTCAAATATTCAAACTAGTCTTGTAATGTATCCTAGACCTAGGAGTTAGTATGTTAGTCATCTATTTGTTAGTATAGGTGTAATAAATGAATAAAATGGGTCATGAAACATGTGTTCACTTGTAAAATCACTCACAAGGTCCTAACTATACCCTAAACCTCATCTAGTTAAGTCTAAGCCTAGGTGAGTTAGTTGTTTCTCAACCTAACTACCTCCTTTTCTCTTAAAAGTGAATGTATTTAAATGAATGAGGGGGATGAGAGATTGGGAGAGAGTTTTGGAGGAATAAAATGTCTCAGATCGAGCTAAAACACTCATGAAACTATGTATATGAGGGTATATCATTAATATGTGGTTTCATGAACTTGAATAAGAATATATTTAAGAGTTTGTTTTGTTATTATGTGTGAAATAATTAATTAATTGAGAATTATAATCATATGAAATTCTATATGTTTATTGGTTGTATGGATCCTAGGAGGATTGAAGTGGTCTATGGAAGTATTAATGGAAAATAAGAAAATCGATACTAGAAGAAACAACAAAATTATCTTCACGAGGTGAGTCTCTGTTTGCAACATTTAAATAAGATGAATGGTTTGTGTTGATGAGTGAACAAAATTATGTAGGAGGTTTATAACACCATATAAATTACTAAGATTGGGACTTAAATCATAGTAATGAACTTCCAAATGGATGGCTATAAAAATACTAAACTGTGATTTTTTTGTATGAGAGTTCTTAGTATGATTAGATTGTGGATTTTGAATGAATTATAACTTATTTTAAGAAATTGGAGCATTGATATAATGTGTAATGAAATTACTTGATTAATTATGATTATCACTAGAAATCAAACACCAAATAACACAATATTGCACTCAAGTATGAAAGTATAGTAGCTTAGCCACTTTAAGGGGGCAACCTCCGAAACATACAATAAGACTCAAATACTAAATATGATGATAAAAAAATACCTACTAACCCCTATTTATACTATTCATATGTTATGCCCATCACCAAGGCTGACCTACTAATGATAATATATCATATATGAAAGAGATAAGTCATGATAAGAAGTTATGATAGCCATAAGTTGGCTATATCCATCCAATGTAAGATATATAATTAAGGGCGTAACATGCCCCTCCCCTTCAGAGAAATATTGTCCCCAATGTTGGGAAGCCCTGGATGTTGCTGCATGAATGCTTCATCTTCCCATGATGCATCCTCAATATTCATATTCTTCCACTTGATTAGGTACTCTGTAATGAATCTGGTCCTCAATATTTTGGTGTGTGTCTGAAGAATACCTTCAAGTTCCAATATGATCCTTCCTTCCTCATCTAGTTCTGGAAGCACCGGCTAGGTGGAAATTTTCTACTCGATAACTTTCTTTAAGAAAGAAACATGGAAGACTGGATGTATTTTAATTCCTCAAGGGAGCTCTAGCTTATATGTCATACTACCAATTTTCTGTAAAACTTGGCAAGACCCATAGTATTTAGATGCAAGCTTATTATCCTCTTCTGTTGTTTTAAGGATAACTACTTATATGGTTATAACCTTACGAAAATAAAGTTTTCCTCTTCAAAGTGTCACTCACTATGATGTTGATCAGCTTGTTGCTTCACACGGTTTTGTGCCCTTGCCAAATTTTCTCTAAGACTAGAGAGTACCTCATGCTGGTGTTGAATGTGATATTCAACTTCTCTCACCTTCAGTTTGACCTTCAAGCTAGATATGAGTGATGGAGGATGGTACCCATAGAGTTCTAGAAATGGAGACATTTTGAGGAGGTATGAAATGAATTATTTTACCACCATTCTACTAGTGGAAACCATTTCACCCAACACTCTTGTTTATCTGAAGTGAAACATCGAAGATAACCCTCTAAACATTTATTTACCACCTTAGTTTTCCCATCTTATTGGGGATGATAAGAAGAACTCTAGGCTAGTTTGGTACCAAGAAAAGAGAACAAATCATTCCAAAATGTATTTTTAAATATTGTATCATGATCACTTACTATATTTTTTTGCGTGTCGTGGAGCTTTAACCGTATCCATAAAAGAGATGGAAATGTACTAGCTATGAATGGATGAGCCATGGCACATAAATGAGCATATTTGGTAAGTATTTCCACCACAAACATGATGAAACTTTTCCCTTCTAATTTAGGTAATCCTATGATTAAATCCATTGATACTTCTCCCCACCTCTCACTAGGTAGACAAAGGTGGGATTAAACTAGGTGTCTTAATGGTCTCACCCTTATTTTGATGGAAAACCAAAAATTCTACCACAAATTTTTGAACATCTCCTTTCGACCCCTCCCAAAATAAATATTTCTTAACTCTATGATAATTTTTAGGAACCCAACATGGCCACCTATTAGAGAAGAATGTAGCTTTGAAAAAACATGGCATTTAACAAGAGAGTTATTACATATATATAACATATTTTTGTACCACAATGTATCCCCTTTCCATGTAAATTGATCTGATATGAATGGATCTTCCCGAGATTCTAAATGACAGTATGTGTTGTTGTTGTATATTTCTTCCATTCTTCCCATGTGTGATCTACCCAATCTACCTTTAGTATAGAGATGGCACATAACAATGCTTCTACAGACTCATCCCTCCTAGATAGAGCATCAACGACCAAATTTTCCTTCCCTTTCTTATAAACAATCTCAAAGTCATATCCCAACATATTAGTGACCCATTTTTGTTTTCATTTCGAAGAGAGACGTTTCTCTAGGAAATATTTCAAACTATCATGATCATATTTTACCTTAAAATGTCTACTCATCAAGTATGACCTCCATTGTTATACTGCATGTAGTATTGCCATCAATTCCTTCTCATAGGTGGGCATCAACAAATTCTTTCCTTTTAGTTGTCGGCTCTCAAATGCAATGAGATGCCATTCTTTCATAAGTACTACTCCGATTCCATTTCCTGAAGCATCACACTCAACTCGAAGGTTTTGGAGAAATCTGGAGTTTCCAATACTAAAGTGGTTCACATAGCCGCCTTTAATTTTTTAAATGCCCTAGACGCTTACTCATTCCACTGGAAGGATTCTTTCTTCAATAACTTTGTGAGTGGTTCTGCTATACTACCATAATTTTTACAAATTTATGATAATACCCTATGAGACCTAAGAAACATCGTAATTACTTGAGGGTTCTTATAATTTTCCATTCCACCATGGGCTTGATCTTGAGATGGTCCACTTTAACACCTTCATGAGAAAAAATATGGCCCAAGTATTCCACTTCCTGTACCCCAAAAGAACACTTTGAAGGATTGGCATAAATTTGATGATCCTCTAAGAATTCTAAGACTGTATTGACTTGTTGTAAGTGTTTCTCCCATGATTTGTTGTAGATGAGTATATCATCAAAAATACTAAGAAAAAGTTTCTTAAGAATGATCTAAATATTGAATTCATCAAACTTTGGAATGTGGAGGGAGCATTGGTAAGACCAAATGGCATCACTAGGAATTCATAATGGGCTTGATGAGTTATGAAAGCTATCTTATGAAGATATTATTTCTCTACTCTAATTTGGTGATACCCTGAATGCAGATCTAATTTTGTAAAATAAATGGCACCATGTAACTCATCTAATAAATCATCAATGACATGAATAGGAAAATTATCTTTGATAGTGATCTTGTTGAGCTCTCGGTAGTTTGGACACATGCTCCATCTTCCATCCTTGTGATGCACCATCACCATTGGAGAAGAATAAGCACTCTGAATGTGATGAATAATACCCATTTCCAACATTTCCTCCATCATCTTCTTGATCTCACTATTTTGCATATATGGGTATCTATAAGGCCTGATGTTGGGGGGTTGGATTCCTAGAATGAACTAAATAACATGATCATTCTCTCTTTTAGGAGGAAATCCTCTCGGTTCCTTGAAGACAATTACATGTTGATCAATAACCTTATGAAGATCATGATGCAATACCTTCATTTGTGGTTGGACTTCCATAGAGAAGCAGTGTGCTAAAAACCTTCAGACCCCTTTTTAATAATCTTATACATTTGGTGATAAATAACCACTAGAGTATCTTTATCTTGTAGAACTTGAAGTTAAAAAAATTTACCCTCAGAATGAAAGCGCATGAACAATTCCTAGAAATTTATCTCTATGATGCCCAAAGTTGCGAGCCATTGAACACCTAAGACAATATCAACTCTACCCATGGGGATAGAAAACATCATAGATTCCAATGTGTAGTCACCCATCATGAGTTTTAATTTATGGCATTTACCTAAACATTGGATTATGCCACCATATGTAATAATTACTTGAAATTCAGGTGTTGGGTAGATGAAACAATTCAATCTTGTTGTTAGCTTATGATTTATGAAATTGTGTGTGTACTCTCTTAATCAATCAATATTGTTACCTTATTCTTCTTAATATAACCCACAACCTCAAGGGTTTGTGGAGTACTACCTGATAGAGCATGGCATGAAATAGTAGGTTGGGGATCTCTAGATTCTTCTTCTAATTTTTCCACTTCCTCTGTTGATGTTTCCTCATATTCTTCCTCATCACCTGACCCTTCAATGTAGAACATTTTTTTCTTAGAAAATTTATGATTGGGTCCATATTTGCTATCATACTTAAAACATAACCCTTTGGATATTTTTTCTTCAATTTGTTGAGGTGTCAACTAAACTAGCTAAGGGTACGAAGGAGGAAAGGTGCTATGATCTTTTATGATAGAGAAGGACTGCCTTCTATTAGACATAATTTTTTCCTCTGCTCTACATGCCATGATAATAGAATAAGAAACCTTGAGTTGGTTAAACATGTGTACCTCATGCTCAATTTTGTCCTTAAGACCCCCAAGAAAGAGGTCATTCAAGTATTCTTTTGTAATATATTCCACATGCAAGGACAGAGTGTGGAATTGATCGACATACTCCTTAACTAAAATTGTTTGGTGTAACTTTGCTAATTGGAAAAAGTAATTCTCAGAAACATTAGAACTATAGTGTAATTGAAGCTCTTCAGTGAAAACTATCCAGGTGACATTTAGGCCATTCTTCTGCCTTTGAGCACATAACCAACGATACCAAACAAATTGATCAAGTTCTAGGTATAAGGATGCCATAGTTACCTTTTGATATGCTAGTATCTAATGGAGATCAAAGAAATTTTCCATTTGGGTAATCCAATTGAGTGGACCATTTCCATAAAATTTACGTATTGCCACTTTTGGGATAATCCCCGCCATTGGTGAGGAGAGCCACCTGAATGAGTAGAGGAGCCTCCATGATTGGAGTGATTTGGGTCTATGTGACCATTACTAGAGGAACTCGTATGAATAGAATTAGGAGTTGTGTTTGAAATAGCTCATGCAACAAATCCTTACGCATTGTGAAAAAATCCTTTTAATTTCACTCCTCAAAGCTGCCTCATAGTTGAAGAAGCTCATTATTAAGGTAATATTTACTTACCATATTATTTACCCCTCTCTGAAGGCGGATGACCACCTCGGATACTCCCAAACCAATAGACTCTAAATCCATATCCTCATTATTTGGGGTCATTCTTGGAGTTTCTTGTCCTTTCCCTTGGCCTCGGGTATATCTAACAGCCATGATGTAGGGCTTGGGCCTCGATGTAGACTTAGTAGGGCCAAACTTTATAGTTTAGGGTTTTATAAACTATTTGGTTGAATATAGGAATTCATAAATAAGAAATCCTAGCTATTTTTTGGAGAGGTTTCAAAAATATAAGAAACTTGAAAAAAATCCAAAAATTTCACCCTATGGAGTTGAATTATGGAAAAACATAAAAACCGCTATAAATTTTGTAAATTAAGCCACAAACACTTGAATTTTGGAGAGGATCTTACTTGGCTGATTTTTCCAGACCACTAAAACAATTACGAAAAAACTTCACTACCAATTTTGAGATATGGATAAACCTTAACAATTAAGGTTTGACACAGTGTTGTTGCCAAGTTCAAGCTCGATACCACTTGTAATGAAATTACTTGATTAATTATGATTATCACTCAAATTGAACACCGAGATAACACAATATTGAAGACAATTTCTCTCAATATGAAAGTATAATATCTTAGCCACTTCGAGGGGTAACATCTAAAACATAAAATAAGACTCAAATACTCAATATGATGATCAATAACTACCTAATAACAACTATTTATACTATTCATATTCTATGGCCATCACCAAGGCTGACCTACTAATGATAATATATCATATATGAAAGAGATAAGTCATGATAAGAAGTTATGATAGCCACAAGTCGGCTATATCCATCCAATGTAAGATATATAATTAAGGGCATAAAATAATGGTAATAAGATTTGTAACATCATTTTGAGTCATTAAGTTCTCTATAAATTCCAAGTAAAGGTAAATAAATCCAAAATACACCCTTGTTGTCTTGTACATTGTCCCAGGGGTTTTGAATGAAGGATAAATTGCATTACTTAAAAACTATACATTTTAAATCTATAAATTTCTGATAGTAAGGAATGAAATTTACTTTTGATTTTAAAATTTTCAAGACGTTTTAAACTTATTTGATAGAGTAAAAGTAAAATCTCAGTCAAACCCTATTATGAGAACACAAAAATCCTACTTAGACCTAGTAAAATGAGCATAAGTCACATTTTTTTGAGGCGATGGATTCTAAAATTTTTAGGGTAGAATAATTTTAAAAAAATTGTAAGCGGGTTTTAAATTATTTAATGATTTTACAACTATACAAATAGTAATTTTTGACAACAGATTCAAGAATTATATGTGAAATATAGGGCAGTCCTTGTGATGTTATTAGAAACAAGTAACCATTAGAATGAATAGATAAATAAGTGTGTGGATAAAAAGTTGGGGAAATTGGTGGTATAGTGGAGGTCTTGAAGAATATATGGGAACTTCAGAATAGTCAAGAAATAAGAAGATTCAAGACTATCATGTAGCAGTTTATTGAGAAGAGTTTACGATTGCATTATGAAGTTTGAAGAAATAATGCTTTGGAGAGTGAACCAAGAATGACTTGGATACATGGATAAGGAATATTAAGGGATAGTGTTAGAGTTATGAGATAGGTATACATCTAATAAAACCATCAAAAGGAAGGAACCAAAGTTAGAAGGAAGTTATAAGACTAGAACTAACAACATGACCAAAACATGCAAAATAGCTTATTTGATGCTAATGGAATGTGTATAAATTTAGCATACCTTAATTAAGGTGTGATGAGGAAGGTCAAGTGATCATAATGTTGGAAATAATAAAAAGGTCAATACCTTAGATTTTACTACAAAACCCTAGAGACCTAATTAGATACAAGCCAAAAAGAGAAAATTGGTGTTGGGTGAAGAGTAAAAGGAGTTGGAAGATTAAAATAGGTATAAAGAACAAAATTTAAAATGGGTATCCAGAAATGTTAACACTTTCCTCTGAATTTTTTTATATTTCTCTAAACATAAAATCCGGAGGGCTAATAAGGCTAGTTTAAAACACTAAAGTGATTATAACTTCGATTGGAAGACAATGGTGACCTCAAAATTTGTAAAAAGATGAAAAATGATAATGGGTACCTAAAAAGTTTACCAAGAGAGATTAGTTCATTGAAGTTTTTCATTTTTATCATATTTAGTCCTTTTTAGGGTGTTTATCAAAACTTGAGGTCTATAAGGGAAATTGTACTAAATGGTGTTATGAAACTTAATGTAGGGATCAATCATGTTTTTTTGATCGATTTACACATGTTTAAAGTGATTTTGGATTTGGTTCAATTATTTTTTGATTTTTAGTATTTTTGAGCAACGTTGACTTCTTAAGCAAGGTCATAGTTTATAAGATAAAAGTACTTATACAAGCTGAATTTGAAGCTTGTAATGCATTCAATGGTGATGGTAAGAGTGAATGTAGGGTACTCTGCATCATAAAACTAAAACCTACTCTAATAATAATCTCATGGAGGATGAGATGCTCCAAACAACCTTCCATGCTTAAAATAGGTAAATGAGTTAATGACATGGTTTGAGATCCCTAAGTTAGACTTTCACTATCAAATGGAATAATATCTAGATTTTAAGGAGTTTATATTATCCAAGAATGTGAACATGCTTCTACTGCATTCATTCTCTACTCCTTGATGGAGAGCTAAGATGACAATAACTAGGGTTTAATAGCTTTCACCATCAATTGTTAAATATGATTTATAACCCTAAGTAACAATTTACAATCCACATACCATGTGAACAAGAGTTTTGAACATGAAAAAAATTCTTCATACCTAGACCATGCCCAAAGAAAAAAATTCACATTGCAAATCATTTCTATCTAAATCCTTAGACTATGATAACTTACCCATTCTAATAGAGAAACTTGAAGAGAAAAATAAAAATTTACTAGTCTAGCGCCTATTGTAGTAGGATAAAGAGTGTTTTCTTTTCTCTAAATGTATATGCCAGGACATACTAAATTTTTTCACTCCTCCTATTGTTCTTGACTCTATAACAATATTTTAGTATCACTACATGCATATCAAGAAATATGGAATGTATAGTACAATCCTGTGTACAAAATAAAATCATAGAATTCCAAAATATTGAAGGCATGAAACTAAACAATGGGTAGGTTATAAAGTTAAAAACTTTTTTATATTTATTAATGCTATGTCACTTTTACAAATTTACATAGGATCCTAACAATACAAAAATATCATGCAAATAATGTTCTCTTCGTATTTAACAGGTCTATGAAAGTAATAACTAAAAAATTATATCTGAATTTTATCATTCAAACTTAATTTTTCTCCTCATCAATGGATTTATTATGTTATCCTCATTCTCCTTCTCGAGTGAATCATCACTTATCGTATTTTGGTCAAAATATTTAGTTATGAAAAATAACTATCCTGGGTCTCATTAAGTCAAGGTGGTGGAGGTAGAGATTTACTTAAGTTGGCATGTATGGATACATGAAAAAAGGTTGTCTAACATATTTAAAACATTCTTCTAGGTCTATTTGTAATGAACATGATATAATAATAAATTATGTTGATTTTATATGCGTATTCTCAATCATTTTCTCTCTACTAAAAATTATGTCCACCCTATAGTTATTGCACAATTGTGAATTAAGTCTTGATATCACTTTGACGTCTCTTGTTTAATGAAAAATATTTTGGTTAGTATAGATTATAACCTATTACAAGTCTTGATGTTGTGATACGAGGGCTTTGGTTAATCTTGGTCCCATTAATTGAGATCTCAAAACTTTAATATGGATACCAATACAAAGAGATTGGAATGATGGTTGTAAGAGAAGATAATAAATTTTATGGAATATGGAGAGATTGTAATGGGAATTATTAATTATAATATCCTCTTGGAACATATATATGGAGATATTCATGATATTTTTGGTGTAGGATTCTTGAATAGTTATCTTTCTAGTTATATAAACTATAAATGTAATGCTTTAGACATAAACACATAAGGGAATATGAATGGATGGAGAAAATATCACTACATTGCACAAGTGGATGTATTTTTGACTCATGTTATAGATAATTGGATTTAAACTATAATTTATGGGCATGTAAATGATATTTATATCCAAAATGTTTGTTCTTTTGATTATGTTGAAGAACATTTTCTTGTTAGATTTTAAAGAACTATTTTTAGACAACTCCCTTTCTTATTAAATATGCTAGTTATGGAAAATCCTGTGGTGTTTTTTTTTATTAAGGGAAAATAGTTTTGAAGGGACTATACACTTTGTATACAAAAGGGCTCCAAAGCCGAGATAACAAAGATGAGAGAAGCAGCCCAGAGAAGGGAAAAATAGCCAACCAAGGAAGGCTCAACAGCCAAATATTACAATATAGGTGAAAAAAGGATCTAAACATACATAGATCCAGAAAAAAGAAGGCAAGATCAAAAAGGAACCAAAAGAGAAACAACATAAGGAGCCCCGCCACAAAATAGCTCTAGAACCACCCGATGACAGCCGCATCGTAGCCAAAAAATAGCATCACAATAGCCCTTTACTTGATGGCTCTGTCCATTTTGGTCTTGATACCCTGTAGTGACATGAAGAAGGCAATGGCAGTGGCCTGAGAGGAGTCTTGTAAATCAGCTTGGGCAATTGCAATGTCCCTTTTCTCTTTAGCGCCCCATATGTCCTCATTGATCCCACTTAAACTGAAAACACTGTGGACATGTTGCTCAATGAAATTATAGATGCTTTTGAGGGCAGATAATATGTAGTCATTTCGGCTTTTAGCATTCCCCAATCTACCATCTAAGGACTGTAGTTTCTTGAAGACTTCACCAATAACCCCCTCTTCCTCCTCACTTTGAAGGATACTTTTACCCTTCGCTCTTTCCTTGTTTTTTAGAGCCCCTTTGAGCTCTTGTAGCTCCTTTTCTAGTCCGACCACCCTATCCAGGTAATTCCTCCTCTTTGGGATCCTCCATTGGCTGCTTGATATGCGGGAGGTTTCTGACTAGTCCTTGTGGCTCCTTAGGACTCGTTGGGAAGCAGGGATTTTGGCTTTGAGGCTCTTTCTTTTCTTGTTAGAGACCACCTCTTCATTCTTTCTTTTTAGCAGGGGGGAGTGGGAGCAGTGTGGGTAGGTGGAGGTATGGAAGAGGGAGGTGGGATAGGATTCACGGAAGGGCAGCTGGAGAAATTTCGGTGAATCAAGAGGATAAGGCCCTAGTGCAAAGGGACAGCCCTAGAGTGGCTTTGAACTTCCCTTATAGATTTCTCCAGAGAGTTAATCAGATAATGAGGAAAGATGATAATGTTATTTCTACAAAAATGATTTAGAAAAATCAGATGTTTTTGAGGTATAGTCACATATCTTCCTTCAAGGGTAATATACCTTACCACCATTTTGGCTAGTTCAGCAAACGGTTTAGGGATCGACTCCACCTTGAGGCCAATAGTCATGAACTCAATATTCTCTCCCTCTTCCAGAAATTTCTTGGTTTCCACCTCCCTGTCTACCTTCTTATTGAAGAATTTTGTGCCTTCTAGGCTGAGGCCCGTGATCTGAGCTATGAGCTCTTCCGTGATTTCCATTTTCATGTTACTATATTTAACTATTCTATTCTTCCAACCCCAGGAGAATTTGATAGAGATGTCTTGGTCGAAGCCTTGGATCCTTTCAATGAAGTTAGACAGGCCCCCGATTTGCAGGTAATCCCAGAGCTCCGTGTTCTCTTTCCACTCAGGATTGTGGGTCGGTTCGGTTTTGCATGGCGGCCCCCCCATGTTTCCTCTGCACCTTTTCCTATTCTCAACGGTAAAATAGCTACCAATGTGTGGAATAGGCCAAACTTTGAACTTGGAATTTGAATCTTTCCTTCTTGTGAAAGCCAATTTAATTATTATGCTACACTTGTTATTATTGCCCCGCGCCTCGGCTTTCCTCCTATGCCAAGAAATGATGACAAATTGACCCTTACACAATCGCAACAATCATCCAAATCTTTTGTGATGTCATCAACATGTACTTGGGGATCCACACATTAGCATCTAAAAACAGCCGTTAGTTATGATTTTCACTGCCATGAAGATCAATGATTATGGCTTTATTGACATGAGCGGGCAGAACGTCCCCTCCAATCCAAGTTTGAAAGGGATTATTAACACCGAAGTTAGCCAAACTGTCAGCTACCCTATTTCCTTCCCGGTAGGTGTGGGTGATTTGGACATTCACAAAGCTTTTACATATATCAATATCTTCTTCTATATAATCCCTAATAGACCAGCTGGGGTGTTGTCTTTTATTTAGAAGATTGATAATATTTAGAGAATCACCTTCAATTATGATATTTGGAATATTACAATCTCTGGCAAGTCTAATACCCCAAAGAGCCGCCATGGCTTCGGAATAATGATTAGTCTGCTGCCCATTCTCCCAGAAAAAGTAGCAACATAACAGCCTCTTTGATCCCTGATGATTCCCCCTCCTCCAAAGTCACCTAGATTTCCCTTAGAGGCCCCATCAAAATTTAACTTGTGCCAATCAGTGGGGGGTTTAATCCATCGGAATGTGTTTCTGTCAGTACCATTGTTATTTCTATTGACAGTGGCAATATTCCATTCAGTCAGAATGCATTCTTCATTCTCTGGGTAGAGTCTATTTTTAGGGGGTTTAAATCTAGCAATATTATCTTGCACAACAATGATAATTTCCTTATATACTTTATTCTGAGCCCATCATTGTTTCTGAAAATACTATCATTACGAGCCTTCCAAATTCTCCACATAGTGTGTGGCAGAACAAGTTGCCATAGTCTTTTCACCATGCAATGTTTAAATGGAGAGCTCCATTGCTCCCAAGTCTGAAGGCAGGTAAGGGGAAAAATCCATCTCAGATTGAATTTTACAAAAACAAGCTGCCAAATTTTGGAAGCAATCTCACAATGGAGGAATAAATGTTTTATATCTTCAGCCTCTTGCTGACACATGCAACATCTATTTGGCATGATGAATCCCTTCTTGATGAGGTTATCATTAGTTAGGATCTTTCCATTAATAATTAGCCACCAAAATAAGTTCACTCTAGGGGTTAGCTCCGGCATCCACAATTTGTGCCACATAATTTCGCTTGCCATGGATGTAAAGAAAGAATTATATCCTGCTTTAACAGTGTAATCCCCATCAAAAGAATCTTTCCAGATGAGCTCATCCTTAAGATTTTGATTACTTATCTGGATTAGGGAAATTTGATTCTGGAGAGATATAATATCATCCTGAATATTATCATTCTACACTTTTAAAATCCTGTGGTGTTGATTCCACACAATATGGAGTATTTGTACATGTTCCAAATGGAGTTAAACCTATAAGATGAATATGAATGAGATGTGGGTGGAATTAATGAGTCTTGAAGAATATAAAAAGGATTGAAATGAGACAAAACTATGAGAATTGAAATAAAACTTAGAGAAGAAAGACAACATAATAGACGAGGAAGCTAAATAATTTTGTAGGGAAATATGAAACCAAACTTTAGTTAGATTATATTATGGAAGGAGGTTGAAGAAGGAGACAAGGATCCTTCTGGAGAAACCTAAGATAATACTAAAGGAAAATTTTGAAGTGGCTAATAGGGTGTGCAATGAGGTCAAGTCATCACTATTGTAAGTAGATTGAAATTTTGTAATAATTTTGAACAAGGTTGAGTAATCTCTCTAGGGTACAAACCATGTTGCATTTAAGAGTTTAAGATATAGGTTTCAAAGAAATTTCAAGGGAATTAGTGCTACCATTGCACAATAATCTATTGGACAAACATAAATTCTATGGAAATAGTGAATAGACTTGGAAACATAGTAATAATAGCTCGACGGGTCAGAAATATAAAGTTACATTTCTAAAGAGAATCCAAAATCTAGTAAGTATGGTGTAACTAAAAATACAAGTAATAATAGACCAAATATGAAATTGAATCCAACTTATAGCCTAAATCATATTACGAGATAAAATTCATCCAGAAGTCTATTAGGAACAAGAAAAATTATGGATCATTGTCTAATCTCTATAAAAGATTCCATACACATGAAAATTTTATTGAACTAGAAAATTACTTACTAACATGTGGCATGTAATGGGGAGATAATAGGATTACTTACTAACATGTGGTATGTAATGGGGAGATAATAGGGTAGAATATGATAGTAAAAGAAGATAAAACTCATAGGAGAACTACATGGGAGATATTTGGAGCTTATATATTCAGGAAATATTAACAAAAAGTATATGAAGTGTGTAATGGACTCAAACAACAATTTAAAATAAATAATTATGTGGGATATAATATTTAGGACCTTAAAAAATAAAAAAGGAAGATTCTATCATGAAATATGACACAAGGTTCTCTTATGTAATGAATATAACTATTTTTAATTTTGATGAGACAAGAAAAGAAGCCTATTTTGTAGAAGGATTATGTAGAAATATTTGTTTTGTAATTGTGAAAAAAATTCCAAACTAAATATGTTGTTATTGAAGCAACTATGTAGGTGCAAAATATTTAATATTAAAGAGATAGTGGTATATCTAGCTAGGAGAAAGAATAAAATATTATGCAAATACTGAAGGAATTATAAAAAGAAAAAAATCTAGGCTATGGATATGGTGCATAGTGTGAGGGGATGAAGGACATTATAAAACAACTACACTAAAACAATGACAATGAAATTAGGAGAATATTGGGAAGTATGCTTTGGATACAGTGAAACTCACTCAAAACTTGTCACTTTCTACAACATAATATGAGGAAACCTCATAACATAGTATGTAATTTTTATAAAGCTACTACACAAAAAGATAAGGATTGTATAAATATAATATATTTTGAAGGAGGAGGTTACTTAGGAACGTCTTCATAATATAAATATATTTGGCCACTAAAACACAACTAGATATATTATAAATAGAGATGGCCACCTCTCCTCGAATGAGATTACACTAGGATCCTTCCTCACCTAAATCACATAGTGGATACCAAAATCTCCATAACATATTCCATGTTGGGATCCATCATCACCATAAAAAATATAGGTTTGGAACCTTCTTTTCCACAACAATCACTTATCTTAAATTCACCTCCACCATAATCCACATATAGAGGATATCTATATCAGAACCAACGATACAATCCCCTTTAGAGGTAATATTGTACACAAAAAGGAAGATAATATATTAGTTACAAGTAAAGGATAATGGGATCTTAACTATAAATAAAATGGGTAAGTGGTTGTCTTTGTAGAGAAGTAAATGATTCATATTAAAAATTAATATCCTCCAAATACATATTGGGAGGTTTTTACATATACTATAGGGTACATGCACAAAATAATATAAAATATCTTCTCATGTTGGAGAAGTAGATATAAGAAAATTAATTATGTAAAATTAAAATTATCAATGTGCTTAAAAATGATACTAGTGGTCTCCAAGATGACATATGAGCTCAAAGGAAAGAACATGGCTTGGAACATATGAAGATTTTTAATTATCTCCAAATATGATGCAATATATGGATACATACACTAAAATAAAGAAAATCATTACTATAATAAATCAAAGGATTATTACAATCAATTCAAAATACAGATGTCAATTGATGGAATATGAGGGAAGAAGAAGTTCAAATATGTAGAAAAACAATGTGAATTTTGAAGTAGATGGTAGTAGTTACAAGATTACATGATCTCCAAAAATTTGTAAATTTTATTCACAAAGAGAATATCTCATAAAATATCTCTAAATAACTCAAAATTCTATTCAAAATCATGAAAAGTGGAGTAATACAATCAAATAAGCCTACCGGGTATGTGAAGATAAGGAAACCATTGGATGTGGATACAAAATTGAACAAAATCATAGGAAGATATGAAATAAGTGATGTGGTATTTAATTTTCTTAGTATTGTCAATACAATGTTGAGATCCACTTGGGAAGTTATAGGAGCTCAAACTTTATCTTATATTCATGTTACTCTTAGCCTCATATACTATACGAGTGGATATAATTAGTTATTTAGATGATGTAAAAACTTTAGGTCAAATAATTAATTTTAGAGGGATATTTTGAATTCATTGACATGAATACCAATGATACACGTTAACCAATTTTGATTGCATAAATGCACATATGATGGAAATGTGAAAATTAATACAATAACAAATAAAATAGAATAACACCTTGATGACTCTATTATTTTCATACTAATGAACATGAATGAACATAAACAACACATTATTCCTTAGGAAAATGTTTCTCCCTATCTATATGACGTTGAAATATGGATAAAATTGGAAGATCAAAAAGACCCAAGGCTCTAATAAATAAGAAGGAAAGGAACACAAATTAGTTTAAAAATTTGGATTCTTCAGTTACCGTGTAATCCAAGTATCCATTTGTGGAAGAATATTTGTGGTATACCATTATGTCTCTAACTAAATATAAAATAGTAATATTATATGTGCTTTTCCATAATAACTCGGGATTATACTAAGAACAATGGAGAAATTCATATACCATGGGAGATAGAATATTCTCTTACTAGGGATTTTGATAAATACTTGAATCAACTGGATGCATAGAGAGCATGAGATTAGAATAAATAGAATGGTTTAAATAGAAGAAAAAAATTCCATGATTCTTTTGTACATCTAGGCTAGTAACATTTTTGGATGAATTTCATAAACAAGTACAACAACAAGGTATGAGGATAAGTTAATTTGATTATGAATTAAAGGTAATAATAGGTAAATGGTAGGCAATGAATTTAAAAAATATCCTCATATGTATTAAAGAAACAAACATTATCTAAATTATATTTTCTTTACCTTCCAAAATATCTATGTTTTCGTAAGTATTGCATAGAACAATATCTAAAAATTCACTTTTAGGGTTCTATTGAGGCCTAAAAAATATGGAAAATCAAGAAAAATTATGGTTCTTTGGTCTTATTAAAACCCTTAATCCAAATCCAAAACATTAGTATTTTCATCTAGATAGGAGAAGAGAAACATACATTTGGAAACTGGTATAGGATTATTTTATTAAAACCTTTAGAGTTAAAGATATAACCCCATGTTATATATGGCTCTTTAGTAGATCAATAAATACTTATATTATGGATTTATTGATTTAGAAAGAACAAATGAATTACAATATTATAAATAAATAATTTGAATGAATTGTGCAAATAATTGTAATAGGACTAAAAATGAAATTGGTGATTTATCATGAAGCATAGGTATGTCGTAACGTAGGTGATAACAAGTAAGAAATATAGAACCCAAAAAATAATGAAGATATAGATATAACAATAATATTTTAACCCAAGTGTAGACACTAAAATTAGGTCACACTCCCCTTTGGTCCCTCGACATATAAGCACCCTTTATTACATTTACCTAGCCATAACCCCCTTCACCCCACTAATATTAATTTAATTAATCTAATTAAATTAATTCATTATCCTCACTATATTTATTATTTAAATATCTTATTTAAATAATATCCACACATACAGTTCACTTAGACACCTCACCAAGCTAACTCAACCTAAGACCTAATCTTAGTAAGTTACCATAACTAACTAAGACTTACTCAAACCCTAAAAATCAATGGCTACATTCCCTCTAACCACATTCTCGCATACTTATAAGAAGCTCCCAAAGATAATCCACAGGATAATGGCATGAGATCAAAGGAAAACAGGAGGATCTCCCTAGTTTAGTAAACCTATGAAATCCTGCCTTGACGACGCCCCCTAGCCGTCGTTGGTTAAGCCGCATACCGCCGGTTACCCCTTTTAACCCCAAAAAACCTTATTCTCAAGGTTGAAATTTTGGAATTTGGAAAACATTGGGAGGAAGTTGGCGAGCAAGAACACATCTCGGAGAGATAACACATCTTCAGAGAGCCAAATCTAGAAAAACTTGCATCTAAGGAAGGAGATTGAGAATCTTCTCCTGCACTGCACCATCCCAAATGCATGATCCGATCTATCCAAGCAAAGAGGAGTGTACATGCACCCCATGCAAAATATTTTATTCTGTTGGTGATCACTTACAACCTTCAAACCCATCATCAGCACCTTCATCCCTCACACAGGCATTCAGGAACAAAATCCAAGTAAGTACAACATCCTACTTTCCTGGTTTATTTCATTTCATCATCATTTTATCATCCATTGTTTATTTTGCCCCTATTGACCTTCTCCAACTTTTTCACCTCCATATACCCATTAAAACCTCACAAAATCCTACTCTAGTCACCCAATACCTCGTCCCGACCAACCAAAGTCCTTTGTGTAATAAAAAAGGAGACCAAAATCTTATTCTGTGACATTTCAAGATCTCGATGTCGGCACCGGTTATACCTAACCACTTTGTTGGTCACCCCTAACTGACACCAGTCTCCATATTTTCCCACACAACCTAGAACAGAGACCTACCCACCTAATTTCATCTTACCCTCATTCACCTGTGATCTACCCGAGACCTCTATCAAACCTGCAGAGACCCAAAACCAATCATTTGACCTTTGGATTCTATTCTAGCTTAACTTGTTAGATTAGATATATTTCTTATTGTGTTTTTAAGTGAGATACCTAAATCATTTTAAAATAAAAATAGGATTTACTTTGTTTACAACATTAAATTGTTTAAAATAGTGGACTGATAGCCATCTAGGAAGTATCATACTTCCTGGATCTAGCATACGCTAGGCAATTCACTACCCATATTGTTTAATTCCTTTTGGTGGTCTTGTTTTCATTACAGGTAGTTCCTCCTAGCCAAAAGGAAGCTCTCATGATCAGCTATGGATTCAGAAGTCATACGCGTGCAACAACCCATCAACCAACATTTGAACAAGTATTCCTCCTATGCCTGTTACCCTATCTATTTCATCAACACTTCAAAGAAACAATCTAAGAAAAAGGTGAAACACCAAGTGTATTAAACCTAAACTAGATAGTAAATATTTTCATAATGAGAAATAAGAACATCTACACAATTTAAACACAAAAATATAAGGCTAGTGACTAATATAATAAACCATGGATAAAGGAAAGACTAAAATATATGGTAAATTAGTCTCGTAAGATGGTATAAAAATTGGTCAATGAACTAAAATAAAATTATCCAATATTGGATATTATTAGACTAAAAATGAATGTCTAATATTTTATAATTGATGTGAGATTATGAATATGTGTTCGCCATTAAATTTAGTGAAATAAATGGAGTTGATCCATCACTATGGGAATTGTTCATAGAATTAAAGGAGGAGAGAACCTTATAAAAAAGAGGCCTTACAAATTAAATCCATACATGAAGGGAAATTTCAAGGAATAAATTGACTACATGGTGGAAGTAGGACTAATCTACCCCATACAAAAATAATTTTGGGTGATTCTATAATTCACTCAATAAAATATAATAATAAAGATTTGAATTTTTGTTGGCATTTATGAATATAGGTGTTTTCATTGATGCAAAATATCATTAATGATAAATAGGATGATGTATTAATGCTATAAGTTGTTTATTATAATGGTAACATGGACTATCATGTTGTTTCATGATTACATGAGTGGATTTATTGAGATTAGTTTGGTCTAGCAAACCTAATCAAGTGACCTAGCTAGCCTAGGTGATGGTGTATGGTGTTTTGAGTTTCATGATGACTTGAGGATATTTTTTGTAACATGGAGATAATGTTAGGAGAGTGTTTAGACACTCACACGATTCTTAGGTGCAGTATAGGTTGAAGACCTTGTTTCAGGTGCTCATCTAGACCTAGTCTAGGTGCTTGGAGACCAAATGAGGCATGAGGATGAGGTATAGAGCCATGTGAGATCATGGAAGCATGTAGGTGTGTGAGACATGTTGTATCAAGTGTGTTAGGTCCTTTTCAAGATGTTTCTTGATGTGATATTAGGTTATAATATCATGACCTAGCCTAACCCATGCAAAAACCTAAAGGATAGTCATGAAAATGATATGGGTTATGAAGTTTGAGACCTATTCAAACTCACATAATGATTGGAGATGGTGCATAGGGTTATCCTAGAGGTGTGAGAAAAATTCAAGTCATTATGAATAATGTTTTGCAAGTTATGATGTTTTAGGTGAAACAATGTCCAAAAAAGGATGATTTCCAACCCAAATTACAAATTATGATTCTCATTATGGATTGTGTGCTTTGCATGGAACCTTGTGAATTTTAGGGATGTTTTTCGATTTATATAATATAATTTAAAAATAATGACATCATTTCATTATCACATTTTTATGAACAAATGTTTATAAAGTAAACTATTTTATGAGTTTGAAACCCTAACTCAAAAGTGGTATGAGAGATATTCATTTTGGGTGCCCATAATGAAGGTTTTTAATATTGTGATTATTGGAGGTTCTAGAGGGCTATTAGATATTTTCATAAAGGTATGGTATAGAATGTGATGATCTGTGGACCCCACTCAAACATGAAAGTTTATGAATATTTTCAGTTTGAGAAAAATTTATCCGAAGGAGGTATGAAATAAAGTGGTATTGTTGTTATCACGGGAGTTTTAGTTTATGTCCATGATGGTTTAAGATCATGGTTAAGGTCATAGAGGTAAAAGTGTGCCCTATTTATGAAGACTGGTCCTTAAGACTAAAAAGGGAAGTTTTGGAAAAATTCAAATATTGACTCTGGTTGAAAGCCTTTGAATTAGAGTTGAAAGGAAATGTAAGATGGTATAGAAAATAAATTCATAGACATTTGAAATGATGTATTGTTTTTATCATTATGAGGTGATTTCATAGGTGAACTAGTTCACTTTTTGAAGACCAGTGGTTGCTTGTTTTTTAGGACAAGATTGCCCTGAGTAGAAGATCGAGGTAAATTATGCATGTTTTGGATTAGTTGATGCTTAATATCCACTAGAGAGTGAAGAGGGATGAATTTTTTCCCTACTTGAATGAATTTAGAGATATTGAAAGTGACAAAAATGGTACAAATTAGATGAGTTTCTAAAATGGATTTCTAGGTAGCTCGGTTTGGTGAAGAGGAAAACGAGTGTGGTTTACATTCATGAATTTATTATGACATTGAAAAAGCATGGATGTGATCTAAATATCATTGGATTTCAAATGGGTGGTTACATGACATATTTTAGGTGCTACGGTGTGATATTGAAGCCCTTAGGAAAAGAATGGTTCTAGGAAACAACTATTTTGAGAAGGATATGAGCCTTCTTAGTAGTATTATGAATAATTTGATTTGTGAAACTTAATGTGCAACCATGGTTGATGTTTTTATGACATATTTGACATGTTTGAATACTTTTTAAGGCTTGACTAATCATGGTGATGAGTTTGGAGGTCTTTGGTGAATCAGATGGTGGGGTTTTGAGCAAGTTTTGAGCTTGTTTGGATGTCTTAGAGCATGGATGACCTATATGGGTCCATTACAAGTGATTTTAGGAATGTATTATTATGTTTTTATAATGTATTGGTCAATATAATTGATCTAGATTGACTTTACTTATGTTTTTCAAATGAGAAGAGTATAAAGTGAGAGCTTTGGTTTAAATTTGAACTAGCATTTTAAGAGGGAAAAGTGTGATTTTCATGAGAGATTGAAAGTGGTTCCAGTGTATTAAATAAGAGACAAGGAAGTGAGAAAAAGTAAGAGGAGTGTTATATAGGATAGGTGTAATTGTTTGAAGCTAAAGCAGGTCATGAAAGTGTGAGATAAAGTGAGTTGAAGAAGAGAGGGTTTGAAGAGGTTTTCAAGGTGTGTGAGTTGAAGTTGTGATCTCTATCAGTTTTGGCAAAAATAAGACATCATATATCTTCATATAAATGTGGTTGAGTAGGTTCTTAACCATCTTAGGGTGTTATAGCCTACTTGTGGAGTTAGTGCTTCACTAAATTAGGGGTTTATGTTGCTTGTAGGGTTGGTGCTCCTTGTGAATTTTGTGCTTCACTAAATACTATTGATTTAAGTAACATAATAAGAAGAGTTTCAACAATTTTTCTTCCCCTTGAGGATTTCCCACGTATATCTTATGTTCTTGTATACACTCTTTTTTTTTGGTCCATTGTGGGTTTGTGTGGTCATTGTTTTCAATACCCATTGATGGAAAAGGGTGTCATGATGTAGTATGATTCCCCATATGATGTTATTTAGGTGTCATGTATGAATTTCATGTGTTTTGGTGAGTTTAGTGTAGTCCTAGTGCATGGTTGACTAAGATAATTCATTATTTGATATATTTTGAGGTGATTAGTTGTTGTCATGATGTCATTTATAGTCCATGAGGTGTGTTTCAGATGTATATGGATTTTTATGAGGTCATCATGATCAGGTCATGTGGTTTTAGTATTGAGTTAGGTCATTCTAGGCTTGTTTCTAGCCTTGGAACATGCATAATGGTAAGGATATGTGAGATTTGGACCTAATAATTTATGTTGAAGTATGGTATCATCATTTTTTCAGTTTATCCGAGGTGTACGGTGAGTTATAGGCCATATTTAAGAGGTTTGGTGCTTTTATGAAGTCCTTGAAAAGAAACATGTGAGGAACATATAAGTTTGTATAGGTAAGTCACCATGGATGGAAATTTTGAGGAATGTTTGAGCTATGTGGTGCTTATGGACCGTTAGATCAGGTTTTCATGGCACTTCATGCCAAATTTTAGGTCATTCTGAAGAAGGAATTGTAAGTTATGCAAGTTTTGGCAAAACCAGAAAGGAACAATGTGTTTTTGTGATAAAGTTGAGCCTTCCGATGTTTATTGTGAATTGTATGATTTACATGGGAACCTAGTCTATTTGGCATAGATGTCAGTTATGAAGGTTTCTTGAAAATAATGAGGTGGTTTGATTGTGACATTTTTATGAATGATCGTTAAGAAGCTAAAGTGGTTTGAAACCCTAGCTAGGAGCAACTTGCAGAAAAATTCTTGTATCATCCCGCTTTGATTATTTCCTCAAAAGTGATAATTTTTTTGGTTATAAATTTGATCTCACACTTATATCCTGAAAATTACCTTCAAAAAAAAATTTGTTTGATTGTATGAGTTCGAAAGCATGTACGTTAAAGGAAAAAATATTGTTAAAAACATGGTAAATTTTGTTTCTATGTCATGAAAATCCTCTTTTCTGGTCAAGGATCATGAAAATGTGTTGTATCTAGGGAAATCATGTGAAATATGTCAAAAAATATGTAGAACCATGGAAATCCCTTTGAATGTCATCCTTTTTCTAGTACAAATTACAGATTGTAAAAACTTTTCCGAACTCTGACAACACATGGCACAATGCTATTGGTTGCATTGTGGCAGAATTATCTTGCAAATGTGCATACTTTTTTCATATTGATAATATAATTTGCAAGTCCACCCTCGAATCCTAAAGAATATTCTTTCAAATATTTTGGTCAATGTTACAAAAGGATAAATTGACCCCTGCTCTCGAGAGAAGGTGACGTGTCGACATATGATTATAGTAGGGGATCAGATGAGAAATATAATTTTGTATCAAAGTGATATAAAGTTAAAATTGAAAAAATATCTCTTCTGTTCAATAAGGACACATGGCACACTTACAGTGAAATTCAAATGTTGGGGATTCGGATCAAAATTGTAAAGTTCCACCCGTATAAAAAGAACAATGAAAAATTTAAATAAACATCCCCAACCCCGTAAAGCTTGAAATCACACCATGTGTATGATCTCAATTCAAATTAAGTGGTCAAAATAAATGGTCAAGATGATGTGAATTTATGGCTGCTACCATTAATGCATTTTGGGTAAAACAAAACCAATGTTTTTGAGATTTTCGATCTACCTCGCTTTTATTCTCGTAAGTGAAGATTTTGATGCCTTAAATTGCTAAAAATTACACAAAAAGGATGAAAATTGATTGGAATGATGAAATTGATCAAGGAATTCATAAAATTATCACAGGAAGAGGATTTTCATAGATCAAGCACAGAAATCAGTAAGTTACATTTTTCTCTCCATACCTTAGTTAATTACTTCACAAATTTCACAGTAATTTGGGGAGAATACATTAAAGAAAAATATGAGAACTCATGAGTCAAGTTTCTATGTGTCCTCTAGTATTACAATAAATCTAGATAGCATAAATTACATGAATCTAATTGATGTGTACATGGAGGATTTCATAAGAGGCTTCACAGTGAAAATATTCAATAAAATATTAGGACATCCCGAAATTGATGGACCTATTGTTCGACTATGGAATCTGCAGGGAGTACTATCAAAATAGGAGGGATGAATATGGTGAGGTATAGAATTCTCAATGGATAATTGAAAGAAATCCATCAATAAAAGTATCCCCAAGAACCTTATCTGGTCCTTGTTTATTGAGGAAGTAGAATATTTAATTGTGTTATTGAGTAGAATGGGAGGGCTCAATGGGTCCAACAAGCTAGAAGAGTGGATGTGCCCTATTATCAGGGTAATTTTGGAGAAAAAATGAAAATTCTACTGGGTGAGTCTTATCTCAGCTTCAATTCATTCTCAGATGATGAAAATGTACGTTAAAGTCAGGGAAGGGGAGACAAAGGACCTTAGATTCTCAATGATGACATATTTCATATATAATGTTGCATGTTTCAGGCCATTTCCAAGGCTCAAAAAAGTGGGAAAATTTGAAACACATAAGGTCTATGATGTATTCCCATAGTTAAGGATTGACAATTGGAGAAATAACATAAGATCAATGCATGATGGGTTCATTGCTCCACTGGTTAGTTTATTTGATCCTGAATTAGAACAATACATATTGTCAGCTACAACTCATGTTATGATCCCGGGTTATGGTTACCTTTTAATTTAATGCGTATACTTAACTTATTTTAGAATAATTTGGTTTAAGGGGAAGCCACGTAAATCACCCGTATCCTGATGACAAATGGGTTTTAATGGAGCTTGTTAGAAGAGTAGTTCCCGTGCATGGGAGAATTGTAAAGAAACACAAAACCAACATCAAGTTTCCCTTACCATTCAAAGGTACACATGTAAATATTTCATAAAAGCAATATTGATAGATGAAAAAGTTCAAGATGGACATGTTTTTCCCAAGGCCAAACTTTGATAATATATGGCTTGTGATCTCGATGAAAACAAACATCAATTCAAAGAATTTTGGATGAACTACATGGATTATGAGGAGGTTGGGAAGAGGTATTTTTAATAATGACCTTAATACGATCATTGATTACAAAATTACTTTTATTCCTCAAGGAATTGAGGATGATGAAAACAAGTTATCCAAGTTTATATTGAACAAAATCTAGATTCAAAGGCAATGTTGCCCCTATAAATTGGAAACTAGAAGAGGAATATGATCCTCATAGGAGGATTGTTAATGTTATGATATGTACACTAACTTGGTTGGTGAAAAAGGATATGATTTATCTCTACATAATACTAAGGTATTAAATGAATTCAGAAATTGTTTTCTCGAAATAAGATATCCCTCCTTTAGCAGAGGGGGCTAAACCATGCACCCATTCAATGTGGAACCTCAAAATTACAAAGTAATAGGCCCACCACAGTAAATAACTCGATTAATGGACTACGTATGCAAGAAAGACTGAGACATCTAGGACTACTTTGATATAGAAAGTAGAAGGTATACTCTTATAAACAATGCAAAATGTACCTATTACATTTGTAGTACCTTTATAGACAAAAGTATCCAATTCAAGTAAGTCAAAAGCTCTTACAAAAAAATTTCCCCCAACTTCTAGTCTTCCTCTAAGGATGGGATGATATTTATTAAATATTGACCCATCTCTCATGGTCCAAGGCATCAAGGAGAAAGAATTATAAGAATTTAAGTGATTTGAAATATCATCAAAAAGATCTAGAGTAACTCTACCTCTAGAAAATGATGTTGGGGAAAGTATCCCAAGTTCAAAAATATAGGAGAAGGGAGAGACAAAGGAAACTAGTGACCCTAGTTTGATTGAAACTCCATGAAACATTGTCACTCCCCCAATTGTTCAAACTACACAACCATTGGTCCATGAAGGTACCCAATCAGACCCCTTTACACCATTAATCTTCACTACTCCATCTGCATTTCTTATAGGGGTGGTTGAAGGAATTGTTTTCCAAAATTCACCCCTCAAGGTAATTTTGATAACATGCATCAAATTCTTTAGTCCTAAGTAATTATATTGATTCAAGGAAAAAAATCATGTTTCTGGGGTCCCCTCGGCTTCTTTCTAACTCTCCTGTCTAAGAGGAAAACCCAACAAGCTTTAAAAGTGTGAAAAAGCGCGAATCGGCCGAAAGGCCGCTAAGCGTCTGCGAGAGCAAAAGGGCATCCGGGATGCCGGACGTGAAAAGGTGAACTAGCCGAAAAATGGAAAAATTACGTAAGTCTTTGATTCACACACATTGGGAAAGTTGGGACAAAGGTACGCGAAAGACGCGGATTGGCCGGTTTGGCGCAAGTCACCCATTTCGGTGGTTTGATAAATTTGTCCCAGCGCTTAGGACAGCTTGGGACAAAAGAGCATGGAGGACATGAATCGGCTGGTTCAGCTGAAACAAAGGACTTTCGTACTGGGACATCCGGGCCAAAGGGACGCGTGGGACGCGGAAAGCCGAAGGAGCCGAGAGTGAATGGAATCTCGCCACGTGTCTTCACCGTAAATAGGAACAAGGGAGCCCGAATCGGCCAAAGCAAGAGATTTTCATCTGGGACAGTTGGGACAAAGGTACGCGTAGGATGTGAGGGACACGAAAAGCTGAAGCGGCCGAAGGCAAAGAACAAAAGTCAACGTTTGACCCGTGAAACTTCAAACGGCCATAACTTTTGACTCCGAGCTCCGATTTTCACAAAATTGGACTTTCTGGAACGAGCACGACGTCCTCTATGCCAAAAAAACTAGATTTATTATTTTTAATGAGGGTAGATATATTTAATTAAGAGAAATATATTCGGCTCCAGTCATTTAATGCTCATTCCCGTCAAATGACAGAAAACGCCTGCCAAACCCAAAATAGATGCCCGCACTCAGAAGGCCATAAATTTTGCACTTCTCAAAAAAATCACACAAAATTGGTACCATTGGAATCATGGATCCGATCCCAATGTACAACAATCAAGAAATTTGAGATTTGATGAGAGATTGATCGAAATTTTTAACAAAACATGGCCGGGTTCATAACAGTGTTTCATTTGGTGGTTGGGAGTGCAATTAAGAGGCATGGTCATCATTCTTTCTCTACTGCAGCACATGGGATAGTATGGGGAGCCTTTTGCAAGTAATATATAATCATTTTACTCCATTTAATTCCTCTTACAGGTGGTTGAAGGATAGATTTCGGGATTTCCATTTTCCCTTCTCTTTCCCTTCTCATTTTTCTATAAATTGGAGTGTTGGGCTCATTGTAAGAGGAGATTTTTTCAGGTAGCAAAGCTCTATCAAAATTTCTTTGTGAAGCCAATGTTCTGTAGGCCCTTGTAGTGGACTCCTTGCATGGTGATCCAGGCCCTTATCTTGTAATAGATTGAACTGTGCATATCATGAAGCAATAAAATATCAGTTTGTGGATGTATCTTCCCCTGCTGTGTTTTCTTGCATTCTTCTTTCCCCTTTAATATTTCTACAAGAATATTGTTTCTATTATTATGTTCTTGCAGGGATTCATTATTATTGTGTATGCTTGGAATATCGTTGTGAATGCATTTTGCTAGATTATGGAGAACTGTTATCACCTCTTCTAGTGTGCACTTTTCCTCCGTATTTCACACATTTGGAGACTACTCCCACACCTCCTTTTCTGGTGTATCAATGCTTTAGTGTAGGATTTCATTTTATGCATTCTCTCTCTCGGTCCCTTGGGAATTTAGATTAGAATAGTTAGCTTATCCTGCATTAGAGTAGATTGTGGCAGGTAGTTTAGGAGCAAGAACCAGCTTTCTCTGGAGGTCTATCTCAAGTAGCAAGTCCCACAACTTGGAGATAGTACCCATGTTAGCTAATCACATTGTGAGTTTGAGTATATGCACTTGTATAAGCACAAGGTTGCTGTGATTCGGTGATAACAGGAATTATCAAAGAAACCAAGGTTTTAGGTGAGCTTGATGTTGTGGGGAAAATCCATTAACAAAAAGGACTAAGTGTTGAACAACATGGTAAGGAAAGTAATTTTGAGACACAATTATTACCAAGGAAATGATTGAAAGGAGATGAAACAAATGATGTTGATGTAAAGGAGCTTAGGAAGAGCCCTTATTTTGAATTTGATAATGATAAAGATGAATCTCTGAGTATGTATTTTGTAGAAACCCATATGCCTAATTTTGAGAAAATTATAAATGTGCAAATGGAGACCGAGTCCCAAGGAAATCAAGTTTTAGATACATTTCATTATATGGAGCATGAAAAATATGTTCAAACACATATGCAAGAGACTCCAATGCTTGGAGATACTCTTGCTATAGGGCCATAATCCAAAAATGAAGGAGGAATGTCTAAGAGTGAAAATATCCCAATTGCTATTGTCATTGAGAAAAACCATTGAATTCATCACCACCCCAAGTGTACAAGATGGAAATGTTGTTATGCCAAATACACAGGTGGAAAGAGAAGATGTGAACCAAGAATTAGGTACCCAACCCTAGTCAACTAAGGAACAAGAAAAGGATGATACAAAGCAAGAAAGGGTTGAGATAGAGTTCCAAGTGGACACTTCTATTCAAGATCCTCCCACAAAGGACAAGGAACAAGAAGAAATTCCAGGTAATGAAAAGGGGACCCTAAAATAAATAGTTAAGGAAGCTTTCACTCCACCAAGAGAACCTAAGGAAGGAGAAAGCATGGAATATACTAAATAAGAGAATTTACCAAAAGATACAAGTATGATTTCCACTCCCCTTAAAAGAAGATACAAGCACACTTACTGGTCCAAAGAAGGATAAGGGTCTGGGGGAATAGTTTATACCTGATAAGAAAGAAGAAAAGATTCAACAAATTCAGACTCAGGAGCAGAATAAAGAGCAACCCAAAGTAGTGGAAAGTGCAAACAAGGAAACAAATATGAAAGCACCAATTGTAGGAACACTTACAATTCAAGATGCATCAACAACGATGGTGCCATTTTTTCAAACTATAGGTTTTTATCCCTAAGAAATAGGAGATGATAGTGACCCCATGATAGGATGGCTAGGGGGAATTCTCTAAGAAAAAAAGAAGGAAAAAGGAAAATGAAAGGAGATAGTCCCAAAAAAAGCCTTGGGTCTCTCAAATATTGATTTTTAAAAACCTATGAAATCCTCCAAGAGAGGTAGGATTATGAAAATATCACACTTTGATAAGATAGGGTTCAAAACTTGGGAAATTACCACCGCCCATCCTTATATCCCAAAAGAAAAACTAACAGCTAGTGATTATAGTATTACACAAATCCAACTAGGAAGGCCTATAAGAGTAAATCTTAAAGAAGGTGTTGTAATAGTAGTAAAAGAACTCTTGGAAATGCTAGAAGAAGACAAGATAACTAAAAGGGAAGAAAATAAGAAGGTAAAGACTCTAAAATTATGTTTACAACAATTGATAGTTACACTGGGAAGGAAATCAAGGAGCTCTTATTGTTACTCTAGAAATGATAGGAAACATAGAGAAGGCCACCAAAAAGGTGAAGGCTATTGACAGTTGGGTTAAGGACCTATCTGAGAAAGGAAAGAAAATATTTGGAAAAGTAAAGAAAAAGTATGAGGAATTCATTTCTCATCTCGATGTTGTCAAGGATATGATTGATGAGCGCAATAATGAATCATTATATGTTGAAGGTTCCCTAAGTAGACCTCATCTGAACTCAAAGTGGAGAGGTGATTGTAAAGGAAGAAATACTACCAGCTGATAAGATGGGAACTCAGTTTATCTTAGAGGATTGGTTGAAAATAAGAATTGGTGTAGTAAATGATGTCAAGGAAATCATGGAAGAAGAAAATAAGTGGATTGAGAGAGGCATCGACACCTTGAACATAAAAGTGGAAGACCTGGTATTTGAAAAGAACAGAACTAGTTATTGTGATCTAGAAATGGATTTATTGATACAATCCTTCGAGAAGAACATTCATGATGAAAACTATTCATATGAAGTTATCAGGAGGCTGGTAACTGTAGAAAATTCAATTGAGGACCTGACAAATAAATCAAGTGAAATCAAATATAGGATGGGGAAATGTGTAGTGGCAATTAGCAGGGAAATTCTAATCTTTCAACATCACAAGCACCCGATAATGAAGAACTGCAACAATTATTTAAGAGGTGTGATGCTGATGTAGAAGGACGGTTTCAAGAAGAAAAAGAAGATGATGATATCACTATGGTCAGTTTTGAGGAATCCAAGGCTGTTATGGAAGCCTAGGCTATTGAGGATGCTAAGGCTAGTTCATATTGATATTGTATTTCTTTTCATTTGATAGTCTTATTTTCCAAATAGTTATAAGAATACTTTGATTAGTTAATTTTGAATATGATGTATTAAAAATACTAAATTTCCATTATATTGTGATTAAATTGTAAAATTGTTACGAAGCATGTTATTTTGTTATAACAATTTGAAGTTTAATATAATTTTTGAAAAGAAAAATGGGGATATATAGGGTCCCTTGACCATGAAACGATACTTAAATTTTCAAACATTACATCAAAAAAATAGAAATTAGGAGAAGAGGGACATTCAGTCATCTTCTATTACTACTTTGAGATCTTCTCCAAATGAAGGAAATTTGTCTAGCAGTTTGTTTTTCCTTTGTACAAATTCTTCTTAGCCTTGAGTTTTTAAGTAAACATAACTTCGCCAACCAATGTACGAGACATCCCTATATCCCTAAATGTGTCAACAGTCATTCTAGGACCATCCATGATATTATTTAACTCTATCTTCTTCTGATAAAAATATACCCAATCCAAAAGGTCCAAACCTCATGTAGTAAATGCATTCTTCCCTTTTTCTTTGTAAGGAGTAAACTAACAAGTGTAGTATAAACATGAGCATTTAAGGTAGATGGAAGAAACATTATTATGACCCTTGGACCTAGTGAAACAGGAGACTTAGAACTAGACTCACCCTTGCATTTCCTTATGAAAGGTGCATGTTTTCTTGGAAGAGGAACATGCAAGGGTCTTGATAATTTTTGCTCCATAAAAGGAATATGCTGCTCTAAATAAATGGAAGGTTAGAAAAAGGATTTCCCTGTACTTTACTTGGTGGTAGAGATTGATGCCTTAGGATATTGAGGAGATGAAGGCTTTGTTTATTCCTCATCCAAAATCATAATTGGGGGTTGATATTTTAATTCCCTTTTCTTCCTTCTTATTCATAATATTGGTAGTACAGGTTGTTGAGGTGGCACAGGTCATGTTGGACCTTTTTCTAGAGAGAATATTTATTGGTCTAATTCATCTAATTTTTTAGAAATTGTAGGCAAAATATCAATTGAAATCCCATGAAATAATACATAGGACTCCTAGGGAATCTCTTTTAGAAAAAAATATTCATTGCACAAAAAGGGATACTTGTACAATTGTAGGTAATTCTCAAATGAAAATTTCCTACAAAATTTGATAAGATTCATTTGATAATTTCATATAATCAAATTTATCCTTCTTGATCTTCCATCAATAAAACAAAATCTCAAGAAATAACCATTAGATCCATCTGAGTCACCCATGCTTTCCTTATTTATGGACATATGCTAAAGGAATTTTCTATTTCGTTATTTATCAAAAATATGTAGAAGCGATCTAAAATTATCATTGTCTTCATAACCTAGGCCTTGTTTAGGAGATATTTGCATTCTCTAGTGTGACAAATCATGAGAGTTGGATAATATTTGCATCAACCATGTATTCTCGAGGCTTTCTTTAAAATACCTAAGAGAAAGAGTTTAAATACTTTGCTATTCTATCCATTCCTCTCATAAATACAAAGTTAAAAATGGGTCCTCTCACCCCGGTTGCAAGAAAAATCTAAATTAGAAGGGTAGGCCATACCCTTAGTGAGGTGTTATCGAACATTTCCCAAGTCAAAGTGACAAAGAGACTACAAAATCCATCCCCGGATAAAAATGACTTAAATCTTGGTCCTGCCTTTCTCTAAGCATCCTTCTTAGCTCATCGATGATGCTTGACTTTTAAGGTGGAACAGATTTGGTCCTCTCACCTTCGTGGTGACATTTCTTGGAAATGTTTTACAAGTACAAAGATATATCAACCTATGGTAACATATGAAGTATGTTTAGATGTGAATACATGATCTCACTTGATCCTTTATTGATATTTACAAAAATGAGCTTAATCAGAAGTAATTTTCTCGTATTTTCCTAGTTTAAGAAATATTTCCATTAAATTTGACTTTTCTAGGGGTAAATATTGATAAAGGATAGTAAGATTTGCCATTCTTTGTTGAAATTAATTATGAATTTTTAGTTGGAAAGTTGTTTACAAGTGATTTACACATCTAAGGTACAAGACCTTATTGGCGAATCCACATTATTCAAAAAATTTGGTAAATACCAGTACCTTGAGTTTCAAATATTATGATATGTCAATAAAATTTGTGAAGCTAGAAGTAAGAAGGTCCTTCTTCAAGATAGATCATACTCGTAAGCTATTTCCAAAGTTCGGAAGAACAAATCCAACAAATAAATATGTTTGAAAGCCCATGGAGATCAAATATCTAAAGAAAAAGTAGTTCTTTTCTTTGAGAGTGATCAACATTTGATCTAAGATTATTCTATCTCTTCATATGGTTATAGATCAAGTAGTCCTTGCACAAATTTGTACACTCCATCTCGAGAGGGTCCTTCATTCTCAAATTAGGGTATTCCTCATCTTCCTCCTCTCATTACTTAGAAATAATAGAGTTTTTTTGTGAAACCGAATAGTCAAGGATCAATATTTTGAAGATCATACCCCATTACCTCAAAGACATCTAATTCCCCATTGTTTTAACCCTCCCGTGTGAACACCTCCTCAAAATAACATGGAAAACCCTCTTAGATGTGTCTTTGTTGTAAATGTATATGGACCCATAGATTTCTAGGGTATGGTGGGTTATCCTAATGCAATTCCAAATGATGTGAGAAATATATTTCCTAAGTTCCAAGGGAATAATGCTATCAGTGGTGACTAGCACCTCAAGATTTTTGTTAATATTATGGAGGATTTAGAGATTGAGCATGAGGATGTGTATGTGAAATTGTTTATTCATACCATAGAAGAAGATTCCCATGATTGGTACAAGTATTTTCCAGACAATTCTATTGAATCATGGATTGAAATGAAAAATGTGTTTAAATCATAATACAATGACAAGAATAATCCAATGTTTTAAAAAAGAATCCTAATGAACTTGTCCAAGATTTTAAGACCAGATTCAACAAGACCTTAACCAGACTTCCCGTGATATTGTGTCCAAGAGATGAATCTTTCTTGATAAAACATTATGATGTTATTGACAAGAAAACAACATATTATCTAAGGGTTAAAACCCCCAGGAATTTGAGACAATATTTCTTCATGGAAGTAAAATTGAGAACAATATTAAGGAAATATGAAATTCTCTTAAAAGGGGTGTCAAGATAATTAATCTTGAAGAGCCTTAGGTAATCAAGGGAGTAGATCTAGAAGAAGTGGTTAAGACTCTAGCAGGAGCAGCGAAGGAAATTTCTTACAAACCTGCTAGAGTGGAACAAGGGATAGTTCAAAATTATTAGGCCCAACACCAAACTCAAGGTAAAAATAGATTTGGAAATCATCCTAGGGGTGATCATTATCAAATGATAGAGGAAAAGGGCCCCTAGTATTAGGAAATAAGAAACAACCACCAAGAGAAAAAAATTAGTCCCCGATCCATTAATTGCTAGGGTGTCCTTGGTCAAGAAGATCGTGTGTTTTACTAGTGTGATAAGTGCTTCCTCCAACATACCCCATGTGACCCTAGAGAGGAAAGTGAAGAGGTTAATGATAGTAATACTTATGGTAATTTTGTTGATGGAATGCAAAGATATCTCACAATAAGGAGACAATTCCATTGAGTTGCTAAGTACAAGGACATTGGAAGGATTTTGGGACTCTATACAATGGGTAATTTCTGTCCCTTCCACTACTAACCTTGATGTTGACATGGTTCAGGATTTTGAGTTTCCCAATCACAATTTTGAATACTTGAGGGCATTAATGATTCAAAAATATGATGGAGGAATTCCTTCTGAGGAGGACATGTAACTTTTAATGAATGCAGTGATTTCCCAAGAAAAGGAGTATAATATAAGAAACATAAATGTTAAATGGGGAAGGACCATAACCCAAACCAAAGAATACTCTCCTCACCAATATCCTAAAGGATATCCCCAATAAATATGTTCAAAAAAATACCTAGTTATTGCTAATAAGTCTAGTACCCCTATCCCTACCCAATATATGAAGAACCTCATACCACAAGAAAAGGTAATTACCCTATCTCTTAATATACCATTACCCAAGTATACCCCCTGTGATATGGCTCAAAATTTGAGTCGATCAATTTTTTTGTACCCATTATTGAGTTTTTCAAGATCCCCGAGAACAAAAGAAGATTATTTGAGTACTTGGGGTTCAAGGATGAGGAAGTGGCCTCAGGAAAGGATGTTAATAGTGTTGATCTTCCCCTTGTTATTGCAGAATTGGAAGTTCCACAAACATTGGAAAATTTGGGGGAATCCCCTGAAGTATATTTAGGCACCTCCCTTGTTGAGTCCCAACTTGATGTTGATCCCTTTTACACTACTTTGATCATTAAAGACAGACTTTTTCACAACTACATGTTTGATTCAAGAGCTTCATGTAATGTGATGCCTCTTAAAGTTATGAATGAGTTAGATATTAAGGTAACAACAGCCTCTGGAAAGTGCACTACTATGGATTCAAGAGAAGTACCAATAATTGGGTATGTCAAAGGTTTGGTGGTGTAATTAGTAGCTTACCCTGGTAATTATTTAACTATGAATGTGGTCATTGTTGACTTCCCTGCAAAATGGGGTATGTTTTTGTCAAGGAAGTGGGTTGTTAGTGTGGGGGAAGTGTGCAAATGGACATGTCATATGCCACTATACTAGTGGAAGGAAATATTGTCAAGTTGTATGGGGAGAATAAGATGTTGCATCTAATTGAAGATCCTAACAATGCTTCTTATGAAGTATTGTATGTAGATGTGGATGTTAACAATTTTGTTGGTTATGCAGATTTCAAGGAGCATATTATCAATGAGATTAAGTGATTTGAATAATTTGGTGCCCCTTGGACCTTAATGTTTGATGGAGCTTGCTCCAATATGGGAAATGGAGTTGAGTTGTACTTATATCTCCAAGCCAAGAGACTTTTAATTTTTCTTTCAAACTAAAATTTGAGTGCACAAACAATATTGCAGAATATAAGGCACTTGCTCTTGGGTTTGAGGATTACTTGGAGATATGGTATAAAGAATACAATTCTTAAGGGAAATTCATATCCTATGGTGAAACAAGTGAGGAAGCTATATGCTACGAAGAATAAAATAATGAAGCAATACAACCATGCAATATGGGATTTTTTTAGTTATTTGATTCTTTCAACATATTATATGATAATAGAGATAAGAATGTTGTAGTTAACAAGTTGGGTATACTTGCATCTAGCTTTGGTAATTACACAGTCTCTCCTTACTGTAATTATGATGTTGGAATATTTTATAGACCATCTTTGCTAGATAATGTGAAGCATTGGCAAGTATTTTATGATGATGCCCAGTACGTAGTTTTTACTAAATGAAGGAGAATTCAAAATCAATGTATGCAATGGGAACCAATGGTATCTATTTTTGATGGTAAATAATTTTTTTGGAAAGGATACTATTCATTTAAAAACCAACACCATTCCTAGGGGAATGGTTTCTTTAGAATCCAACTTTGATAATGTTGATCGAGTAGTACATAGGCACATATTTGCTTCAAGAGATGTTGAGGAATATGAATTGGGAACCAAGGTGAATCCAAGAAAAGTGTGGTTGGGGTGTAATTTAGAAGAGAAGAGAAGAAGGCCTATGTGGAATTGATCACAAAATACCAAGACTATTTTGCATGGTCTTACTCAAAGCTGAAAGCTTATAGAGAAGACATTTTTCAACATGAGATTCCTTTGGAACCAAATACCAAGCCATTTAGGTAGAAACAAAGGCCTATCAACCCTCTTTTATCACTTAATATGTAAGAATAACTTACAAAGTTGAGGGATGGAGGGATAATTCAGCCCACTAGGTACTCTTTATGGGTAGCCAATCTAGTGTAGGTTAGAAATAAGAATGGATATTTAAGACTATGTGTAGACTTTAGAAATTTAAATAAAACCTCAATCAAGGACAACTATCCATTACCTAACATAGATAATATGTTGCAGATGGTCACAGGTTTTGAATTACTCTCTACTTTGGATGCATTGTCCAGGTATAACCAAGTGGTAGTAAAGCAATCAGATAGGTTCAAAAATTATTTTCTTACTCCATGAGGAACATATATATACATCGGATGTCATTTAGACTGATGAATGTTGGTGCTATGTTCCAGATGGCTATGGATGTTTCCTTATCTAGTTACATTAATGATTTTATTGTTGTATACCAGGATGATGTAACTTTTTTTTCTAGAAAGAGGAGTGATCACCTTAGGTGCATTGAAAAAATGTTGATTAGATACAGAGAGTATGGGATTTCTTTAAATCCTAAAAATGTCATTTTTTTGTTCAGAAGGAAAATTTGTTGGGACACATTGTATCAAAGGAAGGGGTCATGATAGATCCTAAAAGAGTAGAAGCTATTAGAAAAGTTCTTGTTCCCATGACAAAGAAAGGCATCCAATCCTTCTTTGGCTAGATCAATTTTATTTGGAGGTTTATTTTAAACTTTTCTCAAATAACAATCCCATTCACTAGTATGCTAAAGAGATATTAGGTCATTAAATGGGAAGATGAAGTTGTTCAAGATTTTTATGGGATTAAGGAAGCACTTAAGAATGCCCCTATCTTGGCCAACCTAGATTATAAATTTTTTTCTCAAAAATTTCCTTTGCCTCTCGAGAGATCTATTGTTTTTGTCTTACTCACAGTATGGATGATGAAGGAAATGAGAGGCCAATTTCCCTCTTTATTAAGGCTTTTTAGGTATTTGAGTTGAAGTTTACCATCATGGAAAAATAAGACTTTGCGTTTGTTAGAGAAAAAATATATTTAGACCATATATTTTGAGTTCCAAAATTATAGCTTATGTCCCCCATACTATGGTAAAAGAAATCTTGTCAGAAATGTAAATATCTAGAAAAATATTTCAGTGGGTGAATAAATTTAAAGAACATGACATGGATATACGAAATACAAAATTGGTCAGGGGTTCAGTCTTGTAAAGTTGATGATAGAAAGCAATTTGTAATTCATGGAAATTAATGAAATTCAAGAAGAAAGTGAAAACATCCAGAACAAGTTGATAAATTCCATATGGTACAGGATGTTATATTTTACCTCAAAAATTTGGAGTGTCCAGGCCATCTGGATAAGAATCAAATAAGGACACTTAAACTAGCTTCCCAAAAATATGTTATGACTAAACATGGGTTGGCTTGGAATAACCCAAAGGGAGTTCTATTGAGATGTATAACAAAGAAGAAGACCCCAAAATCATTGCATAATTTCATGGGGGTGTGTGGAGGTCATTTTGTAGGAAGGGTGATTTCTCATAAGATTTTGAGAGCACATTATTGGTGGCCTACCATTTTTAAAGATATAGTTGTGTTACTCAGAAAATGTGAGAGATGTCAAAGATTCTATGGAAGGTTGAAAGACTTAGGTGCTTTACCTATACAACTTGTATCAGTGGAAGCCCCTTTCAAAAAATGGGGGATGGACTTCATTGGGGAGATTTCAGACCCTTTAAGTGTAGGACATAAATGGATATTTGTAGCTATAAATTATTTCAAAAATGGGTTGAATTTGTTCCTACAAACAAATCAACACGTCAAGTGGTGATGGATTTCATCTTGAACAACATCATCTATAGATTTGGAGTACTTCTTAAGATTAGAGTTGATAATTCCTTGTGTTTTAGTGAAAATCATGTGACATCCATGTGCCAACAATATGATATAAATTTGACTTATTCATCTAATTATAACCCTCAAGGGAATGACCAAGATCACTCAAGTAATAAAAACCTACTCAAAATACTCAGGAGAATGTTGGAGGTTAACAAAAGGAAATGGGGCAAGTAACTCATATTTTCTTTATGGGCAAACATGATTACCTCTAAAAGAGAAACTAGAAAAAGTCATTTTTAATTAGTTTATCGTGTGTAAGCTTTTTTTTCCCTTCATATGTAGTTATCCTCTTATCAAGCTCTTCAGAACTTGGAGATGTAGGAGAAATAAACCCCTATGAAGAAAGGATCAATCAAATAATGGAACTAGATGAAGAGAGAAGGGAATCCCATCAAAGGCACCTTAAATTCGAGAAAGAATTAAGAATTTTTATAAAAATTGACCCCTAGAGCTTTCAAAGTGTTGAAGATATGGTATTGTTGTGGGGTAGCAGACATGAGGACAAAGGAAATCATGGAAAATTTCATGCATTATAGATGGGCCCCTACTCTATCGATATAAGGATTGGTGAGCATACTTTATTCTTGAAAGATTTAGATGGAGATTTTCTGGAGTTTCATGTCAATGGAAGGCATCTGAAACATTTCTTGGATTAAAAATCTGCAGTCATCTATGATTCTCGTAAAGTGTCCAGCTTTTCTCCTTTTCTTTGTTTTTTTTTCCCTTTTCATTTTCCTGGACTTCAGTGACCAATTGCCTTGATGTCTCAGTTTGTTTTTGAAGTAGGTTTTCTCTATTAGACTCTTGATATATTTTGAATGTAGCCCAATGGATTTAGGCACTAGGTCTAATTGATGTGTTGGTCATGTGGTTCTTATGGCACCTTTTAGGGGTGTCCATCCTCAATTCAAAGCCGGCGTTAGTGCTCAATTTGATCTCACACTTATATCGTGAAAATAACCTTCAAAAAACTTTGTGTCTTATTATCTCGAGTTCAAAAGCACGTACGCCGAAGAACAAAATATTGTTTAAAAATGTTAAATTTTGTTTCTATGTTGTGAAAATCCTCTTTTCTGGTCGAGGATTGTGAAAACATGTTGTCTCTAAGGAACTCCTATGAAAAATGTAAAAAAAAACCATGTAGAACCATGAAAATCCCCTTTAAATGTCATCCTTGTTGTTGCCAGTACAAATTATAGATTGTAAAAAATTGTTCTCGAACTCGACAACATGTGGCACAATGTCATTGGTCACATTGTTATGGAATTATCTTGAAAATGTGTATAATTTTTGCATATTGCAAATATAATTTGCAAGTTTGCCCTTGAATCCCAAAGAATATTCTTTCAAATATTTAGGTCAATGTTACAAAAGGATAAATTGACCCCGCTCCCGAGAGAAGGTGACATGTTGACATATGATTAGAGTAGGGGATCAGATGAGAAATGTAGTTTTGTATCAAAGGGATATAAAGTGAAAATTGCAAAAATATCTCGATGCCTGATAAGGACACATGACATGCTTATAGTGAAAGTCAAATGTCGGGATTCAAGTCAAAATTGCAAAGTTGCACTCGTATAAAAAGAACAATGAAAAAGTGCAAAAACATTCCCGACACCATAAATCTTGAGATCATGCCACATGTAAAATATAAATTCAAATTAATTGGTCAAAATAAATGGTCAAGATGATGTGTATTTATGGTTGTCACCATTAATGTCATTGGGTAAAACAAAACCAAATTTTTTGATCTACCTCAATTTTATTCTCAAGAGAATAATTTGATGCCCTAAATTGATAACAATTACATGAAAATGATGAAAATCGATTGATACTATTAAATTGATCAAGGAATTCATAGAACAATCATGGGAAGAGGAATTACATAGATCAAGCACATGAAATTGGTAAGTTGTGTTTTTCTCCCTTACCTTGATTAATTACTTCACAAATTTCACAGTAATTTTTGGAGAATACATTATAGAAAAATATGAGAAGTTATGATTCAATTTTCTCTATTTCCTATAGCTTTACAAGAAATATAGATAGCATAAAGGACATGAATCTTATCAATGCAGACCTAGAGGATTTTGTAAGGAGGCTTTGCAGTGAAAATCAAAATAAATTAATAAAAGCTATCAGTGCAAGCCACATTGCTCTAGTGGCTGATATCCCACCAACTATCAATGCTCTTGAATTGGCGTGGTGGTGTGTCCATAACTATGACAATGATAAATTACAAATATTAGATCAAAGTGGAAGGTGTGTAGTTAAGTTCACCCCTAAAATTTTCAATAAAATATTGGGACTCCCTGAAATTGATGGACCTATTATTGAGACTATGGAATTTTCAAGGGAGGAATATCAAAAAGGTTGGATGAATATGTTGAGGCATTAAACTATCAATGGTTAATTGAAATAAATTCATCAATAAAAATGATCCCTAAGAACCTTATCTGGTCCTTTTTTATTGAGGAAGTAGAAGATTTAATTATGTTATTGAGTAGAATGGGAGGGCTTGACGGGTCCAAAATCTAGAAGAGTGGATGTGCCCTATTATTAGGGTAACTATAGAGAAAAAAGGAAAATTTTGTTGGAGTAGTTTTATCTCAGCTTCAATTCATTCTCATACGATGATAATTTCCATTAAAGTCAGGGAAGGGGAGACAAAGGACCTGAGATTCTCAATGATGACATATTTCATATATAATGTTGGATTTTTCAAGCCATTTTTGGGCTCACAAAAGTGTGAAAATTTGAAACACATAAGTTTTATGGAGTATTCCCACAATTAAGGATTGAAAATTGGATAAATAATGTAAGATATGTGTATGATGGGTTCATTACTCCACTGGTTAGTTTATTCAATCTTGAATTAGAACAGTACAGATTATCATTTGTAGCTTGTGTTATGATCTTGGATTATGGATACCTTTTTATTCAATATAGATACTTCATTTATTTTAGAATAAGTGGGTTTGAGGGCAAGCCATGAAAATTTCCTAGGTATCCTAATGAAAAATGGGTTTTAATGGAGCTTGCTAGACAAGTAGTTCATGTGCATGGGAGAATTGTAAAGAAACACAAAACCAACATCAAGTTTCCCCTTACCCTTTGAAGGTACACATGTCAATCCATCACAAAATCAAAATTAATTGATGAAGAGATGAAGAATTTCAATATGGACATATTTGTCCCAAATCTAAAATTTGAAAGTAGATGGCTTGTGACCTTTGATGAACACAAACCTCAATTCGAAGACTTTTGGATGAACTACAAGGATGATGAGGAGGTTAGGAAGAGGGATTTTTCAAGAATGACCCTAAGGTAGATCATTGATTACAAAATTGTTGTTATTCCTCAAGGAATTGAGGATGATGAAAACATTGTTAGCCAATTTTATCTTGAAGTTTTTTTATTCAAAGGTAGTTGCTCCTATCAATTGGAAAGAAGAAGAAGAATAAGATCCTCACAGGAAGACTTTCAATGTTATGAGATGTACATTAACTTAGCTGGTGACAAAAGGAATTGATTTATCTTTACAAAATACTAAGGTATTAAATGAATTCATAAAATTGGTTTCTCTAAAAGAATATCTCCCTCCTTTAGCAAAGGGGGCTGAGACCATGGACCCATTGAATGGTGCACCTCCACAATTACCAAGTAATAGGCCCACCACAAAAAAATTTATGCATGGAATACAACTACAAGTAAGACTGGGACATCCAGGACTTCTCTGATCCATAAAGTAAAAGGTATACTCTTACAAACAATGCAAAATGTACCTATTACATTTGTGGTAACTTTATAGAAAAAGGATGCATTTTAAGTAAGTCAAAAGCTACGGAGACAACATTGACCCAGATTTCTAGTCTTCCTCCAAGGATGAGAGGATATTTATTAAATATTAATGAACTTCTCATAGTCCAAGGTGCGAAGGAGAAATAAGTATCAAAATTTAAGTGCTTTGAAAGATCATCAAAAATATCTAGAGTAACTATGCCTCTAGAAAAGGATGTTAGGGAAAGTATCCCAAGTTAAAAATATTATAAGAAGGGAGAGTCAGAGGAAATTAGTGACCCTAGCTTGATTGAAACTCCACAAAAGGTTGTCACTCCCCCAGTTGTTCAAACCACACCACCATTGGTCCATGAAGGTACCCAAGAAAACCCTTCTACATCAGTAATCCTCACTACTCCATCTACATTTCCTATAGGGGTGGTGGAAGGAATTATCAAAGAAACTAGAGTTCCAAGTGTCCAATATGTTGTGGGGGAATCCATGAACAAAAAGGAATAAGTTTTGAACAACGTGGTAAGGAAAGTAATGTTGAGACAAAATTATTACTAGGGAAATCATTTAAAGGAATTAAAACAATTGATGTTGATGTAAAGGAGATTAGGAGGAGCCCTTATTTTGAGATTGATAATGATAAATATGAAACTCTAAGTATGTCATTTGAAGAAACCCATATGCCTGATATTGAGAAAATTCCAAATGTGGAAATGGAGACCCAGTCCCAAGGAACTCAAGTTGTAGATATAGTTCCTTCTGTGGAACAAGAAAAAGATGTTAAAATATATATACAGAGACACCAAAGGTGCTTGGAGATAATCTTTCAATAGGGCCATAATCCATAAATGAAGAAGGAATGTATGAGAGTGAAAATATCCCAATTGTTATTTTCATTGATCAAAAAAACCATTGAATTCATCACCAACCCAAGTGTACAAGATGGAAAATTTTTTATGCCAAATACATAGGTGGAAAGGGAATATGTGAATCAAGAATCAGGTACCCAACCCCAGTTAACTAAGGCACAAGAAAAGGATGATACAAAGAAAGAAGGGGTTGAGATAGAGTTCCAAGTGGACACTTCTATTCAAGAGCCTCCCACAAAGGACAAGGAATAAGAAGAAATTCTAGGTAATGAAAAGGGGACCCCAAAAGAAACAGTTAAGGAAGTTGTCACTCCACCAAGAGAACCTAAGAAAGGAGAAAGCATGGAATCTGCTAAAGTAGAGAATTTACCAAAATATATAGGTATGATTTCCACTCCCCTAAAATTTTGAAAGAAGATACAAGCACACTTACTGGTCTAGAGAAGGATAAGGGTCTTGGGGAAAAATTTATACTTGATAAGAAATAAGAAAAGATTCAACAAATTAAAACTCAAGAGTATAATAAAGGGCAACCCAAAGTAGTCGAAAGTGAAAACAAGGAAACAAATATGAAAGCATCAATTGCAGGAATAGTTACAATTCAAGATGTATTGATGAAGTGATGGTGCCATTTTTTCAAACTACAGGTTTTTCTCCCTCAGAAATAGGAGATGATAGTGACCCCATGACAAGATGGCTAGGGGGAATTCTCCAAGAAAAAGAGAAGGAAAAGGAAAAGGAAAGGATATAGTCCCAAAATCCTTGGGTCTCTCAAATATTGATTTTCAAAAACCTGATGAAAGCCTCCAAGAGGGGTAGAATTATGACAAGATCACACTTTGATAGGACAGGGTCCAAAACTTTGGAAATTTCCACCCCCCATCCTGATATCCCAAAGGAAAAACTAACAGTTAGTGATTATAGTATTCAACAAATCCAGTATGAAGGCCTAAATCTTAAATAGGATGTTGTAACAGTAGTAAAAGGACTCTTGGAAAGGGTAGATAAAGACAAGATAAGTAAAAGGGAACTAAAAGAGTAGGTAAATACTCTAACCTTGTGTTTGCAACAATTGGTAGTTCCCTTAGAAGGAAATCAAGGAGCTCTTATTGTTACTCCAGAAATGATAGGCAACATAGAGAAGGCCACCAAAAAGGTGAAGGTTATTGATAGTTGGGTTGAGGACCTATCTGAGAAAGGAAAGAAAATATTTGGAAAAGTAAAGAAAAGGTATGAGGAATTCATTTCTCATCTCGATGTTGTCAAGGATATGATTGAAGAGTGCAACAATGAATTATTCTATGTTGAAGGAATTCTTCCCAAACTATAACTCATCAACCAACTCAATGGGGAGGTGATTGTAAAGGAAGAAATACTACTAGCTGACAAGATGGGAACTCAATTTATCTTAGAGTATTAGTTAAAAATCAGAATTGGTGTAGTAAATTATTTTAAGGAAAGAAAGTAAGAAGAAAAGAAGTGGATTGAGAGAGGCATCAATACCTTGAACATAAAATTGGAATACCTGGTATTCAAAAAGAACAAAACTAATTATTGTGATCTAGAAATGGATTTCTTGATACAATCCTTCGAGAAGAACATTCATGATGAAAACTATTCATATGAAGTTATCAACAGGCTGGTAACTATAGAAAATTCAATTGAGAACCTAACAACTAAATCAAGGGAAATAAAATATAGGATGGGAAATGTGTGATGGCAATTAACATGGAAATTCTAATCTTTCAAAGTCACAAGGAATCGATAAATAAGAACCACAACAACTATTTTAGAGTTATGATTCTTACGTAGAAAGACATTTTAAAGAAGAAAAAGAAGATGATGATATAACTATAGTCACCGCTTTGAGGCGAAGGTCATTAGGAAGCCAAGGCTATTGAGGATGCTAAAGCTAATTGTTCTTGATATTGCATTTCTTTGCATTTGATACTCCTATTTTCCAAATAGTTTTAAGGATACTTCGAGTAGTTAATTTTGAATATGATGTATTGAAAAACAATAAATTTCCATTATATTTTGATTAAATTGTAAACTTTCTATGAAGCATGTTATTTTGTTATAACAATTTGAAGTTTAATGTAGTTTTTGAAAAGCAAAAAGGTGATCTATAGAGGCCCCTGCCCATGAAAAGATGCATACATTTTTTAACATTACATCAAAAAGGGGAAATTAAGAGAAGAGGGACATTCAATCATCTTCTATTACTACTTTGATATCTTCTCCAAATGAAGGAACTTTTTTAGCAGTCCATTTTTCCTTGGTGCAAATTCATCTAATCCCTATTTTTTTAGCAAACACAGCTTCCCTAACAAAACTACAAACATCCCCATATCCATTAATGTCTCAACATTCATTCTAGGACCATCCATGATATTCCTTAACTCTATAATATTCTCATAAGAAGATACCCAGTCCAAAAGGTCCAAACCACATGTAGGAAATTCCTTCCTCCCTTTTTCTTTGTAAGGAGTAGACCAAACAAGAGTTGATTGAACAGAGCATTTGAGGTAGCTAGAAGAGCAAGTATTATAGCCCCTCTACAGGAACATGAGACTTATAACTAGACTCACCCTTACATTTCCTTATAAAAGGTGGATATTTTCTTGGAAGAGGAACATATAAGGGTCCTGATAATTTTTTCTCCTTCAAAGGAATATGCTGCTCAAAATGAATGGAAGGTTGGAAATTAGGATTACTCGTAATTTCTTTGGTGGTAAAGAATGATGCCTTAGGACATTGAGGAGATTAAGGATTTGCTTATTCCTTATCCAAAATGATAATTTGGGGTTGTGAGCTTTGATTCCCCTTTATTCCTTCTTACTACTAATGTTGGTACTACATGTTGTTGAGGTGGTACAGTCCCGTTGGACCTTTTTCTAGAGAGAAGAGGTGTTGCTCCAATTCATCTATTTTGTAAGAAATGGTAAGAATATTATCAATTGAAGTCCCATCATAGAATAGATAGGACTCCAAGGGATTATCTTTCAGGAAAAATTCTTCATTACACAGAAAGGGAGACTCATATTCAGCTATCCCTATCCTAGTAGGCCTCCTTTCAAGCCATTATTTCTTCAATGCTTCTGGATTTTTCTTATGCTCCCATTGGAAGAGATGATAATACATTGTTTGAAAGGTCGAGAAAATAGGATTTATTTTAATAAATTTTAAAAGGAGGGAAATTTTAACCTCTTGGTATGTCAAGGGACCTTTTTTGTCCCCCAGAGGTCTATAATCTCAAATAAATGCTCCCACAAATGCCTCATCCAGGCCCGTTAAATTAAAGATTTGATTCAAATATTCTGATGATATATATTTCAAGCTATTTGTTATGTCTACCTTCACCATTGCACTAAAAAATAACATTGTAATATCTTTTCATGTTTAATAATGGAAAAGTGATGCATACCAATGAAGAAATGAAGATGAATTTATAGTGAAAATAGTGCGATGGGATGAATTGGACAGAATCAACACCATTAAATGAATGAAGATCTCTTGCTCAACCCACATGAAGGAATTAAAAGTGAAGTGACTGGTTATTATCTGAAAGGAAAGATTATTGAACATGATGAAGAGTTGCACATGGAGTATTGTTCAAGTCAGGGGATCTTGTAATTATTTTAAATAATTTTAAGCTGATATTTGAGAATGGAGACTGATAAAGGTCACATCATAGAAGTAGATAAGATGACATGGCATCCCCATCACTTTAAAAAGATACAAGTTAATTGTAATTTCCCCACCTCGTCTTGTAAGGATAAAGTATTTTCAAAAGAATTGTGTAAATCAGATTGTGAAGTAAATAAGAATATTATTTTGAAAGATATTGCTTTTGGGGGGAAATTGAAAGTGAGTAAGTGACTGAAATTGTATAAATGCAATGATAATGTTCTCACATATGGAGAAGGTTAATTAATTTTCTGAGATTTAGAGAAAAAGGATAAAACCAACTATATTGTCTTAAGTTTAACTAATCCGAGATACCTAATAGTTTCTCCATCCTTTCCCAAACCTTCTTGCCAAGATGATTACAATGTATAGTCATTGGTAAACATTGAGGTCATAGCTGTTGTGTCCCATTTTTGAGGTGTTTTAATTTCCTCAATTAAATTGTGTGTACTCTCATGAGAAGTGTTATTTTGTTTCAAGATGAATTACTTTGAATCAATTATCTACATTCCTATTGTAATCGTGTGTTGATAATTTATTTTAATTAGACTAATTATTGATATAAATAATATCAATTTGGAAATAACTACATTATTAATGGATCTTTCCTTTATGTTTTAGTACATGGTTTTTAATTCAAATTGTAGCTATCTCTCGATTTAGGTTTTTTGTTAGTTCTTGAGGGTATCTTGAACGTATTTGATAAAAAATGTTTATCATGTTATTAAGAATTTAGCACGAGCCTTTGTGTTTATGTTCTCAATTTTTGTTTGAAATCTTGTATTCTTGGGATTCCATGAGTGCAAAACTTCTGGTTAAAGGAGTGTTTTGAATTGTGTGATCACTATTTTGCGTTTAGAACAATTTCCTACAACATTTGCTAAGGTTCATTTGAGAATTTTGTATAATCAACTTTATCCTACTTGATTTCCCATCAATACATCAAAATAAAATTCAATAACCATTAGATCCATCCTAGGTACCGATGCTTTCCCTATTTATACACATATGCTAAGGAATTTACTATTTCGTCCTTTATAAAAAATATGCAGAAGCAAGATGGAATTATCTTTGTCTTTTGTAACTTGAGCCTTGTTTAAGAGACATCTACATTATCTAGTGTGATAACTCCTGAGAGATAGATAATGTTTGCATCAACCATATCTTCCTAAGGCTACCTTTAAAATCCCTAATAGAAAGATTCTAAATATTGTTATTTCATCCATTCCTCTCATAAATACAGGTTACAAAAATGGGTCCTCTCACCCTGGTTACAGGAATAACCTAAAGTAGCAAGGTATTTCATACCCTTAGTGAGGTGTTATCCACAATTTCCCAATTCAAAGTGACAAAGTGACTGTCATATCCATCCCTAGCTACAAAATGACTTAAATTCTGGTATGTCTTTCTCTAAGCATCCTACTTCACTCGTCGATGTTGATTGAATTTGAAGGTAGAAATAGCTTTGGTACCAACATATTGGATGTTATATAGGACTCTTACATATTTCTAGAAAGGTATGTTTGAACATGTGGTCATATGTGGGCCCCACTTGAAAATGTAAGTTTCTAAAGAAGTTTAGTTTGGGACAAGGTTTTCTAAAGAAGTTGCAAACTAAATTTATATTATGTGATTTAGGTGATTTTTATTAATTTCCAAAGAGGTTTTAGATCATGGTGATGTTGTTTTATGGTCAAATATGTTTCATTTAAGTTTACTGGTCAAAAGGCAATTTTGAGGCAATAAAAAGAAGTCTTCAGTAAAATGGGCATAATAGGAGATAAAGGTGGTGGTAGGAGGTGATTAAAGTTGTGTTGGAAATATAATTCATATAAATTTCCATTGATATAATTTTTTTCTTCATGATGATTAGTTTTGATATGGTTTCTAGGTTAGATTGTTAGTAGAAATATTTTTGTTTGTGCGGGACGGAAAGGATCCGATGGATGTGTTGAGTTAGTTGGAGTATGAGATGTATTAGTTGATGCTTTATATCACCTAGAATGTGAATAGGGGTGAATATTGCATCCAAAAAATCCATTTTAGGTCTTTAATGTTCTAGGAAGTGTGTTAACTAGATGATCTTTTAAAATATGTTTTTGCATAGTTTGATTTAGTGAAGACAAGAGTAGTTGTGGTTTGAGAAGTTGATATTTTCATGACTTATAACTTTCTGATAAATTTTGTACATATTATTACATTTCCATTGAGTGGTAAAATGAGATATTTTGGATGTTTTGGAGTGATTTAGTGGTTTAAAGATCTTTTCGGGGTCATGCGGGGTGTAGGAAACAACTTTTTTGAGAAGTACAAAGATTAGTGTGTGAGAGTAGGTATTTACCTTAGCTCATGTTCACCTAAGTACTTTATTTACCTTATATTTTATTTATCCTCACCCACTTATGTGTGGATGTTTCTTTTTTATTATTTAGATATTATCTAGTTGTTATGACTAGTTCTTTCCTAAATCTACATCTTGACTAGTTATTTGATGACTAGTTCTTTCCTTAATTTATGGCTTGATATAGAACCTTGAATAGTTCTTAGATTGATCTTCCTTACCTATATAAGAAATAACAATTCTCATTGTACTCAATATAGTTTCATAATAATATTTGATATTACTTGCTCTTTGTTTACAAATTCTTTTGTAAAGTTATTTTGGTGAATTTATTTCAGCTTATCAAATGTGGCGTGTTATGATCATCGAGATCTTTATGACTTGGAACAATCTTCTTCTCATTAATTTCATGTTATCATAGTGATAGATGATGTAGAAAACAATATGTAAGTTTTTCTTTACAAGACAAGGTTTATTATTTTCATGTATTTGGAATTTGTTAGCATTTTCTACAACATGTATTTTTATGCAAAAACATAGCGCACCATTAAATTTGGAAGGTGCCAAAACCCTAGAATTGACTATAAAATCGACATTATTCCGAGACATTAAAATTTGGAAATGTTTTAAGGGTTTTGGCACATTTTTCAAAAAAATGTACAAATGAATTTTTGACACAAAAATTATATCATATTTTTGGGTTTTTCGAGAAACTTTCTAGGTTTCTCTCTATTTTTTGATAAATGCACCAAAAGAAGAGATATTTGTAGTCTAGTTTTGTATTAACAATTTCACATTTTGGGTACATTCTTTTATCCATTGGATATAGATGTGTACCTTTTGGATGCATTCTTTTACCCTCTAGATATTTCTATTTTTTATGTAGTATTTTATCTAATAGATGTAGATTTGTACCCTCGGGGTACATTTTTTATCCATTGGATATGACGTGTACATTTTGGATGCTTTCTTTTACCCTTTTGATATTTCTATTTTAGATGGATTCTTTTATCCAATGGAAACAGATCTTTACCCTCTAGGTGCATTATTTTATTCATTGGATATAGACGTGTACCTTCCGGATGTATTATTTTACCCTAGGATATTTCTATTTTGGGTGCAATATTTTATTCACTAGATGTAGATCTGTACCTTTTGGGTGCATTATTTCATCAATTGGATTATGTTTGGATTATTTGAAGGATGAGGAAGATCATTACATGTTTAAGACTAATTGAAGACATGAGACAAAGGGTTTAGAGCCAAGAGAAGTTGAGAAAGAAGAAGATAGAGAAAGTTTGATGCCCTAGGGTATGAGCTAGGGTTTGTGAGTTGAATATGTGATCTCCATTAGTTGTGGAAGTAAAAACATTAGAGATAAAACATCATATCATGGTTAAGTTAGTTCTTGATCATATTTGGGAGTTGTAGAATTCTTGTGGATTTGGTGCGTCACTAAATTAGGGGTTGGTGCACATTGTAGGGTTGGTTCTCTACTAAACTAGGGGTTGGTGCTCCTTGTGGAGTTGGTGCTTCACTAAATTACTTTTTGTTAGTAATATCAACAAATTTTCAGTGGTTTTTCTCCCTCTTCAAGGTTTCCCATATAAATATGGTGTTCATGTTTCTTATTATTTGTTTCATGTTGTTGTGAATGCTTAATACACATAATGAACATATATGGTAATGGATGGTAAATGGATGAAGGAATCAATGAATGGATTTGATGGAAAATGAATTGAAAGAATTTGTAGGATGATTCACTCCCCCTCTTAGACCATTCTTCTTCGAATAATTGGTATTAGAGTAGGTCCTTGTGAAGACATTTTAGTAACTTCAAGGAGATTCTTGAAGCACGAGATGGGTAAGTCAGTTGATCTTTGGAGGATAAAGTATGAGATTATTGAGTCTTTGGATTTTGGATTTCAAGAGGTAATGAGTGAAATAGAGAATGATCTTGATCTAGTCATTGGGACCTAAATTTACTAATTCCCACGGTAGAAGGTTAGCACACACAAAATTTAATACAAGAGGAATGAGCTCAAGGAAAATCTTGCAAGGAAAGGGTGTAATTCGAACTAGGGCGCACACGTAAGAAGAATAAGTGTTTAAGGACTTATCGATATTTTGTGTTATGACATCACATGGAGAAACATAAAAAGGATTAATTAGGCATGATGATTGGATAAGGTCTCAGCCTAGAGTCTTGGGGCTCAAGGAAAGAATATTCCACAAAGGGAATATTGTGGGATAAGAATCATTACAGTTAGTGGAGGCTTATTAGGATTTACAAAGTAGGCGAAGGAACTCGATCATGGAGGACCACATTTCCAATTAGCATGTGATCTGATCATGGGTGAACTATGGTGGTGGAGGAAGGATATAGATTCTATTTAAATGAGTGCTTGGGTCTGAAATAAATAGAGTTGGAGAGGTAAATAATTTCTACAATAATTTTGTGAGTCGTGGTGTTGGGAGCTACCATTGTTATAGTTAGTTATTGTTGTTAGAGTTAGAGAGAGGCTAGGAAAGGATGATGCCATGTATAGATGTAGGTGTTCACGTATGAAAATAGAGCTGAGATGGAAGAACATAGCTATATTTTTCCTTGTACAAGTATATTATAGGGCTTCGAGATGGTATTTCTGTATATATTTTGTTTGTATACCCCTTATGATGTAATGAGGCTACTTTGTAAATGTTTATAAATCAATATATGATGTGTAATTATAGATATCCCTATTTATGGGTATTAAACCTTGTGTTATTCATGTTTTTGTGGATCATATCTAGTTATTTTAGGCTTATTATAATGTTTAATTCCATTTATGGTACATATGTGTCGAGATTTGGTATCTATACTTCCTAGTTTTGAATGAATGCATATACTTTTTTCACGTAACCCATCCTCCATTTATGGTGGAACATTCTCGTGAAGCTCAAAAAAAAGGAGGGGCTCGGCATCCTACATGCCTTAGGTGTGTGCAAATGCATACTTGAATGATATTTTTAGGACCTATTTTGAAGATTTTGTGAGAATGATGAGTGATGATAGAATTTCGAGCTTGGATAGAGTCAAGACCTAGCTTAAAATCATGGAGGAAGAGTTTTCTCGGAGGTTCGATACTATATTTGAGCTTGATGCACGTAAATGGGTAGAGGAGAACCTGTATCACGAGCTCTACAAGACATTCTTTTGTTGTTTTCTAGTAGAGTTATATGAATGGATCTCAACATATGCATCAAGGACAAGGTGGTACTATAAAACTCATGTTTGGATCTAGGATGAATATCAATGGTTGTAGGATGTTGATCTGACCTAGAATTATGTTGTTGATCACTGGTGGAGAGGTGTGTTGACTAGTTACATGTTGGAGTATGCAATCTCAACTTATTCTTGTCCAAGGTTGTTGAGTTTGAGTTCTTGTGAGAACCTAGAGGATCTTTCTTGCATGTTTTTCCATTAGCCATCAAGATCCTAATTATTACTTTGAGTTTGGAAGCATTTCCTATGGTTGGATAAACTCTCGCTAGGCAGTACGTGCCACGAAGGTGGTGTGGTGGAGATGGAAAACCTTGTGGTGGAGGACGAGAGAGAGAAGAGGTAGTTCAAGTACAATGAAGCATAAGAAAGGGAGTTGGTGAGACAACATGAAGTTACCAGTGTGATGGACTTATGGAAACCGACACTCATGCGAGAAGTATTTGAGTTTATCGTGAAGGGGACCTAAGAAGTCTATGCTACCCCATCTTGGAAAGTGTGGGGGAGAAATTCCCTCAGATTTTGGTGAGATCTCATCATATGAAGAAAGGAGGATATTCATAGGTGCACATCTTATCCCACCTCACGACTAAACCATGGCACTTAATTTTCTAGTATCAAAGACAAGTATTTCTAGTTCAGTTGGTGTTGGTGAGAAGATAACATCAGGTAGATATCATTTTACATTACACCCATCTATGGCCGCATAGACATTTCCAGTGTTTGGAGGTATTTTTTCTAGCACATCGTTTTGGAAAGGTATGGGTTCAAAAAAATTGGGTATTGCATTTAGGAGTGGCGTGGGGAACACATATGGGAGTGGTTGAGTATCATATATTGTAGGTGTGCGGTTTAGTGTGACAGTGGGAATGTAGATCACAACTACTTTAGGACCATTACTTGCTATGGGAGGAGGATAAGGTGGATTCTAAGGAATAGGAGCTAACGGATGTAGTGGATCTGGTGGTGGAGGAAACACAAGAGGGAATTAAGGTCTTGGATCTAGTGGGAAAGTTACACAACACATTCAATAGGTGTTTTATGAAATGTCACTCCACTTACTTGATTACAAGGGCATTGAGGATGTCGAGGAGCATGTACACAAGTGTGAGTTACTATGGCACGTGAAGGGCATCACTTCCTTGAAGTGAAGAGCAAGCAATTTTTTAACTACATTACAAGGGCGCATGCATAGATTGTCTTGGAAGTATGACCCACATCAAATGGTGGTCGATTATACCACGTTGCATGATGACTTCTTGACAGAGTTCCACATTCCTAAGTTTGAATATAAGAGCATCAAAACATTTAAGGAAATCTAATAAGGTATGACAGAGAGTGTACGGGCGTATGACACACATTTTAATACTCTCCTATAAAAATTATCATATGATATCCATCCATCCAAGCATGCACAATGGTTTTTCAGGGGCTTAATCGCGCCCTTTAGGTGAGCCCTTTCAAAAAAAAAATTCATAGATCCACATGAGGCCTTGGAGGCTACTTTGCACACTAAGACCATGGGAAGCATTTAAACTAGTGTGATTCCATTTTTGGAAGCTTAAATTGCTTCCATGGATTAAAAACTTGTGAAGTTGTCTTCAAATTTAGCTCATGAAACACATGGTAGACTTTAGTGCATAGATTATGAAGTGGAGGGACACACGTAGGATGGTTTCCCATGAAAGACTATGTGTGCCATATCATTAGATTTTGAAATCTGTCATAGAGATCATGATGTAAGTAGATTCCCATTGTTTCAATGTGTGATCCACAAGAACATGTGTTGTTATTGTAAGATTTACACATCCACTACTCATGATACGAAGGACTGCCAATTGATAGACTAAATTCATGATGGCATTCATATTGGTGTTCATCAAACCAACATTGGGAGTAGTTCTAAGGCTGAGGATTGTCAATATGAAGGGTGTGTGGATTGAAGAGGTTGAGGAAGAGGTTTTCTTAGAGGAATTAGAGGTCATAGTGGTTACATAGGAAGAGGTGACTTTCCTCGTGGGACCTATTACAATTATGGATTGACTAAACACTACAAGCGTGAGTGCCCTGATTTGTTGTAATGCTCATGGTGCGGGAAGAAGCACAAGTATGAAGAATTCCTAGAGTTGTATGACCACATGAGAAAGAACCAGAAAGAAGGACAAAGGTGATGGTACAGTGAATTTAAATAGGACTGACCTGTAATGGATGTTGAGGGTGGTTCTTAACTCTAAGATAGAACATGTTTTGGTCACTACACACGTTGAGGCTGCACGCACCTGATAGGAACCAAATAAGAGGCCTCTTATCACAATATAAGAAGTGATACATGGGAAATATCTTGATCCTACCCACCAAAATCTGGTTTACTAAGAAACCATGGAGGTCATTAGGAGTTTCCAAGGAGAAATCCATTGTCTGAAGGAGAAATCACATCAGTTGGAACATAAGAAGAGCACTGAGGTTTCTCAATAGGATATGGATGAGGTTAGGGAAGTGTGTCATATGTTTTGGTAGGAAAACATTATTCCTCTATTAGGAGAATGATTGAGGGAATATGTACCACTTACTAGAGGACAGCATGAGAGACAAGCTCTACATGCTAACCTACCTCCTCACATCATTGATTATGATAAGGAGATCACACTGAATGTAGTTGTTGATGGGTGGCTCTTGAGTAATATATTGATTGACACGAGCACAATGTTCAATGTCCTTATTCTAGATGTATGGTATGAAATGGGAGGCCCCGTTCCAACCATCTTTGAATGTGTTTTACATGGCTAACAGGAAAAAAGGCTATACCTCTAAGGGTGTTGAAATATGCATCCACAACTATACAAGGGGAAACATTTACTAGATACTTTGAGGTTTTAGATCTTTCTAAGGATGATAGTTTCCTAGCATTACTTAGGTGCCCTTGGTTCTATGAAAACAATTATAACCTATGTTTCAATAAAGGCTACATCAGTTTTGAGAACAAGGAGGATCTTGTGATCATTCCAAGAATCGATTGACGGTTTGTGCCTTATGTGGAACCACTGGGTGAAGAATACCTAAAAATATATATGTGCACACCATCGGGGACCTGGAATTTTTCATCCATCAAAGGAAGGGGTAATTCAATGGGATGATACATAATCCATAAGTGATACAACCATTGTTTCCTATAACAATTGGGTGCATGGGACATACGAGTTAGTTGGAAGGCATATGAAGGATACTAAAACAAGATTTTTCAAAAATTTCTTAGTTATGCACTTGGGAGGAAGGAAATTTCCACTATACAATGGGAGGGCAACCCGATGTCTTTACTGCATGAAATGGAGATCTAGTGGAAGTGTCAAGTGGAGAGGAGAATTCTTACCTATACTTTGCATGGAACAATTACAAGGTGGTGGGAAAGCCATCAAGACAATATTTTAGAATGGCGTGAGCTGAGAATATCCCACTCTCCAAGGTTTCTCTAAAGTAATCCACCATCTTATATTTTTGACTATGATGGAAAGGGACCCACCTCATGTCATGTTTGTGAGTGTGAGAAGACTTGGATGGGAGGTGCGAAGCTTTACCCCCTTCCCTATGGGTGTATAAGTTTTATTCCACCTTGCAGGGTTATGTGCATGCCAGTATAACAATTGAGTTATGTCATCGGATAAGGAATTGGCAAGAGATGAAGATAGATATCATCTAGACCTTTGAGTACCAATCCCCTAAGCAATCGGTGAATGAGGCACTACGGGTAGTCAAGTGCCTTACCTTGGGAGATTGTGTAATGGATGAGGGAATAATTTTGGATTTTATAGGTGAAGTTGGGGGAGTGCTTTTCTAAAGAAGAAGAGGTAGAAGAAGTATAACTTTAGTGTTCTTGCATGGAGAAAGAAAAGAGTAAGTTGGTGTAGTTGGTGGATGGTAAGGATATGGAGAATTTTCATGTTGAGCATTCAGAAGGAGCATGTGAGATCTTGAATAAGGAAGATGAGAAAGCACGTTCCTACCATGAACCATTGAAAATGAATAAGATTAACATTGGTACTAAAGTAAATCCCAAGGAAGCTGATATAGGAGACTATTAGAAAAACTAGGAGGTTTAAAAAGTAGTTGAACTATTGTGCAATTTCCAATATTTGTTCCCGTGTGGGTACTATGAGTTAAAAGGGGTTCATCTTTCATTGAGTGAAATGCAGATCAAGTTGAAAGAAGGTGCATTCCCCATCAGGAAATGACCCTATAGAATGAATTTGAATTTGCACGTGAAGGTTAAGGAGGAACTTGACAAGATGATAGAGTCTAGAATTATTGAGGCTATTAAGGAATCCGAGTGGGTAAGTCCCATGGTCATTAGTATAAAAAAGAATGGAAGAATAAGGATATGTGTAGACTATAGGGATCTCAATGTTGCATGTGTCATAGATCCTTTCCCAACCCCATTTACTAAAGATATTCTAGAAGGTGTAGCTGGGAAAGAGATCTATTATTTTATAGATGGATTCTCGGGTTATCACCAGGTGAGAATTGTAAAGGAAGACCAGGAGAAAACAAATTTCACCACTGAATGGGGAAGTTTTTATTATACATTCATGCCTTTTGGATTAAAGAACATTTCATGTTGGGTTTTCACGCATTGTTGTGTAGGCCTTTCAAGACTGCATCCATAAATTTATGCAAGTTCACCTGGATGACTAAACAAAGTATGTGTTAGTCAAGGATCATTGTGACAATATACAATTGATGTTTAAGAGATGTAAACAGATTGAGAATATCCTCGAATATTAAGAAATGTGTTTTTTCCACTCCTTTTGGCATGTTGTTGGGACACATTATTTGCAAAGAAGGATTATTGGTAGATCCTAGAAAATTTAGAGTTATAGTAAGATTAGAGGAAGATACCAGTTAAGGCATGGTGCACAAGTTCCTAGAACATACATGCTACTATAGGAAATTCATCAAGGGATATTACTAGATTTCCATTCCCTAGAAGAGTTATTGAAATAGAAAAATAATTTCTATTGGGGAGAGGTGCAACAAGTAGCAAATGACACGTTGAAAGAAAATCTTACCATTGTGCCCATTTTTGCTTTCCCTCTTAGGATAAGCCATTCCATGTACATGTTGATGCATCCGATATGGCAATTGGATCAGTCTTAGCACAAATAGGAGAAGGGATTGTTGACCATCCCTTGTGTTTTGATAGAATGAAGTTGGCTCTAGTAGAATAAAATTATACTACCACAAAGTGTGATGGATTGTTAATGATCTACACGCTACACAAATTTAAGCGGTAATTTCTCGCAACACCTTTTATTTTCTACATGGACCACATGACATTAAAGTACTTAGTGAACAAGACCACTTTGTAAGGGCATATATGTCAGTGGGTTCTATTATTTCAAGAGTTTGAGTTTATAGTTGTGGTGAAACTAGGGAAAATTAATTTGGGACCTGATCATTTTTCAAGGATTTCCTCAGGTGAGCATGTACAAATTATTAAGGATACGATGTCAGATGCACATTTATTCAAGATGTAGTGCATGCCATCTAACTTGAAATATATTTCTTTATTCCTAAAAATGGGTGGGGTGTCGGAATGGATGAAGGAATTAGAGAGAAAGTAGTTGGTTGTATGTGTATCATCCTATCTCTGATCGAGAGAGACCTCTACAAGCTAAGTCATGATGAGGTTTTCACCAGTGTGTACTAGAGCATGAGTGCACTACAATAATGGAGGAGACTCATGGTGGAATTTTAGGAGGCCACTATGTGGGGAATGTGACTGTGTGCAAGATCCTTTTAGCTAGCATTTGGTGGGAAATGGTTTACAAGGATTGTATCAAGTATTGTAAGGCCTGTGATCACTTCCAACACCTTGGTAAACTAGGGAAGAGAGATGAGATGCCATTAAGGCCTATCGCCAATGTAGAGCCATTTGAGAAATGGGAAATTGACTTTATAGGCCCTATTACCCTAGCTGCATAAAGGACAGTTCACACTATATAATTACATGCACAAACTATCTTACATGGTGGGAAGAAGTGGCACCTAAAAATTATTACATGGTGGTGAAAATAGCTATATTCTTGTGGGAGAATATAATTAATAGGTATGGATTCCCACTGAGTTTAATAAGTGATAGGGATACTCATTTCCTAAATGATACTGTTAGAATCTTGTTGGTTTATTTCATGGTGGCCCATCACAAGACTAATCATTATCACCCACAAGATAATGGCACAACAGAAACTTTTAACAAAATTTTGAGTCACACGTTGACCAAGATTTTTGATGTAGGGAGACAAGACTAGAATGATAAAGTTTCTACCATGTTATGGTCATATCGGACTACTTAAAAGACTAAAGAAGGCTACACATTTTTAATTGGTGTTTGGCATGGAGGCTGTGTTACCTGTTGAATTCATGTTACCATCACCATGTATTACATGTACTTGAAGGTTTATCCGATGAACAAGTTCTTGAGTAAAGGATTGACAAGTTAATGCGATTAGATGAAAGACGTCTGATAGCATGATGGAGTAAAAAATGGAAAAATCCAAGCAAAGGGCATGGCATGATAGAGACATCAAGAAGAAGAAGTTTGAGGTTGGGAAGATGGTTCTACTTTATGATTCTGATTTTATTTGCCATCTTGGGAAGCTCAAATTTCATTGGTTAGGGCCATATATTATATCCTATATACTTGATTATGAAGCTTGCAAGTTACAAGCACCTTTGGATGGAACATGGTTTTAGGGTATTTCAATGGGAGTAGGTAGAAGCCCTACTATAAATAAATAAGTCTTCTTTCTATTTGTAAATAAGGTAGTATTTCCAGCTAGCTTAGGATTTAACTTAATGTAGTTTCCTTTCTATGTTTTTCACTTTTTCCTCACTTTACTTTGTATTTTCATTTTAGGCGCATTTGTGCACTTGTAGCCTATTGATTTTTGAAAGGGTTTTTATGTGTAGAGGACCACACATCTATTTAGTGTGGGGTGGAATGTAAAGGATAAATTCATAGAAGGATGTGGTAAGTGTTGGGATCAATGTTGGTTAGTGGCTCGGGTTGTAAGGTTAAAAGTGCACGGGTTCAAAAAAATCTCACGTAGTAGAGGAGATCATGAGAGAATGTTGGTGTCAAAATTATTTGAGAAAACTACGTAAAAGGGTAAAAATTGTAGAAGAAACCCGAGGTAGAAGAAGGAAATATCTTGGTAAAGGACGTAGAGATTGACATACTTTGCTATGGGGACTACACGTAAGTTAGTTAGTGTCAAAAGAGGTCTTGCACACCAAAAGGTTGTGGAAATTTTTGCATGAGTTTTTGTGTGGAGGGAAATCACTAGACAAAATGTGTGGAGGGATATTGTTTGAAAATGTTTACTTTAATTCATTCATACCTTCATAGTTGGCATCGTAGTTTGTGCGGGAAAAATATATAAATAGAAGATCGGGGTGAGTTATTCTTTTACCTTGTGTTTGTGTTAAAAATCTCTTGTGAACTAGGGCATCCCCATGTGAAGAATACTTTTTGAGATTTGTGTATGTAGAAGGAGATTCAATGGATTTGTGAACCGAGAGAGGAAAGGGAGCACATGGGCATGGGTGGAGAAGTGTGTTTGGAGGAGTCCCATGGGTGTTATGTCATCTTATGGAAGGAACGCTTTCTAGGTTAGTGTTTGTAGAGATAGGGAACATGATTTAGAGGAGGTTTTCAAAGGAGTAAATCCACAAGACTGAGTATAGCTATGAAAATAAGGAAAATATTATAAGGAATGTATGAGAAGAAATGACACCATGGAAGGGATCTAATGTTTCACTGAATAATTGAAAGGGCAAGAGTAAAGGAAAACCCATCGTATCAACAAGTTTTAATGAATAATGGTATGTGCAAATGCAATACCTAGATGGTGTGTTGATGGGAATGGAGTGGTTTTCTCATGTGTATTATATGTCCATAAGCGATTATAACCATAGAACACATACCACTGAAAAGGAGATGGCGCTTGAGTTAGTTCGTCTGACTAGAGAAATGACACAGGATGATAAGCATGTTTATGACGACTCGGTGAAAACCATGTTGGGTAAGGCCAGACTCCTACAACTGTATGAGTTTCCTTATTTTAGTAAACTTGACAAGTTATACCAGTGGTTGATGTCACACATACATGAGGATTATTTATACTTTATAGGAATATGAATCCACCAAACTATCAATTTTATTTCAAATTACACTTGACTTATATGCACAGGAGAATCAATGGAGGATGATTTAGATGATAAGGATGACGTCAAGGAGATAGCTATAGAGTAATAATATAAGAAGGTTTTGTGCTAATTTGACATTAGTAATATCACAAACCCAACTATGAAGATGGTCCCACATTTACTTACCAAGATAAATGGAAAGGAGTGTTGGACGAAGTAAACAAGAGATGGTTGAACATTTGTAAGAAGATTTTAGAAGGAAAAATATACAACCTCTCGGAATTCATTGTGGAGGAGATTCCATAAATGTGGTACATGATGGAGATAATATTATGTATGGTAATGTTCTCCTTACTATTTTGTTTTTAGAGATTAGAGTGCTCGATGGGCTAAACAACTATGTATAGGAATACCCTGATGAGAACCCCTACCATGTGAAGAGTTTTGAATCCTATACTTGTGACTCAATGACTAAACCATATAAAGTGCTCTTGGATAAGTTGTATAAGAGAATGCACAATGCATTTGGGGTAGAATGTAGAATCCTAGAGTAACTTCCATCCTTGGTGAATGGTGAGGATGAGTTCACTATATACTAACATTTCTGCATAGGAAGATTTACTTTAACTGATGGAACAAAAATCCCTTAGTGTAAACTACCCTTTTCCTTCATAACACAATACTTTTAAAGCACATTCAATAGGTTCAAGGAGGCAAAGAAGTTCAAATTTGATCTAAGTGAGGTAGGTAAGGAATACCGTATGCTACGTTGAAGTCTAGTTTACTCTAAGAAGCGCACATATGTGGAGAAGTATGTCTCCCATGAAGTAAATATGATGAATCTAGTGTTAATTCCTATTATAGGTAAAATAATGGCAAGGGTGTATATCCACCTGAGGCCCAATTTTGAGAAGGGTGCATACTTGGAGGATGATGTATCTATCCCAGAGGACCCTTCCTTGAGGAAGGAAACATAGAGAGAAAGAGTAGAGACCACAACAACCGGGGTGTTGAGTGTGCATACTATTTAGACTATAGTAGCACAATACCAAGTACCTATACAAGGAGGAATAAGTCTCATGTTAAGGAAAATATACCATAAAAAGAAGGTTCCCTGTGTTAAAGGAGTCATCGGTGAAGAAGAAGAAGAAATTGGTGTAAAGCACAGACTCTGAGGATACAAAGAGCATGAAGGGCGATGATTTTTAGGAGGCATATGAAGAGCACGATGAAGGTAAGAGTCTCCCTATTCATGATGTGCATGATTCTGATGATGAGTAGGATGATTATGAATAAGGTGCTCACAATGTGGGGGGTATTGAGGAAGTAGAAATGCATGCTTAGAAGACCCCGACCCCAACCAGAGAACATATAGATGACACAGTAGAGAAGGAGGTGGTGGATATTATACAACAATTAGTGGAGCACATGGTAGAGCACAATGCATATGAAGTGCTAAAAGAAATAAAGGATAGTGCAAGCATATGGAAAGAGTATGAAAGCATGGGTGGAGATCCCAGCCTAGCAGTAAGTGTCCCCAAGGAAGCATGCACAGTGGAAAGGGCATAATAACGGCGTAAGGAATTTCCATGACTTAAATTAATGATCCAAACAAGGTACTATGTGCATGTTTCTAAAGCATAATGCCCATAGAGAACCTGCTTAATTGGTCATCTTTTTATGAAGAGAGTGCATACCCACGAGATAAGGAAAATGTTATCCTGGCTTTTGAGTCCCACATTAATGAGCCCAAGTTTGAGGTTAATAGTGGTGCATTGATAAAGACATAGAGTGCCAAGGGAGTAAACTCTCTTGTGAATGGCCAACAACTATAGGATGATCAAGTTTGCAACACACTCAAAAAGTGTCGGTGGAGGTGGAAGCATTAATTTTTATAGAAAAGATTAAATGAGGAGGATGAGCTTGAGAAAAAGAATGAGGAGATCATTGAGAGGGACAAGGAAATAAAATAGAAGGAATTTATCAATGCAAAATTAAGGCATGAGCTGAGGGATGAAAAGGTGAAGGTGCACAAAGTTAATAAAAAGGTACAAGTTATTTCAAATGTCATTATCCTAAAGCACCTAGACCTGGCCCCTCCTGAGTAGAAGTATGATTCGAACATGCACTTCTTGGAATACTTAACGTGCATAATCACCATGGAGAGGCAACCACTTGCATTAGAGTAGGTAGAAGAGGTAATGACATTGAAGAAGGAAGAATAAAAGTTAAATTTTGGGAAGATAATAATTCGGTACTCTAAGCTCCTTACCTCGGTGAAGACCATGACATAAATGGACGAAGTTGTTTATGACAACCGTGGTGTGAGAGAGATAGAGTAGGAAGCATATTTTTTCTATCCATGACATGGATTTGAAGGAGTTTCAAGAGAAAAATAAGGGCAATAGGGTGGAGCTATATAAAATATTGGTAGAGGTCAAGAGGAAATGAGAGGTGATCAAAACATTGAGGGTCTCAATTAAAAATAAACTGAAGGAATTGTACCCCAAGTCACTCACAAGATGGATGCGTTTAGGTGACCTTAGCAAGTAGACATAAAACATCGAGAGATATGTTGAAGGCTAAGGGAGATGAGATAATTTTTGTGAAGTTAGCACAATGGGTGGGTGATTTAATTCAACATGCGTAGGGTGAGGAAAATTCTTGGGATAAAATTGAAGCATCCATGAAGAGATAATTCCCACTTCTCATGCAGTAGTAGTAGGATCCTTCTATTCTTCCATTCTTTATTCAATTACAGATTATTTCGTTTCCCCTATTCTTTCTTTTTTGAAAGAGTAGAGTGTTTCCAGGGACAGATAACACATGTAGTGTGGGGTTATGTTGGGCCCTAAATTGAATAATTCCCAAGGAAAAAGGTTAGTGTGCGTAGAAGGTAGTACAAGAGGAACGCACTGCAAAAGCGTGCAAGGAAAGGGTGTAAATCAGAACTAACGCGTGTGTGGAAGCATAAAAGGTCCACACAACAAGGATTTAAGTAGTTAGCCATATTTTGTGTTATGACATCACATGGAATAACACTTGAAGGCTCAAGTAGGTGTGATGATTGGATAGGGTGTCATCCTAGAGTCTTGGGGCTCAAGGAAAGTATATTCCATGAAGAGAATATACTAGGATAAGAATCATTACAGTTAGTGGAGGCTTATCGGTATTTAGCGAGTTAGTAAAGGCATTCAATTATGGAGGACTACATTTATTTCTGACATGCGATTTGCTCATGGGTGAACTACATGGTGGAGGAAGGATCCAGATTCTATTTAAATGAGTGCTTGGGTCCAAAATAAATAGATTTTGAGAGGCAACAAAGTGTTATAAGAATGTTGTGGGTCATGGTGTTGGGAAGTTTTTGTTAGTGTTATAGAGAGGCTAGGAAAGGATGATGCCATGCATAAATGTAGGTTCTCAGATCTAAAACCAGGGATGAGATGGAAGAACATAGCTAGGTTTTCTTTGCATAGTATCTTGTAGGGATTTGAGATGGTATTTCTTGATATATTCAAAGTGTGTATTACCCTTATGATGTAATGAGGCTATTGTAAATGTTTTTAAATCAATATATGATGTGTTATTTTGGATATCCCTTTTTATACGTATAAACCCTTGTGTTATGCATGTTGTTATGGATTAGATTTAGTCCCTTTATGTTTATTACAATTTTTAATTCCATTGATGGTACATATGTGCCTAGATCTTGTATCGATACTTCTAGGTTTTGAGTGAATGCATATACTTATGTTCTTGCAACCTATCCTCCATTAATGGTGGAACATTCTCACGAAGCTCACATAAATAATGGGTTTGGTGCCCTGTGCACCTCGGTGAGCATATAATGCATATTGAGTGATAGACCAATGTGCTTGGGTTAGATAGAGGGTTTATTTAAGACGACTACACTAGCTATCAAGGTTTTGAAATATCGAATGGAAAGTTTTTCTAATTCTCTAAAGGAGAAAGAGGATACTTGTTCCGGTATGAAGACAACTTAAAATCCACTGGAATCGGATTTTGCTAATGCTTCTAATAGGTTTAAGATGTATGAGAGGCTTGAGAAGATATCTAAAGCTCTTAATGATATTTTAGAAGGTCAAAAGGCCACAGATGATGAATAATTCCTAGTGTTTGAAGGAAATCAAAATAAGAATGATGATGAAGCTAGTCCAAGTTCAAATTCAAATGTGAAATTGAATAAGAGGACTTAGATTAGGAGGTATAACCCCATTACAAAACATACTTTGCTATGAGGTATGGTTCATCATTTCATGGATATTTCTTTGTTTGTCATGATTTTGGTCATAGAGCTAAAAATTACAACAAAATGCCACTTGATAATCATGTAAGTGTTTTCAAGGGTGAATGTAACTCATGTTGTGAGTATTAGCATAAATAAAAAGATTGTGGATGGAACCTAAGTGTGTTTAATCCTAAAAGGAAGAGATTTTTTATTTTCTTTAATTGTCATCAATCAAGTCATATTGTAAGAATTTTCCAAAATAAGAGTATATTCATTGTAAGGTCAGATTCTAAGGAAAAGAAGGTTGTGTTTCAAGCTAAATATGTCAAGAAGACTGATTCTCAGTAGGGATAATTTTAGTGGTGAATATTCATAATATGGTGAAAATTTTCATTTTAGGAAAAATTGAAAAGGCTATTTTTTCAGAGCAGGTCGATGTCTTGTTCGCCTAAAATTCACAATACATTTGTTTTTTAGGGTCGGCTTAGAATTCATTTGAAAACATCTCCTATAAAAACCTAGGTGATTTTCCGGTAGTATACTACGGTACTACCACAAGTAGCTTACCAAATTACTAATACCGTGAAGTTTGAACTTGCATACTCTTAAGCACTAGAGATTGATGTTAGCCTATTGGGGTTAGTTGTTGATGTGCGACAAGGATATAGTTGACACATGACAAAGAGGTATTGCATATGAATGACAAGGAGATATTACATACCTGCGCGAGGGGGTAAGCGATTGACATGCGGCGAGACAGTGATGCCTTGTTGATGCGCGACAGAGAGAGTTGATGCTTGAGAAGGGCGTAAGCAGTTGACATGTGATAGGGACAAAGTTGATGCATGATAGAGATAGTTGATGCCTTGGTGATGTGCGACAGAGATAGTTGATGCCTTGTTGACGTGCTATAGGGATAATTTACATGTTGTTGATGCATGAAAAAGGGTTAGTTGTTGATGTGCGATAGGGATTACCATAGTTGACGCGCAACAATAATTTTGACTCTAACTCATTGAGTCACTACTTGGTTCTTTTGCTGACGTAGGACTCTATTCAAAATAATGGAAGGTGCTAGTCCTAAGAATGCAAAGACCCTAAAAGTAACTAAGAAATCTCAAACATTGTTGTTAAAGTATTTTGGAAACTCTATTGATTCAGATATTAAAAATACCAACAACCATATAGATGCCACCAAAAATAATCAGAATACTAACTGTGTGGAAGGTATTATTGAGGTGGACATGCATTCTGCACAGTATCAAACAAATGACACCTATGATAATATGCCAGATCTTGAAGATATTCTTTAAGTTGGGGTGCAACCAGAAGTGCATCAAGATATCACACATACAAATACTCAAAATGGAACACAAAAATCAAATTCAAATTCTGGTTCATGAAAGAGGAAACTAGGTGATTGTGATATTGCTCAAAATTCTACTAAAAAAGTAAAACATTGAAAATGAACAAGAATATGTGGACCATTGGTAGGTCATACAAGTTTGATTAGGAAGCTAAATTTCCATTTATCGAACTTGTACAATCATCTAATTCTAAAGAGATCCCATCTGAATGTACATGTACAATATGTACGTGGAAATTGGGAAAGCAACAAAAAATGCAAATGAAGTTGGACACTATAGAAAAACATTATGGAAAACAATATTTGACTGTAACGAGGTCGATGGCCAGAAAATCAAAACACATAGGTGGAAAAATAAAAAAGAATGCATGCATGTTAGATACATAGTGGATTATGAGGTAGAGCAGAAAAAATGTAGACATCTCATGGAAAAGGGAGGAACGATCACATCGCAAATTGGTAAGATGAATCAAACAAATCTACATGCAAAACTCATATAATTCTCTACTTTATTTCACATACTAAAGAAAGGAAGACCAATTTCAGATTTCCTTGATTTCAAAGTTTTGTATCAATATAATGGAATGCTGAACGTACCTCAATCTCATTGGTCTGAAAGTAGTGGATGGGAAATGGAAAAATGCCTTTCAATGATAGAGAAGGAAGATTTGAAAGAGAATGTAAAAAAATGAAAGTTTATCTTTCTTTCAACTCGATGAAGTGACAACAAATGTTGACAACCTTTGCATGGGTATGTATCCACATCTATACTTTATAAAATCATGTAAGGACACCTCATCTATTGGGTGTTATGAAAATGGTTGAAAATTGTGCTGCAGAAAACCTACATAAAATAGTTGTTTCTCATTTGAAAGATATTGTTAGAATGACTAATTATGAAATTGCTACAAAGTTGGTATGTATCAAAGCGAGATGGTGCATTTTTCATGTAGGGTCACTTTGAACAGGGATGTGTTAGATTACAAACAACGGTGGCCCCATATATGATACCAATTTACCGTGTATGGCTCATAGAATGAATTTAGTGTATAAAATGGTAAGAAACCACGAAAATGTTGCTAAATTAGAAGAACTTATAAGAGAACTTCATGCTTATATGGAAATCATCCCAAAGTGATTTCTTGAGTTCCGAAATTTGCAATTGGAATTGCATATGGCTAAAAACTTCGAAAGATGTTGAGACTAGATGGATCTCTTTGTATGAACCTGCATGCAAAGTTCGTGAGGATTATCCTTCATTGGTTGGTTTCATGCACAAATATCATCATGAAGTTGATAGGGCGAGGGACTTTTTGTTCCATTTAACTGATTCAGAGACATTGCTTACATTGGTTGGTATTCTTCCAATGTTGCAGGGGATCAATACATTGATGAAGCATGCATAGGGAGATTAATCTATATTGTGGATTTTATACGGATGAGAAAAATGGTATGTCAAAGTCTTGATATCTTGTACTATTCCCAAGATAGTTTTGATACACCTATTTTTGAGAATTGGAAAGATTTATTAGATCTTAAAAATCCTAGTAACTATTTGAGATTTAATATCCACGATCACCTCTGCATCACTGTTAATGGGAGGGACATACCACTTGCACATTTTGCAAAAACATCAAGATATTACAGGATCAGAATGAGAAGATGTTCCCATGACACGTAATCTCTTTGAGTCTTTATAGTTGAAACAAAAATAAATATTTAAAAAAATTCAAAATCCTTATCATCAGAAATTAGAGAACATTTCTCTAAAGATAAAATTCTTGAAGCCATGGGTGTGATGAATCCTAATTTTTTGAATATTGAAGGTTGTCATGCTGAATTTGTAAGAAATAATTTCCATAAATCCATGGGTACAATAATGGAACATTTCACAAAGATTTCGAGTTCAAGGGTATGGAAATCAAAGGTATACTAAATGCTGATTTATTAAAATTTCAATCAACAAATTTTGCAACAACAATGAGGAACCAATATAAAAATTTAGATGAACCTTCTGAAAGTGGTGCTATTACAAGGTTGTGGTGAGGAATCTATCAAATTTATATCTTACAAGAATATATCAGTGAATATTTCAGATTATATGAGTTATGCCAAACAATGATTTTGGGGTTTGTGGAGGATGAAAGGGTTTTTAGTGCATTATCATTTATAAAATCAAAACTAAGAAATAGGTTGGATAAAAATATGGAAAGTTGCATGAGGTGTTATGTATCTCGATACTCCATGGAAACCTTTCCTTTCGATAGAGACAATTACACATTGGAATTCCCTTTGTAAAAGAAGAGGTGTGAATAATATAGCTACAAGTATAACTATTCCCAACATTGAGAGTGGAATTGGTGCATCGTCACACTCTACAGAAGAGAACATCAAGTTTGAAGAAGCTATTGATAATGGATTGTTTCAACTTTAAATAGGTATCTTCTTCACCTTAATCTTATTGTTTTTCACTTTAAATTTTTTTCAGCTCTTGTTATCATTAAAGATGTTACAGGTATATATATTAACATTTATTTAAATACAATTTTTTTATTTTTTTTGAAAATGTGGGTTGACATCCATCCGAGGAAGTTCTTTACATTTCAGGGACCGACAATGTTAGACAACTCACCCATCTATCTACTAATCCATTTCTCGTGTTGATTTCACAACCATCTAAAACACTAGAGGTAAGTTAAACCCTATCATATCATCTTTCTTGATTTCTTACAATTATGTTTAATTTATTTTTTATATTTGTAAAATGCTTTGATATATTTTTTAAACTTTGTGGGATAAAATGACACAATTGAATTTTATAGAGGAAGATATTTCCATATTATACAATTCATAATCCATGATCCATTATACAATTCGTCATCCATGATCATGTTGGAAGCTAAACCTACGTCCACATAAAATTCATCATCATCTATATATATCATATCATCATCATATCATTATCATAATCCACGACACTACAATTATTATTAAAAAAATTATTTATCTATTTTAAATTTAAAGAAATATCTCGTGTCCTAACACATTCCATTTTTTAAAAACAATTCATGATCATATCATTACAAGTATAGAGAAGAAGAATTATCTTAAAACAAGTTTAAATGTCTATAGAAGAAGAATTATCATGCTTGAAGATAAATCTAAGTCCACATAAAATTCATCATCATCCATATATATCATATCATCATCATATCATTATCCTTATCCTGGCACTACAATTATTATTAAAACAATTATTTATCTATTTTAAATTTAAAGAAATGTCTCTGTCCTAACACATTCCATTTTTTAAAAAGAATTATCCGTTATCATCAGGTCATCCTCATCTATATCCATTCTAATGTCATCATGATCATATCATTACAAGTATAGAGAAGAAGAATTATCTTAAAACAAGTTTAAATGTCTAGAGAAGAAGAATTATCATGCTTGAAGCTAAATCTACGTCCACATACAATTCATGATAATCCAAGTAAACAAGAAACATACGTCATCATCCCTATCTAATGCAATCATCATTACAAGTAAACCAAAAAACATAAACTCCATATAAAATCTAGAAATTCTATACATAATATATAGGAAGTTATAAAATTAAAGATTATATAGTATTTCAAATTTTCAAAGGCTATCAAATCCAGATAATAAAATTCAAATGCAATGACCACAACATTCAATGTTTCAAATTTTCAAATATAGACTCAATATTTAAAGTTTCCACACTCAATAATAAAAATTTTCAACCCTCTTTTTCTGTATCCATTTCAACTCCTGTGCTCCTTTCCCCAATGGTTTCTTCACTTGTGGCTATACCATTTTCCCCAACGGTAGAAATAACCCTAGAACTTATAAGATCTTCCGCAACACTATCCAGATTTTTTAAAATTCTTTCTTCTTGCTTTTTCGCATCTCCATGGGACAAAAAATTTGGATCAGCTGCTACCTTAGCTTTGAATAATATTTTAGGGTTGAAGCCGTGCTATTTAATTATCCACTTCAATGTATTATTTTGTTTGTTAACCAAAAAAATATTTTCCTTCAAATTCTTCATTGTAGATAAACTGTTCTTTGTTGTTTCCAAGTGAACTTGGAAAAACTTTACTTGACTCTTCAAATTTTCATATTTCAACTACACAAAAAAATTAATGTCAATTCGACATATCAATAAAATAAGAAAACTTTAAATTAACAAAAAATATTGTTTGAAAGTGATAATACTTACGACCACTCTATCTCTCTTGGCATTTACAACTAGCTGCTAGATCCTTGTCCTTAGACCATTTGTTAAAATATGCCTTTTCCTCAAACTAATATTTTCCAATTTGTTTAATGTCTTATCCAAAATTTCATCTTTATAGTTGTTGTTATACGTGATGTCCCACTTCTTACTTGGGTAAGTAAGGAGTCCATCTTCGCAGAGTTGATTACGGGTACGCAATGTATAAACTATCCCTTTGCCAATAATTTTCATAATAACTAATAATCTCATTGACAAGTACTTTATCCCTTCTCTCCAATTCTATGAGATGATTGATATGAGGTAGAATAAACTCACCGACTGGGGATTGACAATCATAACCAATTAAGTTCTCTAAAGGAAAAGGTAGCAATTGTTCACCATCTCGTATCGATGAAGATGATCTCACCGGAGAGGTATGGGGATTTCAACTAGATCAACTACTACTTGTTTCTACATTTGGGTGGACTGATCTTGTTTGTAATAAAATTAATCAAGATTCGAAAAAAAAAAAAATCTAAAGCGAAATGTAATTCAATATGGTACAATATGTTGAAATTGAAGTATACTGTTTGGCCTTGAATCATCTCATGGGTATTGAAAAAACCAGTTGGGCTATTGTTATCAATTCCCAAGTAATCTTCATCTAAATTTATATTATTCAAAAATGATATGCCCATTGCCTTTGGGTAAGCCACCAAGTGAGATGGTTGGAATTCAAAAGAAGGAGTTAGCAATTGACATGCGTTTACCAATGTTCTTTTTTCATGTTCCTTTGGTTGGCATTTTAAATATTATTGGTTGAGGGGGCTCAGTGCTACTGTTTGAATAGAAGGAGGACTGCAATGTGCTAAAAATTTCAAGAAAAAACATATGAAAAACTAGAAAACAATGCAAAAAATATGAAATTAAATGAAGTAGTATTCAAAACTTGTACCTTATTGTTGAACTTGAGTGGTAGCTTGTCGCGGTGCTAAGGGTGGATGTGTTGGAGTAGTAATTGGTGGTTTTTGAGAAAATACAAATGCATGTGACTCAGTATCTTGAGTGATTTGGGGAAGATGGTTGAGTTTTGAAACACGCGTATGGTCCAATGTCCACTGTAATGTCATCAACATTGAATCATATGTCAATTCGATTGGGTAAAATTTAAAATGGAAAATGAAAATATAAATTTAGAATTTGTAAATAATACATGAAATGGTATTACTTCTCTAGTGTTTAATGAACTCAAATTGTTCGAGGTTCAAAGAGGAGCGAGCTTCCATTTCAGATTGGGAATCTCCCGAAGCCTCAACATGTTGTTGGCCTCTTCCTCTTGATAACGCCTTTTTTTGGGGAAGGGCTTCCATAAATCTTCTCTGCAAATAGTAAATTGTTAATACTTGTGCATAGTGTAATGTCAAAATACAAACTTAATAGTTTATACCTGTTGTTCTTCAAATGGAATTGACAACTTCATCAACACCTCATCAGTGCAAGTGGGAATTGGTTTGTCTTTTAAATTTAAAAGAGCCTCGTAATAAAGGCCAAGGAGATAGTTTATGGAGTAAATGATAGGTTTTTTTGAAAGCTTTGCATTTGTTATGTTAGTTCTTATTTTTTTGATAAAAAGGTGCACCAATCAAATTTTTGTTTTGCGATAGTTGTAACAATGTATGCAATGGCCCAGTTTGGTATATCTATTTGCCAACCCTGCAAAACTATTTTGGATTGAAAAAAGGAAATCATTGTAGCAAGAAAGTGGTGTGCAATTGCTTGCGTATCCACACCATGCCTGGATTTATTGACATGAGCTGCAAATGCCAAAAAATAGTGGGAATTAATATAACATTAAATTGTATCACAATCAAAAACTGAATAAAAAATGATGAATGAAAAAATTATACTTACAATCAACATGGAAACTGAACATCGATTCGAGATATTTCTTATCATCTTCGATGAGTGTTGCCTTCATTATAACAAAGGGTAAATTTTTTAATGGAAGGCTTGTAAACCGATGGATGTCAGTTGCATTAGTACCGAATTGAAACAATCACCTTCATTCATAGTAACATAAAACAAGTCGTCCTTTGTATTGTAAGATGAGAGAAGGTAGTTCAAAATATCTGGGTCTATTTTAAAATGGGGCATCTTAATGAGCCCACTAAACTCACATGCATCGATCAAATCTTTGTATTCGAAGTCATCTATAAAATAGTCTGGATGTGGAGGCATAAAGGATTCCTGTAGATGATCTTGGCCGTGGATAGGACTAGATTTTCCTCTTGATTTTTTTCTTGAGCTTGCATTTGGGATGCACTTGTAGTCACCATTGTAGTTGTGCTTAAGTATTTGAGAATGATGGATTCTGTATACAAAAAAATTTGAGAGCCGAGAAAGTGTAAACGTGAAAATGACCGATGGGAGGGTATTTATAGGACAAAATGTGCATTAAAGGCCCTTGTTGACACATGTCAATGGCCCTTGTTGACATGCATCAACAAGGGACATTGATGCGTGTGAACAAGGACCATTGATGCACGTCAACAAGGACCATTGATGCTGTGTTGACACGCGTCAATAATGGTGGTTGAAGCACGTCAATGGTCCATGTTGACGCATGTCAACACGATGTCAATGGTATTTGTTGATGCGCATCAAGGAGGCGTCAGTGTTTAAAAATTATTAGTCTCTCTCGGATCGAAAAACACGGTAAAAATTCAGTTACGGAAAATCTGTTAAATTCACCTTTCACTGAAACCGGTTCTGGGGATATCTGCCACATATTTTCCACGTCCAATTTTCTAGAGGTGTCTTAAAATGAACCCTAATTCTCGAGTCTACTATGCAATATATGAATCCTATCAAGGATAATTTTAGTTCTAACAAGGTGGAAAACAAAGTACTAAAACACAAGTCCATCAAGAAAGTGGATTTTCCTTAGTTAAAGGATTTAGAACTCAAGAAGAGAATTTGTGTTTAAATTCCTTTCAAGATCCTATGTTAGACAAGTTGAAGCAATTGGGACTCTAGGATACCTATAGAGTAATAAGGTATGAGAAATTATCCTTCATGAGTTTCAAGTTCTTTTAGGTTAGTAGGATGTCATTTTATTTAGCCTTGTTGAATCTATATTTATTATTCTATTGAAAATTCAGCATGTGTGCATCATCTTTTCAAGGTATGTGTCTTAAAGTTGTCTTGTAAGTCATTTTAGTAGCTCAAGTAGTGTGTTTTTATCATATAAAAGAGTCTCATACTCTGAGTTTGTGTTATCACCTATATGTTTTATCAAGGATATGTTTCTCAAGACCTTTTCAGTCATATTAGACATCAAAAGATGGTCTGTTCTCCTTATCAAGTTCTCATGTGGCTGAATGTCCTATGGTATCACCTATGAAGGGGTTTGTGATGTATTTTAAGTGTGAATGGTTGAACTCAAGGTATTGCATTAGTGGTGAAGTATAATTTCTGATCATTAAGTAAAGTAACTTTTGTCTCAAGTTAAGTCAAGGTATGTGATGTGCTAAAGAAGTATAAACTCGGTGGATGGTGAAATTTTGATGGTACATGAGAGTGTATCTATGTTTTAGTATTTTTGTGTAGTCCAAGTGATCTTGTTAAAAATTACAAGTACTCTGTCATGAAAGTATTGTCAAATATAATGTGTGTTTGAGTTTACATGTATCTTGTACTGTGTTCTAAATTAGTCTCAAAATGGTAACTTCTAGTGTCTCATGTGTGTGTTATGTATTCATGTTAGTTTTTCAAATAGATGAAAAGGTATTAAGACATGTTAGAAATATCTCATGCTTGTTGGAGTCTAGGAGGTGAAATATGACTATGCAAAAGTTTATATCATAATACTTATGACAATGAAATAGGCTTGAAGAAGGTTTGTGATTTATAAAGGGAGAAATATTCAAGGTGCTCCAAGAAAGAAGGATGATTGAATAAGATCTATGGTGTGATTTTAAATCTATAAAATACTAAAAAGTCAGTATTATAAGGGCATTCTCAGCTTCTCAAGGGTTTCAAGTAGTCTTGTAAGAATGTTAAGGTCTACAAAGTGTGAGTTAGGTCTATGAGACATGCCTTTAGGTAATCATTTTTTTATTAAGTGGATGTTCATATCTCATACCAAGCATAAGATAAATCATGGGTATACATGACCTAAAAATTTTAATATGAGGGTAACAAACTCAAGGGAAGCCTAAATAATATGAATATGGAATTAAGACTCAAAATCATATATATGTGCTCTCCAAGTAATAGTAAATGTGAAAAGTCCGAAGGTGATCTATTTTTTTATCCATTTTTGGTCTACAGGACTGCTAAATTCCATCAAGTTAGGTATGTTTCTCTTGAGGTTCAAATAATGTGAGAATTTGATAACAAGTTTAGTGGTGTCTTTTCTTCAATGGATTCAAGTTACAAGGTAGGATAATTTCATATGACTGTATAATGTGTTTGTGGTCAAAATTTATGAGAAAGAGATTTATATAGTAAGCTACTAGTTTCATATAATTCATTCAGGAGTCTCTAGTGAGATAAATGGTGGAATAAAAGTCTAATACTGCAAAACAAGCATCTACAAGTTTTTTTAAAAAGGATGTAAAGATTCAATTGAGAAATATGGTAACAAGGTTTTTGGTCTATATGCTCTGTCTCAAAACAAGGTGTATTTTCATCATGAAGGTCATGAGTGAATGATCATTCATTGGATCTACACAAATGTTGATTTATGTTTTTGCTCCTAAATACGCTATCGGGTTTAGAACTTCTTGAAATATTGTCTCGAAGGTGTCTTGAATGCCTAGATGGTTTGGTCAATGGGTAAGTATGTCTCTCTCGAGATCTTGATAATTCCTAAAGGTTAAATTCATTTTTATATGGTTTAAATTGATCACATAACGGCTCAAGGACTCTTAATAGTTTGTAGTGTTTCAAAGAAGATGCTATGAGTTTGTATAGTTTATCCATAACCGTGAAAGTGATGTATAAGTACCTAGAAGTTCAAAATGTATGCTACAGTTGTATTGGATATATTTGTGAGATTATTGAGTTCATAAAGGCTTGAGATAAGCTCTCGGGGTTTTTGAGGAAATGTGAAAAAATATGTGTGTAATATGAGGTATCATGAAGACCGAGATATATGTGTATGGACTTACGGAGGTCTATGTGTTCTCTAATGAATATTTCGGGCTCATCATAGTCGTGAAATCATGTTGATGGGTATCATGAGTAATCTCCATATGCAAGTCGAGTAATGAAGGGAAAATTTTCAAACAATGATGTGTTCAGATGGTTAAGATGATTGAGAAATAAAAATAAAGTCCTATGGAGGTAGAGGTAATCATGATCATAAAGATTATGCAAAGTGTAAAGTATTGAGAGGGTTTAAGACCCATTAAGACATCTTGGAAGATTTTGTAGGTTTTTCAAGGACATGAGGATGACTTGAATGTCAAGGTACATAGACATGTTATGTGAGTCAAGGTTGATGTATGAGTGATTTTTAGGTATTGTAGAATCATGTAAAGTTGGATCATTCTTGATTAAGGAATTCAATCATGATGAGATAAGAGGGTATGAGTAATAATGATCTATGAGTAATCTGATAAAGTGAGCATTTCTTAAAAACATGAATATTGCATTGATATCGTACCTCTGAGTTTATTTGAAGAGTAGTCAATGCATGATTAGTGTTGATATCTCATAATGGTTTTTCTCCTGGTACTCTAAGTAAAAATTACATGTCCAAGGGGTTTATGTATACATGAAAGCATGTATTTTGAAAAGAAAAAGGTCTATGATGATTACAAAAGTACTTCCTGAAGGTCCATAAAGTAAATTTTATATGAATTTTGATTCATCCAAGGTCAAAGATTGTGTTTGTATTACTCAAATATTTAATAAGTTGTATGAGTGTGATAAGGTAAGTGGTGCATAGAAGAAGAAATGTGAAGGAACATTATATGAAGACCTACAAAGTGCCACCTAGGTTTGTGAAAGATCTATCGGTCTCAATGAGCATAATAATGGAGACTCGATATTAAAGAAAGATCTTGTACAAAATGTATCTTGAAGGACTGTAATGAAGAAAATTAACAACCTACAAGTATGTTATAGTGTAAATAGTATGAGAAGTTAAAGAAAGAGTGTGTAGGAGGCTATTGTGACAGAGTGTGATATACTACAGGTTTGTGAATCTCTCAAAAGGAAGAGGATGTATGTTTTTACACCCATTCAGGTACATAAGGTACTTAGAGGAGTTTGATAATCATGCTTTTGCAAAGTTAGTTGATAAATGTATGATTTTTATCAAGTATTTGTTAGGAAATAATTTAAAAGAGTATTATCAAGATACAATGAGTTTGTTTGTAGATGTAAGGACAAATATTTATTGTAAGGTTCAGTGTTATTAATAGTTAAACCCTCATGAAGTGTTAATTTGATAGGGTATCGGCCAATTTCACCCAATCAAGGCAAGGGGAGTCATGTTTGACTCTCAATCAAGTGTGTAAGGCTTTTAGAAGTATGGTATGAAAAAATGAGTATTGGTCTATGGCTAAACATTCATATCTTATCCAAATAAGATAATATAAGATTGGAACAAATTTCTAGGATAGTGGTAAGGTAACAAAGTCATTCTCATGCCAAGGAACCAAGGTAAGAAGCCTAATTATTGCGTTTTCTACTTGAGATGGACGTTATGAACCCAAGAGGATTCTTTGGAGGATGTTGTGCATAATTGAGTTGATTTTATGGCTAGTAGAAGCTGGTGTAAAACACACTAAAAGAATCATTTAGGGATAAGTGGTCCTAATAGTTGGCATGTTGAGCTTGAAGACAAATTTTGTAGTATTGTGCATTAAATGGCCTAAAAGAGATGTTCACTGAAAATGAAGACAAAATAAAGGATTATTATCTCAAGGGGATATATTTTGTATCTCATAACGGTTTCATAGGATCTTCTATTGCCCATTGAAGGAGTCAAAGTAAAGCAAGTTCAGTCCCAGGGGGAGATTTTGGTTAAGTAAGACATGTTTTTTATTGTTTTCCATTGTTTTGGTCATGAGTTTTCATTTTCATGTAGTTGTGTCATTGTATCCTTTGTCATAGATTGAAAAGGGGGAAAGAAGCATCAAAACATGAGATTGAGTCATGTAGGTGTGTTTGTCTTGTTTGTTATCATCAATGTTTCTAATGATGGTTGCCAACAATGAAAAAGGGGGAGATTGTTGACCATTTTGAGTTTTTTTCATTGATGTCAACCCCCATTTATGTAAAATGGTGTCATGATGTAGTATGAGTCCCCATATGATGTTATTTAGGTGTCATGTATAAATTTCAAGTGTTTTCGTGAGTTCAGTGTAGTCTTGGTGCATGGTTGAGTGAGCTAAGTCACTGTTTGAGCTCTTGTGAGGTGATTTATAGTTATAATGGTGTCGTTAATAGTACATGAGGTGTTTTTAGGAGTATATGGTTCTATATGAGGTCATCATGGTTAAGGCATGTGATTTCAATGTTGAGTCAAGTCATTTCAGGCTTGTTTCTAGCCCTAATGTATGCAAAATGGTAAGGAGGTGTGAGATTTGGACATAGTAAATTATGTTGAAGCATGGTAGAAGCATGGTGGAAATGTACCTATGGTTTATAGTGAGTTTAAAGTCATAATTTAGAGGTTTGGTGCTTCTATGAGGTCTTTGGGAAGTAACAAGTGAGAAATAGGCACGTTTGCATAGGTAAGTAATCACTGGAGATTTTTAGGAATATCTGAGATAGAAGGTTGGAATGGAAAATTATTAAAGGTTGTTAGAGGGATTCATGCCAAATTTCAGGTAATTCTGATTAAATAATTGTGAGTTATGTAAGTTTTAGAAAAACTAAGTAAGAAACAGTGTGTTTTTGTGACAAAGTTGAACCTTCTGATACTCATTGTGAATTGTGTACTTTTCATGGGTACCTGATATCTTTGGAATATATTATAAGGTTATTTATTAAGGTTTCACAAATGAATGATGTTGTTTTATTGTCATGTTTTTATGAACGATCGTTAAGAAGCTAAAGTGGTTTGAAACCCTAGCTAAACCTAGCTAGGAGAAGCTTGCAGAAAAGTTCTTGTATCATCTCAATTTTGATTGGTTCTTAAAAAGTGATGATTTTATGTTTTATTGGACTCTTCCATATTTCTAGAAAGTTATGTTTGAGTATTTGGTCATATGTAGGGCCCACCTTTAAAATGTAATTTTCTAAATAAGTTTAGTTTAGGACAAAGTTGTCCAAAGGATTTTCAAACTAAATTGATATTTTGTAATTTATGTAAGTTTTTTATTTATGTTAAAAAAATTGAGATTATGGTTATGCATCTATATGGAGAAGTATGCTTCATTTAGGTTGACTAGTCAAAGGACAATTTTGAGGCAGTAAAAAGTAGTCTTCAGTAAAATGGGCATAACAAGAGCTACCGTGGCGTGAGGAGGTTATTCAATCTTTGTTGGAAATAGAATTATGATGACTTAATAGTTATATACTTTTTATTAATTATGATCAGTTTTGATATGGTTTCTAGGTCATTTTTGAGCAAAAATAGTTTATCCAAAGGAGAACAATATATGATCTACTTGATGTTTTGAGTTGGTTGGAGCATGATATGGTATAGTTAATGATTTATATCAACTAAAATGTAAATAGGGATGAAATTTTAATCCAATTAATCCATTTTTTTGGTATGTAATGTTATAGGAAATGTGTTAACCGGTTGATCTTTAAAAACATTTTTTTGGGTAGTTTGATTTGGTGAAATCAAAAGTAGATGTGGTTTGAGAAGGTGATTGTTTCATGAATTATAAATTTCTTAGAAGTGTTGTAAAGGTTATTAAATTTACATTTATTTGTCACATGACATATTTTGTATGTTTTTTATTTATCTAGTGTCTTGAATATGTTTTCAGGGTCCTAAAGGGTGTAGGAAAAAACTATTTTGAGAAGTACAATGAATAGTTATCCTAATAAATGAAATATTTTGATTGGTTGATGTAAATTGCGACCTTGTATGATGTTTAAATATTAATTTAAATATGTTTTATGATTTTGGGTCATGAAAAATTATGGTTTTGATGTTAGGGATTTTTTCTTTGTGCTCATGGTGATTTGAGTCTTTTTAGTCCATGGAAGAAGGATTTTTGCTAGGCCGACCCATATGGGTGAATTTTAGATATTTTGATAAAGTTATGGGATGTTTTTAATGATGAATTTATGGAACCAAAGGTGTAGGAATGACTTCCTCTAGGATGGAAGAAATAAAAAAGTATAAAAGTGATGTTTTGGGTTCATTTTTGAACTAGTGCTATCACAGGGAAGAAGTGTGACCTAGAGGAGAGTTATTTGGATGTATGTGTGGATTATTTCAACAATGATGAATATAATGATAGTTTTAATACTGATTTAAGACATAAGAGAAAGGTTTTAGATCCAAAAAAATTTGAGAAAGAAGAAGATAAAGCAAGTTTGATGCCATAGGGTATGAGCTAGGGTTTGTGAGCCGAATATGTGATCTCCATCAGTTGTGGAAGCATAAAAAATCAAATATAAAAAATCATAAGGTGGTTGAGTTATTGTTTGATCATATCTAGGGGTTATAGCCTCCACGTCGAGTTGGTGCTTCACTAAATTAGGGGTTGGTGTTCCTTGAGGGTTGGTATTCCACTAAGCTAGGGGTTGGTGATCCTTCTGAAGTTAGTGCTTCAATAAATTACTTTTTTTAGTGATATCAAAAAATGTTTAGTGGGTTTTCTTCCACTTGAAGGTTTCCCATATAAATATGGTGTTCAAGTGTCTTCTTCTTTGTTTCATGTTTTTGTGAATGCTTAATACACATTTAATACATATATATGGTTATGGATGGTAAATGGATGAATGAATCAATGAATGTATGTGATGGTAAATCAATTGAAATATTTGTAGGATGGATTCACCCACCCTCGTAGTTCATTTTACTTCAAACACTCTCGATTGTGTTTATGTGGTTGATTATTTCATGGTGTTAATTTCACATTAATGGATGGTTGAATGTTAATGGTGCATGCAAGTTAATATGAAATTGTTTAAAGGTTTCAATAATTTATTCACTCCCCTCTCAATTCATTTCTCTTCCAATAATTTTATTATTATAGAGCTTTTTTCACATGATTTTAGATCGTTTCTTTGAAGTATTGATTTAAACAGATAGGGTAATGAGTGTCGAAGGAATACCTTTCAAATGTTGGTTGATGGGTTGTTGCGCGCGTATGACTTCCGAATCCACGGTGATTGTGAGAGCTTCCTTTTGGCTAGGAGGAACTACCCGTAATGCAAAGCAATATCACCATAAAAGTTAAACAATATATACAGTGAACTACCTAGCGTATGCTAGATCCGAAGTGTGATACTTCCTAGATGGTTGTTAGTCCACTTTGTTTTAAACAATTTAATGCAAGAAATAAGGTAAAACCTATTATAATTCGAAATGATTTAGGTATCTCACTTAAAAAAATAAGAAATAGATCTAATCTAACAAATGGCTAGGTTAGAATAGGATCCAAGGTCAAATAATTGGTTCGGGTCTCTGCAGTGTCCGACAAAGGTCTTAGGTAGATACAAGTGAATGAGGGTGAGAGGTAATTAGGTGGGTTGGTCACTATTCCGAAATGTATGGGAAAATGCAAGAACTAATGTCGGTTAAGGGTGACTAATGGAGGTTGGTTGAACTCGGTGTTGGTTCTTGTGGGAGTTATGGGAATGCCATATAACGATATTTAGGTATCCTTTGTGATTGCACAAAAGGAATTTGTTTGGTTGGGATGAGGTATTGGGTGATTTAGGTAGGATTTGGTGAGGTTTTAATGGGTATATGGAGGGGTGAGTGTTGCATGAGGAGGTCAATGGATAGCTAGGTAAACAAAAGATGATAATATAATGATGAAATGGAATAAACCAGAGAAGTATAACATTTAGTTACTTGGATTCTCGGTCATGGATGTTGGTGAGTGAGGGATGGAGGTGCTGATGAGAGGTTAGAAGGCTGCAGTGGTCACTAATCTAAGGAAAGCTTCGCATGGGCTGCATGTACATTCCTCTTTACTTGGTTAGATCGATCATTGTTGGGATGGTTGTGTAGGAAAAGATGTTTGATCTCCTTCCTTACTTGTGTGTTCTCGCTGGAATTTTCTCTCAAAAGATACGATATCTCTATGGGATGTGCTAATGTTCGCCAACTTTTTCAATCTTTTTCCAACCTTCTACCAACCTTGAGAATAAGGTAGTTTTGGGTTAAAACGGTCACCGACGATGGTTCTAGCTTAATCGGTGACGGTTAGGGGTAATCGGTGTCGGTCAAGATGACATTTCCTAAGTTTACTAAACTAGGGAGATCCTCTTGATTTCCTTGGATATCATGCGTTAACCCATGGATTATACTAGGAGATTCTTGTAAGCATACAGGAATGTGGTTAGAGGTAATGTAGGCATTGATTTTTATGGTTTAGGTAAGTCTTAGTTAGTTATGAAAACTTACTAAGAATAGGTCTTAGGGTGAGTTAGCTTGATGAGGTGTCTAGGTGAAGTGTATGTGTGGATATTATTTAAATTCAGATATTTAAATAATAAATATAGTGAGGATAATGAATTAATTAAATTAAATTAATTAATATTAGTGAAGTGAAGGGGGCCATGGCTAGGTGAATGTGATGAAGGGTGATTATTTTTTGAGGGACCAAAGGGGAGTGTGACCTAATTTTAGTGTCTACATTTTGCCCCTTTTTGTTGCATATAGCTTGTATTGGTAAGTGACGCTAACAAAAATAAGATGTGGTTACCCCATGTGTGGGTGAAGGTGATCCCCCTCAAACCAAGAATTGACGAGGCAGAAGGTAGAATTAGTGAGTGGTTTGATAAAAAGGTGAATGTGAGCGAAAAGATAGGTGGGCACGGGGAAAAGGGGTTCGAGGTCTACTCGGGTAAGCTAGGTAATGGGTGTAGGTCAAAGGTAGCAATAAATCAAATGCACACACACGTATAAACTACAACACGCTACTAGGTTAAAGAGCAGAAAACTCTATAGCGTCTAAGGTCGAGAGGTTTATCCAAACAAGGTTGAAGTTATTCCGAATCCAAAGTATAGGATATGGTTAGGAAACACAATGTAGGTTAGGCGCAAGAAATTTTAGGTATGTTCTGTACACCAAAGGTAGGGTTAGAATAAATGGTCACAAAGTAATAAGCTAGGTAAGGTCATTAGGTCAACAACACAGTAATAGTACCTCAAGTTATAGCGAACACATGAGGTCAAAGGTCACTAGCGATGGTCTAGGTCCAAATATCTAGGTCACGGACACGGATAAGGCCAAGGTAGGGGTAAAATAATGAGTGCCTAAAGGAGGACGAAGGGAGGTAGTAAATGATGAGGTCAGGAAAGGTGAGGTAAATGGGTAGGGTAAAGGTGGGGTGGGGTAAATGATCAGGGTGAAGGTTGGGTGGGGAAAAAAGGGAGGTAGGGGTAGGGTAAAGGTTAAAATTTAGGGCAATGTGTAGTTGATGGTGATCGATGCCGGTCATGGATAACTGACGTCGGATAGATAAATTGATGATGGTTAGGTAGGGCACGTGACTGATGTTGGTCAAGGGTAACCGACATCAGTTAGGTCAGGTTTGTTATAAAAACAAAAAATCCATGTGTTTTGTTATTCATTTGTTATTTTGCGAAGTGAGAAAATGACAAAAAAGAGAGAAAAGAGAGAAAAGTGTCCAGATGTAAAAGGAACAAAGTGAGCTGGTGGTGTGATCGATGAGTGATTGGTTGGTGAGCAGCGGGTCCACATGATCATTGCAAGGGATTCGATTGGTGAGAGGTTGTAGGTAGCTATTCGGTGATGGCGAGGCCGAAGAGGGATCGAGCGGGCCACTGGTACAACGGCTAGACATGCCACCGAGATGGAGGCAACGCGACAAGGTAATAAGCTCTACTCTACATTGTTGATTTGATAGATTAGAGGATTAGTTTAGTGTTGGTTGTAAGTTTGGTTAGTTTTTTCATTTTTGGAAGTGTTTAAAATGAATTTGGGAATGGGGGAATAATGGGTAAAAAGAGGATGGGGAGGGTAATAAATGGGATAGGGGGTGGGTGGAGGTCCAAGGGTAGTTTAGGTCATTGTAGGTGGGTAAAAGGGGCAGGGGGAGGTTTTTTAGAAAGGGGTTTGGGAAATCATAGGTTTTTCCATGATAATGAGAGATGTTGGTCATGTATGGTCAGGTGTCGATTAGGTTAGGTGGAATCGTATCAATCACCAAATAGGTGACCGATGTCGGTTAAGGGGTGACCGGGGTTGGTAAGGGTGAACTAGGTATCGATCACCAAATAGGTGATCGGTGCCGGTTAAAGGGTGACCGAGGGTCGGTTAGGATGAACTGGTACTAGTTGGATTATTGGGCACAAAGGTCCAAAAGTGATGTGGGCTAGGTAGTTGAGATGGGTAGGGTGAAAATAGGGTATAGGAAAATGATAATGGTTGAATATGGATTGATATATGTAAATTAATGTTGTGTTTATATTAGATGCAGGGGAGAGTGCAACTACATATGTGGGATAGGGTTCCACCTCTACTAGTGACAATGCATGGTGCAGTGACCCCGAGGAGCTGCAACATGTGGAGGTAGTGGGCTTGAGTGGGGTTTGTTGCTATAGACATGTAGTCCGGTAGCCTAGTTTGATGGTCACACTCATCGATAGATGGGACTCCGCGACCAACACGTTCCACCTACCGACAGGTGAGATGACTATCACCCTGAAGGACATGTTCTAAACTCTTCTTTACCCAAGTTTATTCTATCTCTGCGAGGCCTCATATGAGCTGATTGTGACTATTTTTGGAGAGGGGATGGCTGATTTGAGATTCCATAGAGCCATTTTGAGCTATGGAGAGATGTACCTAGCCCGTCCTAGGAGGAAACAAGGCCAGTTGTTCTCATGTTGATGGAGGCATGTGTTGTTATGCACTTGCCGAGATGTAGAGGGTGGAAACTTTCCCCAATCACTGATGGGGGTACTCCATGACATGATGATGCATGAGACCCACTTTTCCTAGGCACCAGCATTCTTTGTGTAGCTATACAGGATTTTTCGGCGTATGGGTGGTTTTGTAGGTTCATCCTCGTGTTGTACATTTATACTACACTATTGGGCGTACGAGCAAATATTTTGTGTGCATCCTATAGGGATGCCCCAAGCAGATGTATTCCTAGCGCAATTTGTGTGGGTGGGGTATAGGATATGGGTGCCGGTGATAGGAGAGCGGAGATCTGATAGGCCGAAACATGATGTGGCCCATTTCTAGCAGTTATTGGAGGGGTTATCCGAAGTGGAAATTATATGGAGGCCATATGTGGGATTCCCCTCATATAGGCATATGCATGAGAAGCTAGTTGAGCTCCAGCTAGAGAGATGAATATAGGGTTGTCGTGCCGGGGAGGACGAGATGATCCTAGTAGATAGAGTCCGATGGTAGTTCAGGCTAGTACATGACATACCTCCGCCCTTCCCATAGTATCAGAGAGATGACGTGGAGAGGCCCTTACCTCTACCACAACCTATAGTGCCCACAGGGCTGCAGGAGCAGCAATGGAATAAAGATAGATGACGCTAGGTGTATAAACAGGTATAGAAAGTGGTGGGCAGATCAATTATGAGCCATACCACCCAGACTAGGGTAGTCGGATCTAGCTACCATTACAATGCAGAGAGATGCCCTACAAGGGCAGTAGCTACTCTCATTACCCAGTTGGGTATACTACAGACATAGCTGGAGGGCTCGAAGGTGGAGGTAGCAGAGCTACACATATAGGTGGCCAGTCTGTAGGCCTAGATGGCTGGTGGAGGAGATGGAGATGGAGAGGAGGGGGATGGTCAGGTGGCAGCCTTACAGGCTCAGGTGGCAGGTTTACAGGGCTAGTTGGCCACAACCTAGGCACAAATTGGGGTCTTACAAGCCCAGATACAGCACAGGGGTAGGGGGCACCACCACAGGCACTAGGAGTAGGTCCCAGTTCATAGGTAGGCATAGGGTAGGGTCCCACAGAGTAGGTACAGGGGCTGAGACCTATGGGACCACCACGGATCATGTCTATATCTAGGTTATGGGATGCCCTTAGTGAGTCGAGATACTATCAGGACCAGCTGATGGCGGTCGGGATAGACTTCATATCCTATGCCTAGTGCAGTGCACAACAGGTGTCCAGTGAGAGGATAAGATCCTGCACTCATAGTGTGGAGAGCACAGGAGGTTAGCAAGCTCCGAGGCCCAATCAAGAAGAGGCTACTAGTGCACGAGACCAGCTCTAGTTGAGGCACTAGCAGGGACCCAGGAGGCTAAGGGTATAGGTGATATAGAGATGGAGGACATCCGCCGAGATGCCTGATATGTGGTCACCTAATTTTTGATGTATGATAGTGATTTTGTGATAATATACCGACCTACGTGCCAAGAAATAGTTGTATTTTTTATCACATACCATCCTGCGTGTCGAAAACAATGAGGATGCATGAGTGATTTTGTATATTTCGAGCATATAGCGCCCTGCATGCCAAAGATATTTTGTATTGATTCATTATTTTATTGTATATATGAGACCTGACCTACGTGCCGATGATTTTGAGATGATGGACATGATGAGATTACCATGTATATTTGAGATACACATTGATTTATTTATATGATGAGATACATGGTATTTTTTGATTTGTTGATGTGGTGATGAGATACATGGTATTTGTTGATTTATTATTTTTATATGGATTTAAATTAGGTGAATTATGTATGATGGAGTCAAGTTGTTATAGGAATGAATTGAGTCGGGTGATAGGCATGGTTGAGTCGAGTCATAGGCATAGATTGAGTCGGTTAGTGGATGGTGGGGCATGGATCGAGTTTGGTTGGTTTAAGAATTGTTGAGTTAAAAGTAGGTGAAGTGGTGATTCATTATTTTATGCAATGAATGATAATATGGGTCATATGTGAGATGTAGTATAATTTATGCATAGTGATGATAGAGAAATGGTATGCATAATAAATGTATGATGTGATAATGTTTAAAATATGAAACAACTCATTATGTATGTTGTTTAATCTCCAATTTTGGATATAAAAGGGAAACGAAGTTAGGTGTGATGTAATGTGAGGCACATGGAAGATGAATTGTTTAGGGTATAGGATGGCCGAGCTAACCTCTAAGGGCCCCCTGCCCTTGGAGTCCCGCCTACATAGTCCGGGGAAAAAGGGACCTCATGCCGATGTAGTTCTCCCATAAGCTAGGGAAGAATATGAGGAGGTATGAAAATGAGTTGGTAGGTTGTAGGCATGATTTGGGTATAGGTTTTTAGGTATGTGTGGGTAGATTATAGGTAAAATGATGTAGGTGGAGGGTGATTGTGGTGAAATAATAAGATTACCCCAAAAGTAAGCATGGAGGACCAAGTCCTATATAAGGTAATCAAAACGTAAACAAAGATGATCAAAAGATAAGAGGGGGCAATAAATTAACCTAATTGCATAGGATCATATCGAGTAGATCATACCTTGGTGGAGGTGATGAATGTAATACCCAAAATACATTGCATGATGGACTATTCTACGGTGAAAAGTAGTCACATGATCACCAAATGTCTAAGTTCCAAGAAGTCCCTTGAGGTAATAGGAAATGAGAGTGGGCATGGTTTGAAGGGTGAAAAGTGGGTAATTTTTATATATGGTATAGGTAGCATGCATTTTGAGCAAGAGAACCTAGCTCACAATGGGCAAGTCCATGACAAAAAGGTTGAGTGTTTTGACTTATAGTTGAGATAGACTGATTGATGCGGGAAGTCTATATGGGATGAATAAAATTGAACTCCTTGAGGTCTTCGTGAAGCTGATCGATGCAGGAAGCTTCGGTTGCTCTCATTTTTTATTTTTTTTTTTATAAGAGCTTTACATAGTTGTCCTTCTTGGGATCAGTCTATTTATAGCAGTAATTATCGAGAGGAAGATGTCCTTTTGAGGGATTCATATTTTTATTAGAAGTTTGACTCAAGGAGTTTGGTCCCATGTGAGGTC